>OX608079.1:113317790-113655290 GCA_951509765.1 Sphenella marginata
AATCGAAAAGTGTGAGCAACGTTAATAATTGCAGCAACAACGACGAGAGCAAACATTTCAAATTCTGCTCGCTAAAACATATAAAATCTCATTCAATAGCTCAACACATGAGAAGAATTTGAGAATTAATTTTTATAATTTTTGTTTGTTAATTTTTTTTGTGGTTTTAGTGTTGAGAATTTTCGTAACAACAAAAGTGCTTTTCATTAACTGCTTTTTGTGGTGGTGAAACGTGTGCCTTTTTGCCAAGAAAAAAAAAAATTTAAAACTGAACAATTTGTAAAAAAAAACAAATAATCTTTTATTTTTAATTAATCAATAGCAGAAAAAATTAAGAGTAAAACTACATGAAATAAGCTCAAAGTTAACGCTAATAAAAATAGTTAACTGCTATTAATATTGAAAAAAACGTACATTTGTATGTGTGCGTGAAAAGTTTTAGAAAATAAATTTGTAGTTAAACACAGCTGAAAACCGATTTAAGGACATTCTAAAAATCGTGTGACAGTTAATTGACGAAAAGGAAATAAATTTAAAAAAAAATTCGATCCAGTCAGTTAAATTCAGTTTTCAGAGTGTGTGTTTGTGTTTTCCATAAATATAAAAAAAAAATTGTTGAAACACGCGAAGTTTTCGCAAAAAAAAACAACGCTGAACAAATGAACTAAGAAACAAATAAAAATTAAATAAAACAAAGGTAAATATTTATTTTTATATATACTTTCATATAACAAATACTGTGACATGTCATGTATAAGCATATTAGATATACAAGAGAAATGTATGCGCGAGTATATGTTAGGGTAAGAGACGCAAGAAGCAACAGTTTTTAAACTTTCGTCTGTTTGTCTGGATGTTCGTACGAGCATCACTTAAAATCGGATGCATAGAATTGAATGGGGATTCCTTCTATATATTTCTACTTATTTAAATTAGAGTTTGCGATCTTTTGCTTTCGAATATTTTGTTTAAGTTTTACACAGTGGCGGCAATAAAAGTAGCAGTGCAGCAGTAGTATAGCCTGGGGCGTCGAGTTGATTTAAAACCTTTTGAATGATCAACTTAAAATATTTAATTCATTAAATATGAACACGCTCTAATTACATATATACATACATAATACAATTTTAATCTCCAAATATTTTTTTTAGAGAATTTTGATATACAACTTTAAACAAAATTAAGAAAATTGAAAAAAAAAATTAAAAACGTAAAAGATTTTTAATCCACTTTAAATACACATTTTATCAGATTAAAAATTTTATCGAAGTTTTTATTAAAAAAAAATCTTTAATTAAACTTTTTAATTTTTGAATAAAAACATATTTTAAATATTTTGGAAGATTAAAAATTGTATAGGATAAAAAATTTGTATTGAAGTTTTTATCAGATTAAAAATTTAATCGAAGGTTTTATTAAAAAAATATTTTTAATAAATTTTTTTAATTTTCCATAATAGAAAATTTTTTTAAATATTTTTGTGGATACAAAATCTTATTAGATAAAAAATTTGTATCGGAGCTTTTGTTAAAAAAAAAGTTTAATTAAATTTTTAAATTTTTATAATAGAAAATAATATTTTTGAAGAACGCCAAAGAAGAAAGGGTAGCGAGAAATTTATTTTTCAAAAGCAGAGTTCTCAAAAAGGAAATTTCAAAATAAATTAATAACACTTTTTTCCCACGAAAGCAAAAAAAATACTCATACCTGAGCACAAGCATAATCGATCAAAATAAAAGCTCAAAAAGTTCAAAACTATATCAACAACATTCACAAGTCAGTTAGCTAGCAGTTAATCACTCAATCAGTCAACCGCTTGCGTTGCAAGTAGCTGCGTGAAATTTATAAGAAACCAAAACAAAAACAAAGCCAGCAATGAAAATTTTGTAGATACATTGCAAAAGTCCATTTAAGCCATATTAACGCCAAGTAACTGTTTAATGTGTTAAAACTAAAAAACAACAACAACAATATAAACAAATAAAGCGAAAAAACGACAAAATAAAAAAACAACAAGACAAAAACTATTCAGCATTAATACACAAACTCTAAAAAGCGTAAACTAAACAAAACCGTTGAAACGAAAACGAAAACGTCAACCAAAACAACAAACCACCAAAAGTAAAAAAAAAAAACAATTTAAATTGTGCCCAAACAAGGGAGAGAGAGAAAAAAAAATTCACCGAAAAAATTATTGTCTGTGCAAAATTGCAGCCGCTAAAATCCGCTTACAGATTTACAACTGCAACAAATGCGAGTGTTTTATGTGTGACACATACTGCGAAATACTCACTACGTAGCAACAACAACAACGAAAAACAAAGTTCAGCTACAACTTGAAATCGCAATTAAAAGATCTTCTGCTTCAGCCAAAAGAGTAACTTTCGAGACAAAAATTTTTGTTAGTGAAACCCACCAAATCAATAATAAATTACCTACGAAAAAATTTAGCACAGCCTACAAATTCAAAAAATCGCATACAACAAATACATATCGACACTTTACAGACACACATACACACATAAATATACATTTGTTGTAAAAGAACATAAAAAGAATGGAATTTCAATAATATTAAATTTGGGATTAACCAGCTGCATTAATCGCATCTTCATTGGTTTAACGGGAATCTACTACTCAGCACCATGTCGGTAAGTGTTATAGAAGAAGAAGAAGCAGCAGCAAAAGCATACTATGCAATATTTTACCACATAAAAGAACTTGAAAAAAACAAAAAAAAAAAAGAACAATTGGGTAAAGTGCAGGTAATTTTTTACTTGAAAATTCGTTTGTATTTTACGCCCAAAAAAGCGAAAGATGCTGCAAAAATTTGGAATTTTGTGCCATTTTGTATTATTTTATACCCAGTTGTGCTCAGGCTGCGAGGCATTATAATTGCGGTGTGAATGATTTTCGTGCAAGGGAATATTGTTGTACAGTATTAATTTATTGCGAAAATATGGTGAACTTAATTTTTTTTTGGTCCAGCTCAACTTTTCCAAAATTTTTTACAAATGGAAATATAGCACATATGTATATCCAAACATATATATATACATGTATATATATATTCAAATATCAATAATCTGAACCACCTTTCTATAGCTACATCTCACCGATACTCTACCCACTGGTCACATAAAGCTAACTTAAAAATATTATGAAAATCGCAAAAGTACTTAAGAACGCTCTAAAGGATAAACAAACGAAAAAATATGTAGGCGTGGTCTTGACCACTTTTTTAAATATATCTTGCTAGAAGCACACGATAGCGTATCATTAAGCTGAACAAAATTAGTTTATAGTTATGACGATGTTTTTATTGTGAGTGGGCGTGGCACTACAAACTATGCTATTTTTGAAGTTTAAAAAAAATCTCAAATACGGAGTTTTTCAACCGAATTCTGGAAAGGAGATTTTTTAGGGGGAATAAGAAACATTTTCTTCTGAAATCTAAATCAGAATTTATTTAGTACAAATGTTAGTACTTCATGCGTGATAACATAATATTCCACAACTGGTTATATAAAACTCGGTTCTACTGGAACTAAGGCTTTCTTACATATTAAGTTTTTGCATTTTATTTTATCATTATTTATAGCCATTAAGATAAAATGACGTCGCTAATAGCGAATGAATCAAATGAATGGACAACAAATTTTTGTATAAAATTATCGATTCGACTGTGTTGTTGTTGTTAAGCAATTGGCCATAGAGACACTTTCAATGCTGCGCCTCAGCTGTTGTTTGATTGTTGTCGCACAAGTTTTGTTGCACTGTGTGTTATTTCTCCGATATCATTATCATTATCATTATCATTATCATTATCATTATCATTATCATTATCATTATCATTATCATTATCATTATCATTATCATTATCATTATCATTATCACTATCACTATCATTATCATTATCATTATCATTATCATTATCATTATCATTATCATTATCATTATCATTATCATTATCATTATCATTATCATTATCATTATCATTATCATTATCATTATCATTATCATTATCATTATCATTATCATTATCATTATCATTATCATTATCATTATCATTATCACTATCATTATCATTATCATTATCATTATCATTATCATTATCATTATCATTATCATTATCATTATCATTATCATTATCATTATCATTATCATTATCATTATCATTATCATTATCATTATCATTATCATTATCATTATCATTATCATTATCATTATCATTATCATTATCATTATCATTATCATTATCATTATCATTATCATTATCATTATCATTATCATTATCATTATCATTATCATTATCATTATCATTATCATTATCATTATCATTATCATTATCATTATCATTATCATTATCATTATCATTATCATTATCATTATCATTATCATTATCATTATCATTATCATTATCATTATCATTATCATTATCGTTATCATTATCATTATCATTATCATTATCATTATCAATCATCAAATATCAATCAAAGTTTCTGTTGCAACATATTTTTGTTCTTTGAAAGCTTTCATTTCATCATCATGTACTTTTCGAAATCATGTTTAAACAAAGGTTGTGTTTCTTAATTTTTACCAATGTTTTGATTACATTTTATTTTCAATAACGTACACATTTTCATTGGGGTTCTGCATTGTCTATTTGACTTTTTAGCTGTCTCGTTATACGGCATTGCATTGCAATTGAATGTTGCAACAGTGCTGCTGCACTTCACTGTTCACTTACATACATACCTTTATATTCATACATACATACATATATACTTATGTACATATCTATGTTCACTTAAAAATAAAAATTAAAAAAATTTACAAAAATACCGCATATACAACTATTGCCAGTACACATGTACTTGCCAGACAACAATACAACAAAACCACTAGTCACTAAGCAGCGTCAAACAACAACAAGGAAAAAAAAAGTTAAACAGCAATAACAACAGTTGTGACAACAAAAACAAAAACATTAATACATACTTCCAAGCATCATGTTATTGTTACTAACTTCGACTGAAAAATGCCAATAGCAACATTTAATATCTATGCATGTGTTTGTCAAAATGTTTGTATGTATGTATATGCATGTATGTATGTATGTGTCTTAACGGTTTGTTGTATGTGAAATAATCAATGTGCAGATAATGCATGTGCGTGTGTATGCGTGTATGTGAGTGTTGTATTTTTAAATTAAAAAAAAAAAAAAATTCAAGCTTTTTTACTTCGGCATGCATTAATACACATATTTACACGTACAATATACATATATGATCATATTCATATCATAGCATTGTTGTTGTTGATTGGTTTTTTGATTTGCTACGAGCGCGTGCAAAAAAAATTCAAAATAAAAAAAAAAAAAAATTAATTAACCATCAAGCATTAGTTCCAAGCGCAGTTAGGCTAGCAAAGGTGAATGACAATATAAGCCCACCACTAACACTGGTGAGAACAAAATGCGCACCCCACCCCTCCCACCATGCCACCCAGTTGGCAGCATTCCTCTCTAATCGATTGATTTTTAGTTTGTTATTAGCTAACATTGGTTGCTACGCTGCTAACACAAAGAACGACTTCTTGAAGTGTTAGCATGTGTGTGTGTGCACATTTTGACCAAGTTTAGACCGTTGCGCTTAACAATGGCTATTTTTAAAAATATTGCTTGTTTGGGGTCATAATTGCTTCATGCTTCTTGCATTCGAAAGGAAAATAAATACAAAAGCTTAAATACAATACAAAAACAAATTGTATCAAGGTAGGAATGCGACGGCACGGTCTCTGGTATTTAAATAATTCTGCTTGTTACTTTGAGGAAATTAGAAAGAGATGCAGACATTTATATAGAGTATTCCCAGAACATGAGGAGGTGGTTGTTTACATTTTGCGAAAGTTGGGTTAATTATCAACACTGTTTGAAACTAAAAAAAAATTTTCTGTGGACAATTAAAAAAAAAAAAATTTTTTGTATAACATTTTTAATCACAATTTCATTAGAGTTCGAGAAACAATTTTAGTGAAAAATTCTTTCGTGAAGCCGGCTCAAATCTTAAAGGCAACGTCCATAAAGAACTTATTAAATTTTTTGCATTTTTGTATGTATACAGTATATAAATAAAACCTATTGTAACATTTAAAAATTTTAACATTTTTTCTTAAGGTTTTCGGGCTATTTATCAAAAAATTATATGTTCAAAAAATTGTTTGAAACCATTTTTTAAAAATTATTTATTAAATTTTTCATTTTAATAAAAAAATTAAGAAAAAAATTTAAATATTAGTTATTCAGTTTTTAATTTTAATAAATAATTAAAAGTGCTATTAAATTTTTTCGGTTTTTAAATTCATTCCTTAATTTAAACAATAGTAACACAAATTACGAATTTCCACAAAAATTTCAAAAATTGATGCTTTGAAATTAATATTAAAACAAAATGGAAAAACATTTTAAAATTAACTAGTTCGCAATAAAAAGAAAAATTGAAAAACAAACATATTTTTAAATGCATTCCTAAATTTATAAAAAAAAAATAAAAAAATAATCAAGAGCAAAAAAAGTTTAAAATTGTTTCAAATTAAAATAAATTCAAAACCAGTTTTATTGTAATAGTTATAAATATTAATTTATCCCCAACAAAAATATTTCCAAAATTTTAAATTATGTGTATATTGAATTTTTCTTTTATTTATTCTTTAATTTAAGGGTAGAGTAAAAATAATTTTAAACGAAAAAAATTTAAATAAAAAAGGAATATAATTTTTTTTATTAATTTATTCTTAATAAAAAATTTCAATAATTTTGTATTTTGTATTTATTTTTTTTTCTTTAATTGGATCCTCAGTTTTAACAGAATTCCTTCAAAAAAAAAAAAAAATTTAAAAAAATCGACATTATTATTAAAAAAAAAAAAAATTAATTTAATTATTCTAATAACTAAAAATAGTAAAACTTGCATTGTATTTTTAAATGATTATTGTATTTATTTTTCCCTCTCTTTAATTTCATCCGCAATTTGAACAGAGTTGCTTCAAAAAAAAAAAATTTAAAATTTTCATCAAAAATTAAAAAAAAAACACTTTTTTGGAATATTTCAAAAATAAATTTCTGCAAAATATATAGTTTAATATTAACTTTTAAGCATTGTTATTTTTTGTTAAATTTTAAATTTTCTTTTTGTTTATTTTCTTACTTAAATTTTTTGAAATTTGTATTTCTTTTAAACAGATTTTTTTGTTGCTTTTTTCTTGTTTCTTGTAGGTCACCTAAAATGCTTTGTGTATAATTTGTTCATGCCAAACACACCCGTCAATCATACACACATTCGTAGCACTGCTACTTCCTCACACCACTTGTCTACTTAGTAGGCGAGGTAAGCGCACGCAAGAAATTCATTTGTTGATTACATTCGTGGCTAAATTTTTAATCGATTTTGACTTCACTTTGTGTTTGATGGATGTATGCATGAGCCATTGAAAAAAAAACAAGCAACACAAAACACTAATAAGCCAAAGACCTAAATATTTGCATCTATTTATGTTTCCCATTAGACTGTTGGTTCATTGAAATCGACACCAGCACTCATTCAAATGCAGACTCAGACACATACAAACATCCGTAAAAGCATAAACACTTGCATAAATACATAAATACATATAACACACTGCTTGTACTTTCATCCATGACCTTGAAACATATACACATGCACATATATATGCTTGTGCATGCTGCATAGCTCGTATGTATGTATGTAATTTCCATACATACCCAATTGTATAGGCTTGTTTGCTGCATGCGAGTTTGTGTCTTAAGTCTTTGGTTTCGCATCGCTCATTTTGCTCTGCTTTACTCTTTAAGAGTTTTTTAGGTTGTTTTTTGTTGTTTTTTTTTTCATTTTTTTTTCATTTTTTTTTTTGCTTCTGTTTTATTTGATGCTATTGAGTTACTTAGTTTCACTTTTTCGGGGGCATATAAATATGTATATACTCACGTGCAACCATAAATAAATTTTTATCTCTATGCGTTTAACGCATTCTTTGCTATTTTATTTTCATTGCTATGACATTTCTCATGTTGCACATAGTCTATGTAACATTGTTGTAATGAAGATAAAGATAAAGCTATTCAACTGTATTTAGCTGTATTTTTAAAATATTTTTCTAGTGGTTTGAGCGCCATAAAAAGCGAGTCCCGATTTCTATTTAAGGAACTCAATTCAAATAACGACCTGTCTGGCAGCAATTCCTTCAGCATTTATGTGTAGAAAAATTGTAAAAAGCACATGCTTGCATATTAAAGATATTAGGTGTAAGCCAAAATAGTAGTTTTTAGAATTTTTTTTTGAAAGATTTGTATGTTCGGGCATAAATCAATAACCGCTGTAAAGAATTTAATAAAAATTGCACCAATATATTGCTGTATAACCAATTAAATGAATAGGATCCATTTAAAGGCAGGAAAATATTTTATGTTAGCTGTTTACAGTGGTGGCAATAAAAGTTTCTTCAAAATATTTTTATATATTCATGAAACAGGATAATGGCTGTACATATTATAATTATTATTATTATTGGAAAGTTAGATGAAAACACATATTCTTTGAAATTTTTCTGTTCGCCAGTTATTATTCTGTTGCATGAGGAAGCCTCGCACAACCCACGGTTTCTACTACACTTTTTAAAAAATAAGCAAAGACATTGAAAGTATCATTGACAATATAATTGAATTTAAACATAGATACTTTACAATCACTTTTGTAGGTCACCAAAGGCTTTAAAATACCAAAACAATGAATTCAAGTTTGCAAATATTTGAAATAACGAAAGTCTTGCATCAAGTTCATAACTAGTCATAACAGTAAAATCTTGAAAATAGTCTTGCAAACGTTTACTTTATTACACCCTTAAACTTTAATCAGCAAATTAGTCAACATTAGAGCGCAATAAACCGATGTGTCTTAGTAGACCATATCTAATGTTAACAGCAACATAAAATAATAACGACTTGCTGCAAAACAATGAATTTTTCAATTAAGAGTCCTTAGCCAAAAGTTATCAAACTAATCATAGGTCACCTCAATTAGAGGCCAGACAAATTTTTGCAAGAGTACATATGACGGTACAGATTGGCAAACAAAAGAAGTGCACATGTGTTATGCATATGTATATTTATCAAAATAAAGCAACAATAATAAATTGCTTTGTGAACTGGAAAAGTCATGGTTAGTAGAAGACCTGCTGGAAACATTTTTATTTATAAAAATTATAATTTTTTTTTTATTATTTTCAAACATTCAAATTAATTATTGAAAGTCTTAAAAAAAATTAAATATAAATTTAATTTAATTCATTTTATATTTATCAAATTTAGTTTAATTTAATTTATTTTATTTAAGTTATTTATTTTTTTCATTCTAATACATTTAATATAATTAATTTGAATTAGTTTAATTTAATTTAATTTAATTTAGTTTAATTTAATTTAATTAATTTAATTTAATTTAATTTAATTTAATTTAGTTTAATTTAATTTAATTTAACTTAATTTATTTTATTTTACTTTACTTTATTTTATAGTATTTTATTTTATTTTACTTTTTTTTTATTTGTTTATTTTTTTTATTTTATTTTATTTTATTTATTTTATTTTATTTTATTTTATTTTATTTTATTTTATTTTATTTTATTTTATTTTATTTTATTTTATTTTATTTTATTTTATTTTATTTTATTTTATTTATTTTATTTTATTTTATTTTATTTTATTTTTATTTATTTTATTTATTTTATTTTATTTTATTTCATTTTATTTTATTTTTTTTAATTTAATTTTATTTTATTTTATTTTATTTTATTTTATTTTATTTTATTTTATTTTATTTTATTTTATTTTATTTTATTTTATTTTATTTTATTTTATTTTATTTTATTTTATTTTATTTTATTTTATTTTATTTTTTGTTATTTTATTTTATTTTATTTTATTTCATTTTATTTCATTTTATTTTATTTTATTTTATTTTATGCATTTCCTGCAGGGTGACTACAAGTGTCACACCAAACACGATCAACAACATGCTACACTTACATACATAGACTGTACGTCTTGTACATGCCTATAAACGTACCAGAGCGTGCATGATCGGAAATCGCACGCACTCATTGTCAAGCAGGTGAACCAAGCGTATTAACGGTAACAAAACAATCAACAACCTGTGCGTCGTACAAGATTTGCACGAGTGCAATGACAATTTAAAAAAAAAATTTTTTTTTCGCTTTTTCAATTTTTTTTGAGCTAGCGTTTTACTCATGCATATTTATGTATTTTTTGGACTTATGTATGCATGACCGTTTTATATTTTCCGCTCCAATATCTATGCATTTTTGCTACAAATAATCAGTTCTCTACGTAATACAATTGTGAGATTATAGAAAGTATGGCCTAATGAAGATTTATAACTTTTAAAGTTGAATAGTAAGAAGCGTCCTAATTAACATTTATAACAACGAAGACAAATACGTTAATTGCCACTAAGTCCGGCTTGCAGTTCTAGTTTGAGTAATATATCTTTGACGTTCAACTATCATAACTGGTTACTTTTTCATAAAATATTTTGCAATATTTTTAGTTTTTCAACAAATCTCATGATTCAAGGACCCCAATTATAAAAACAAAATTATAGAATTTTAATTTTATTTAGGCTTAGGTGCTCGATGTGTACGTAATATTCTTATATAAAAACTTGTTGTATTTAAAATGACATGGGGTATTTTTTTAAATTGAAATTAGTATGACTTTTGATGAGGCTGAATTGCAAATTTCTTTAAGCCTGAGTCAAAGAAAACAATTTATTAATGCCTATATCTTACCCTTCGAGTTGTTTCAATGAAATTAAAGTCAATTCAAAAACCGGAAAGATTAATATCTGGCGCGCGTGAGTAATTGAGCTTATCGTTAGGAAAGTTCAATGATACAACTTTGGAGTGAGAATTTCATTTTATTTCTAGATTAGTAAATTCCGCTCGCTTCACTGCGTCTTTGAACTAATAATAGACTGAGTTCGACTTTAATCAATATACCCCATACTAGATATGATATGGAACTAAGTTAGATCGCTTATTGCAGCACTCATTTTTACTTTTCGTTTGATACCCATATTGCACTAAACACTCTAGGGTCACTTTGGTCGATATCTCCGAAACTGGTCAAGATATCGAAATAAATAATATCTTATGTTTTTAGTTAAACATTTAATAGCACAATGGTAGAAGTTGCATTCGATTATATTCAACGGTTTTTGAGTGATGCGCGGACAAACTTACATACAGACATACGAAAATTCTGAAAATGGTTGATTTGGCTTCTATTCCTTTAATAATGAATCTATTGATTTTTTTAAAATACATATCTGCAACACTGAAAATAAAATTTCGTAAAAAGGCTACGAAAAAATTTCGTAGTCTTGATTTTCGTATAATGTACGAAATTTCGTTCATAATACGAATGAACTTTTGACAAATATACTAGATTTTACGAAGCCTTTCTTAAAATATACGAAATGACTTTCGTAAGGAATATTTTTAGTATAATTAACGAATTCGTGCGTACTATTTACGAAGCAATGTCGTAAACTATGATACAAATCTTTGTACGAATCATTTTGTATAATGTACGAATCATTTTCGTAAAATATACTAAATTGTTGCTACACTAGATTTTACGAAACCTTACGAAAATATACGAAATGATTTTCGAAGGGAATGTTACGAATTCGTGCGTACTATTTACGAAGTAATTTAGTAAACTATGAAAAAAAGAACCTTGTACGAAACATTTCGTATAATGTACAAAATACTTTCGTACATTGTACTAATTCAACAAAGTCCTTTTTACTATTCGTACAATGAACGAAAATTTTCGTCAAATATACTAAATTGCGCCATTTTTTCAGACGCGTGTTATTGTGAAATTCTATTCAAAGAAACAAGTTGCAGAAAGATTAATTTCTAAAAAGAGTGCGCTGTAAGTGTGTTTTGCTAAACGTTTGGTTAAAATCTTGCAATTGCTAGTTTTGTGTGCATTCTTGGAATGAATTGCTTTATTTGCAGTGTTAATATTGATACGATTGATTCTTATACGAATTTATTCTTTAGATTGAATTGGACTTCACTTACTTACATGGCGCCAGAAATGAAGTCCTTGACAACCTCAACAAATTTTGTAACACACTGATACTTAAAGTTATCCCCAAACATATGAAAGATATGAAAGACTCTGCGTGTATCGATTTATATAAGGAAGTGAATGAAAACAAAGCCACGCTCTCAGAAGGTAATCACACAATTATTTAAATTTTAACCCTTATTTATTAAAATAATTTTTTACTGATTTCGCTTAGATTGCATCAATTCCATTGCTTTCGTTCTCCTGCAGTCACTACTACCGCGCTCTCGAAGGCAAAGAGAAGGCCAAACCAGGAGTAGATGCTCTACTCCATGACATAAAAAAGTAAGTACATACATGCATATATACGTGATGTAAAAGATGTAGGGCTCTTGATAATCGATTTCGGCTTACAGTAGATATTTGCCTTCTTATTACCCGGGTAAAACCTGGAAACCCGAATTAATCAATGGTATTCGATTAGTTGAAATAGATTATCTGCTATTCGATTTTCAAACAGTACAAAAGTTGCCAGGCGACTATTCGAGTAATCGATTAAAAGCAAGAGCCCTAGTAAGAGGGCTATGTTTTTCTTTATTGTTTTCCTTTCATGCTTCTAATAACTTGTGTTTTATTTGTAGTGGAGAAGGAGATGAGAACTAAGGAAGCTGCCAAGTAGTAGTCAAAGTGACCTTAAGCGCCAAATACGTTACACAAAAACCTTGCGCAAGTACCGATAACAAAAAATTGTGTAAATAAAACTTTTTTACATACACAACTTATCCCCATGTATGGGCCGCCTTAATGATACCTGATTATTAATACGATTCGAAATACTTTGATTCCATGAGACTGTTTATTCAAGTTCTTTTGCTTGAGCATTAAAAATATGTATAAAATTATTAAATATACATACGTATTAAATTATTTTAAACCTTCATTTATTTTTTCTCACAGGGTATAACCGAGTAAATTCGTAAGTAAATAGTACAAATATATTCGTAGAATATACTAATTTACATTTGTAAATAGTACGTAAGAATTCGTGAAATGTACTAATTTACATTTGTAAATAGTACACAAATATTCGTAAAATGTACTTATTTACATTCGTAAATAGTACGCAAATATTCGTAAAATGTACTTATTTACATTCGTAAATAGTACGCATATATTCGTAAAATCTACTAATTTTGTATCATGCCACATTTTCGTAGTATGTACGAAAACAATTTTGTAGTATTTACGAAATCTTTCGTGGCTCAAAACAACGAATAATTTCGTAATATGTACGCAAGTTTTCGTTATATTTACACAGATTTTATTTTGAGTGAATATACATACACGAAAAATTATCTCACTCGAGGTGAAATTCTGAAGTGCCCTAAAAATTGGAACTCGCAAGAGCCAATGAGGAACATCGTCAAAATGTAGTGTTTATCAATATGTACATATGTATATACATACATATATTGCAGATTATTTTCGACATGTGATTCATAAAACTCCAACAAAATGTATGAATTCAGCCAACTTTCTGCGCCTTTTCGATCAGCCTGGCGATATTAGGTCACGCTGGTAATGAACTCGCTCTTCGTAGCACTGCCCTCTTTCTGTATAAGTGGGGTACCTGGTAACCAATTTAAATTTCAAGGTGCTTGTACATACATATGTATGTGCGAACCCTACATAACTCAGCAGCGTACCAGCGGCAACTGCAAGGCTACACAGACTTTGTTGAGCGCTTTTGTATGTAAAATTTAATTTTTGAACCACGAATGTGCACCTTCGCCTTAAAGAAAACTCACACAATAAAAAAAATTAAATCTGACAATACAAAAATCTAGTTATTTGTATTAATAAAACATGCTAAGACTGATTGAGATGATGATTTATTTGTTAAGGTTGATTGGATTGAATGTCGTTGTTGAAGACAACACATTGCGGTAGACCTGATTTTGTGTGAATTAAGTTTTGGTGTTTTTTTATACTGAGCTGCGCATAGAACACGAACAAAGTAATCTCTTGCTGAGAAAGTCATGGTTACGGCGACTAACTCATGTTACTAAAATATAACTTCAAAGTTATATGTATCTACTTCTAAGTAGCTGTTACGGTTTGCCTGCCACTTGTGGGGTCCTCTAAAGTTATGAAATTCTTTAAAGTTATGGAGCTTGACATTTGCTACTTTGTAGTAAATATAACTTTAAAGTTATTTATTGTAAGGTACCAAATTTTTTTTTTAGATAAATCTTACGCCGCCGTTAACTAACTAAATAATTTAGCCCAATAATCAATAAACCCAATTCGATATAAGAACATCACTGGAAAGCTGCGGCTACCATGAAATTATTCTCCATTTTGGTTGCAAGCACGTAACAGATACGTTGCTATTACGTGCTCGTGACTAGTGGCTCAACACTTTAGTGCCATTAACAAATTTAACAATAGTCGGCGCTCGGTTTCGGCGTCTATTTTTGTTAGTTGGGTATTTCAGAGCTTCTTAAAATGAGATAAGCCGCATGATTGTCACGCCCACTTTTTACTTATCGAATATTTTGGACAACATAAAAAAAAAATTGTTCACTTATTATTGCAAAGTTTTGTATTTAGGTTCAAGTTCTGGCATTCAATGAATTGTTTTTGTAAATTTTTGCAAATGGGTGTGGCACCGCCTACTTTTGATTAAATCAATTTTGCAAAATAATGTTAGTCATGCACCGAAAAATGTTATATATTAAGTTTTTTTTTTCAAGGAATACGATTGATGAGCTAAATCGGTTTATGACCACACCCACTTTTTATACAAAATATTTTAAAATTTTCGAATATAAGAAATAGTGAATATCTCCGAGGAAAATAATTTGATATCAACTTTATTTTACTTCAAAATTGTTGTTGTAGGAAGAAATGCGAAAAAAAAACAAATTTTAATTGGCGTGTCACAGCCCCTTGTTAGTTAAGCTCACAACTGAGTATAAAAGCTGCGTTGTCGCCCGGACCTATACTCCCTTATATGTGTTTCTTTACAATTCGGTTTTGACTTTTTGTTATTGGATTTTTGGCTGCAACAGTGAATCACGAAATATTTGTCAGAATCATTGAACTTGTTGTCTCAGTTTGTTTTTTGTTGTATCGCAGCGCCAACTTACAGATACGAATTTGAATATGAGGAGATATATGGGACGACAATGGAACTTTTCAAGGCAGATGCTGATGAATTGAAGAAAAAAAAACAATTTCTAGAACAACCTTTCGACAAAGTATGACCTCATGTACATAAAATATAAAATCGGTTTTTATAATTGAAAACTGATATGGACTCGTAATTTTTTAAAGCATTTCAAAGTTTTTTGAATTTTTATAAATGACAAAAAAAAATTCTCTGATGAAGAATTCTAGCAACTTTCGAAATGGCGCTATGAGAAAAGCTATAGTGGTTGTCTGTAAAATTTTCATTCTCTATTTAATTGAAAGCTTTTTTAAATTTAAAAAAAATTTGAACAACAGCAATTTCTACAAAGTTTGAAATGAAAACCACCGGCCATCTTGCTACACATATTTTTTTTTTCACATTTCCTTGACTCATAATGAAATCACATACTAACAAGTACCTAAGTAGGTAGTTGAAAATTATAATTTCGTATAATTAAACAAAAAAAAAAACAATTCATTGACGTTTGAAATATTAAAAAACCATTTATTATGAAATTAACAATCTTTGAGTGGCCGACTGATGAATTAGCTTTGCTTCGGCCGCCTTTAATTTGCATTTTGATGGCACTCATGATTTTTGTGTAGAAATTAAATTGTTAAATGATTAAACATGCATCTTTGTATTCAAACTTGCTAGGCTCGTTGTTGTTGCTGTTGTTTCTATGTTAATGCACACACCCATCGATTGCTTAACATATCCAACTACAACAAAGTTAAATATAAACAAATAATCAAGTTAATATCCAATTAAATTTGAAGGTTTTGGTGATATGAAGCGAATGAAAGAAGTGCTAATTGGTCGCGCAGCAGGTGTGAATTGATTAGTTGTACATATTCACACTTATGTCTATATGTATGTACGAGTATGTATGTATGTATGTAGTTGACTGCGTGTACATTTAAGGAATGTAGAAACAGCGGAAATACTAGAAATAATTTGCGAATTTCAAATATTTATTATTGAAACATGTTGGGTTTCATGCTAACTAAAGCATTCCAATAATTTTTGCCAGTTTTAAGTACAGTAAAACCTCAATAATATTATTGTGTAAAAAATTTGAATTAGTTCAGAACAATCTCAGCCTCGATTCATTTGTCGAAAGCATTAGAACTCTAGCTCAATAGTTATGCTACTTGGATACTTGGGGGTCTCTTTCTTTCTCTGTTGCCAAATGAGGTTATCGATTGAAATGCTTCTAAGTTTGTTCCATCCAGACCTGTTCAATCCCCATTGACGTTAATACTGATTAATGTCTTTGGCTTTTTTAGTTTTAATGATTAATTAATTTATAAAGAATTATAATTAATCAAAGAGTGCAAAATAATCAAAGAGTTAAAGTTATTAAAATAATTAAAATTAAATGTAAATTTGAAACTTTTTGAGCTCATTTCATGAAAATTGTATTTTATTTTATTTTGATAAAAAGGTCTTGAGCTCAAAAAGTTTCAAATTTACATTTAATATCGAAGACCAATAAATAACCAAAAATAATTAAAATTAATCAAAGAATTAAATTTAACTAAACAATTCAAATTAATCAATTAAAATAAATGTATCAAATAATTCTAATTTATCAAACAATTAAAATTTATTATACAATTCAAATTAATCAAAGAATTAAAATTAATCAAAGAACTAAAATTAATCAAGGAATTAAAACTAGCCAAAGAATGCAAATTATCAATAAACTGAAATTAATCGAATAATTAAATTAAGCAAGTAATTAAAATTAGTCAACAAATTATAATTAATCAAAGTGTGCAAACGGAAAAAATAAAAGAAGTAAATTACATTAATCAAAAATCGTTATTTATAAAAAGTTAATCATACAATTAAAATTACTCAAATATAAACATTTAATCACTTCAGTCATATAAATCACATAATTAAAATTAATTGATATTAAAAAAAATGCAATTAAACTACATTAAAAATAATCAAAAGTAATCAGAAATCTTTATATAAATCGTGCAATTAAAATATATTAATTAATTGATTGATCAAGACACATGCTCTTCTTTCTTACAAGGAAACAAAAAACAACAACAAGAGTCAAAATAATAACCAGCTTTATTTGTATTTTGGCAAATATTTGTTTGATCGATATTTAAATATTAAGTTAAGCACGTCGTATTCACAAAAACGTTACTGATAAATCAAATTTGGCAGCAGAGAGTCCGTCTTCATACCACACGGTACCAGCATTCGCAAAACTTCAAGACATTCAATAAGTGTGGGAAATAACGTCATAGGGCACATTTCCTATTTTGCTTCATTAATTTACACTTTCAATTTCATTTATGAGTTCGTTGAATTCATTGAAGTGAGTTTGTTCTTTTATTAATTAGTATTTCGTGTTTTTTGAATACGAAGTCAAAGTCATTGGCAGCAGTTAAAGAATACTTAAAAATAGCTATGGCAACAATAACAACAAACTCTAGCTTTACGGATCCTGATGCCCTGCAGATATTTCGATTTCTTAAATTAATGCCCCTCAAATGATATATCTACATTAATTCTTTTCTAGTACTGAAAGAAAAAGTGTTTTTAAACTAGTCCAAAAAGAAAAAAATTCGAACCAAAGAAAATTTAAAGCTGCGAAGAATAATCTCGGTTTTTTTTTTTGTTTTCTGAAATATCGTGAACATCTTTTGTACCAAGGTTGCAAAATTCCTAGTATCACACAAAATTTTTTTTGCTCGTAGCAGTACTACTTTTGTCCAATTTAAAGTAAATATATGTATTCAATCTGTGAAATAATTAATTAACAAAAACAATTAGTCAAAGTTTAACCTGACCGGCATATAAAAGAAAAAAAACAAAGAGTGAAGGTTGATTTTTTTCTGTTTCTGGTAATCTTTCACGCCTTTGCCTGCGGGTGACTCAAATTAGTGCTGAATGTTTAATTAAATTCAACCAAAGATGATGACGTAAAACGTTGGAAAAACTTGAATAGAGTTATTTTTTATATTAAGTTACCCAGTAGACCGGCTAGACGTTGTCCTGCCTAAAGTTTGACTTGCCTATGTTTAACACTTGGGGCTTCCTCTGTATTTATCCTTAAATCATCCGTTTTCGCTTGCCTTTTGAGGGATCTACAATTATTTGCCGAACGACACCTGCAAGTTCAGACTACCACTGCCAAGAGGTTACATTTAAAAAAAAAAAAACTTTTTCTAAACATTTCATTTTTGAAAATGGGACCTTCGATGTATTAGGCTAGTGTCACTACTACCACATTACGGCGTTCTGAGGTCTCAAGTCCAGACATTTTACAGCGTTTCTTCAGCGCATCAAAAAATTAATACCTCAATAAAAATTTTTTTTTTTTTGGGTTCAGTCTAATATACATTTTTTGAGCACAAAATCCTTAACCTTATGTAATGTTTATATATTTTAATGGTGATTCGTATCTATATAGTTGAATATTGAGATGTTAACATGACAGTTCACATATTTTAATGATTTAGATAGGGCCACATGCAGATATACATATTAGACCGACTCAAAAAATAATTTTTTTGTTTCGAAAATTATTTTTATATTATTGTTTGGAATATCGGAAAAAATACTGTAAAAGATTAAGACTTTAATTTTGAAAAAGTTCAGTATAATACTATACATAGTAATCAGTAGTTCGATTTGTCAAAATGGAGAAACTTTTACTTCGTTTGATTGTTTTTTTTTTTTATTTCTGTCAATATTTCAATACTTAGTCTGCGCCAGTCTTGTTATATCGTTATAGAAGTCGTTATGTAATTTTGATCGTCTTTATATTTTTAAGAATATAAAAATCGAACTACTTGTAACATTCCGTTACAAAGGATTTTTAAGAAAAGTAAAAGTTTTAATTCAGCATCGATTGACGGCTTCGTAAGTGCTGTTGCTATTAATCTACTATGCCTCGAGGGTATATAGTTGAGTTTGTAAATATGTATGTATGTACTATGTGCGTTGCTTTAATTTATTCATGTATAGTCTATTATTAATAAAAATTAATGAGTTTTGTGGGTGTCGGCTCAACTGAAGTGTTGAAGAATTCAAGTCAAGTTTTGTGTAGCTTTGCTGTAGGTATTCAATTCAGTGATGTTTTGCGTATGTGCACCTGTCCTTAATGTGAAGTTATGTATGTATGTAAGTGAGCTACACATAATATATATATGTATGGAGATATGCTTAGACTGTGTATGTATGTATGTAGAAAATAAAAAAGGTGTGGAATTCGATCGCGCCACAATGCGTCACTTAAAATGTATAGAACTTATTACTTATGTATGTATGTAAGTTAAAAATCGTTAATATATACATACATATAACATAGGTAAACGAGCATAATTATTTCAAAATTTTATTGATAGTTGATTGGCGCCTCACTTTAGATTAATTATGCTTCTTTTATGGCAATCATAATGGACGCGTATAACTTCAAATATAGTTTTCAGCATATCAAAGGAAATCGCTTTCTATAGTGCGTTTCATAAGTATAGCACTCTCAAAATTTAAACTTTTTAAAATGTGTAGAATATTTATATAGAGGCTTATGATATACTTAAATAATAAAAATATTGCGATTAAAATCATATTATATAAATGAATAAAACGTGAAATCAGACCTGTTAAATAATGATTACTTATCGTAATAATTACCACTTTGATTGATTATTTTTCTGAGAATCCATTTAATGATCAAATAGCATTACTTCAAATTTTAAATGATTATTTTCCAATTAATTAAAAACCAATCAATTCACGTTTAATAAAAATAATCAAAAAAAATTCAAAAATAGTAATTCAAAGTAATCAAAACAACTATTTTATTTTTAACGTTCTCTTTTGATAATATTTTTGATTTAACAAAAATAAAAAATAATTTTTGATTACTTGTGATTATACAAAAAAAAAATTTTAAGATATAAAAAAAATCAAAAATAATCGAAATAGTCAAACCATTTTTTTTATTTACAATTTTTTTTTGATTTTTCATAGATTATTTTTGATTAAAAATAAAATTGAAAAAAGTTCAAAAATAATCAAAAGTAATCAAAACATTTTTTTTGGAGTTTTCTTAATTTTTTTTTAATTTTTTTATTTTTTTTCTGATTACTTTTGATTATAGATACAAAAAAAAATTAAAAAATAATCAAAATGTTTTAAAATTATTTTGCGCATTTTTTATTATTATTTTTGATTATTTTTTTGATTACTTTTGATTGCTAAATTTTTTTTTTAGTTATTTTTGTTTATACAAAATAAAAATAAAAATAAAAATAAAACTTCAAAACAATCAAAAGTAATTAAAACAATTTTTTGATTACTTTCGTTTACTTAATTTTTATAATTTTTTATTTTTGACTTTTCTTAATTTTTTTGATATTTTTTAAAATTATTTTTAATGTCTTTTGGTTTCGATACGGCCGGAAAATTTAAGACATTACCTCAAGTAGAAGGAAGATGAATTCAAGTCAAGAGGTCTGGATTTATGCAGAACCCAAAACTGACCAAATTTACTCAAAATAGATTTATTTTTATATGCATATTGATTTTGGGCTTATACATATTTATATGTATGAATATATCTTCTTACTAATAATTTCCTGAAATTCATATAATAAATATTTTATTCGCTTCATTCTCTGACGTTTGCACTACCGTCATTAACACAAGATAAAATGAATGTTGTCTGAAATTTATTCAGCATCACTAACCTGTTTCAATTTCTTTTGTTCTCCTACATTTTCAGTCGAGCAATGAATAATAACAACAATAACTACATCAACAAACCACAAACAACCAGAAATACCCACAACAATATTACTCAGGTATCAATTGCGCTCACTTCCCTTTAACACACCCAAGTGGTCAACTAAAATTTTCACGCAATTTGCTAAACCGACCGCCCTGAGTGCCGCCTCCGCTAAGCAATAATAACAGCACACCAAAGTGCTACATAATGCATTCGTTCAACAGAAGTAACAGTAGTTCATGTAAATTTTGTATCTCCGTGACGGCATCGACATTATGATTCACCGTGTGACATGCAATTGAATCATAAAAGACGAAGTGGATTTTAGTGGCATTTCTTGGCTTTCTTGGTTTTCTCTTGGACTCATTTGAATAGTAAAATTAATTAAAAAAAAAAAACAAAAGCATTAGCCTCAGAGAGCAGCAGTTGCTTAAGTGTGACGAAGGTGGCGCAGAAGTCAAGAGAGGGCGTAGTTGAAGCTGAAAAACGCTTTGCCCGTATAACAGGCCTAAAAGCGATCATTCAGTCAGTGTGAAGTGGCCAAGGGAGTTTAGCTCAACAAACAAAGCAAAAAAATTTTGCAATCAAGCGTTCAAGCGAATAGGCAACAACAATTGCCAAAAATAAAAACAAATTTCATCGTGGGAACGTTATGGCATCACATTTGAGTTGGTTCGCGAATTTACTCTTCCTGCTACTGGTGAGTCTAATGTATATACGCTTATGAACATAGATATACATATGTAGTTAGTATAAATTATATACAAAGGCGTTATAGTTTTAATATGATCTGTATTTTCAATTAGTCGCATGTTATGGGTTGGAAAACATGATCTACTCAACTCGTTAATGACCTTGCTTTGCAACTTTAGTATGAAATTAGTACCTGAATAAAACCACACATTTTTTAATTAAACTAAAAAAAAATTGAATAATATAAAATAAAATAAAATAAAATAAAATAAAATAAAATAAAATAAAATAAAATAAAATAAAATAAAATAAAATAAAATAAAATAAAATAAAATAAAATAAAATAAAATAAAATAGAATAGAGTAAAATAAAATAAAATGAAATAAAATAAAATAAAATAAAATAAAATAAAATAAAATAAAATAAAATAGAATAGAGTAAAATAAAATAAAATGAAATAAAATAAAATAAGATAGAATAAAACAAAGTAAAATAAAATAAAATAAAATAAAATAAAATAAAATAAAATAAAATAAAATAAAATAAAATAAAATAAAATAAAATAAAATAAAATAAAATAGAATAAAATAGAATAGAATAGAATAGAATAGAATAAAATAAAATAAAATAAAATAAAATAAAATAAAATAAAATAGAATAGAGTAAAATAAAATAAAATAAAATAAAATATAATAAAATAAAATAAAATAAAATAAAATAATATACGACTGGTTTTGAAGTTATCGGCCAAGAGAAGCATGGCCGAGTTTTATAAAACTTCAATAAAAATGTCCAGTGCGGTAATATATTATTGCCACAGATATTGTTGTTATAGTAACTTTATAATACCTAGTATACATTCTCCGAACAAGCTTTGTGTTCAACAGCGTAAGCTTTCATGCGAAAATGGTCAAAAACGTGTGTCATGTCGTACCGTAAAATAAATTTCTTTTCCATTACATTCTTTTTCTTCACAAAGTACGAGTATTTGATTATTTTAACCAAAGCTATTTTTAACTTGATGACAAAAGATATGCGATTACATATCACTTTCACTACAAACAGTTTAACCAGAACTTTCTAACGGTAATGCATTTTTGCAATTAACAAAACAGTTATAAATGTCAAATACTTAACAAAACGTGAGTTTATATATATCAGATCGGCGCTATACATACATATATGTAAGTGCAAACCCGTTTTCCATTGAGTCAGCAGGGACTCACGAATGCAATAAAGTAAGCAAAGATAAAGAAAGCAAAAACAAAAAACCACATTAGTTTATTGTGCCATTCGAAACAAACTTTCGAACAATTTGCACAAAGTGTAAGTAACGGTGTTGATGGTGGCGCAAACCCCTTTAGGTCACCGAAATCATTACGACAGTCTAACTAACAACTAACGATTAGCAAAGCCAATGCGAGTCATTTAAAAGTGTTGACGGCTTGAGTGTGGCCTGTCACTAAAAATAGAATCTGCCACATGTCGACTTACATGGTTGAGTTGCCAACGGCTTGCACATGTGCACACCTTAGTATCGTACATACATACATACATACTGACATATTTACATTCGCGTAAGTAGGTTTACTATTTGGCGGCAAAATGACTGAAGTGGCAAGTCGTTTACAAGCGCACTACACAAAAGTAAAGGCCCAGTTATACATATATGTACGTTTGTCATGCTGTGCAAGTTGCGTCACGTGACTTGAAGCAAGCTACTCTACATGAAGCCCAGCACTTTAGATAGGCAAAGCTATGCTCACGTCAAGAAAAAAAAAAAAAAAAAAAATTTAAAGTTTAAGTTTGCACTTTTTTTATTTTCTTATTTGTTACAAATTTTTAATATTTTCTAAAAATCCAACTTTTATATAAATGGACCCTAAGTTTATAGGACCACATGTGGTATATCGCACCTCCAACAACACTTTATCATATTGTTGAATGGCTTAGTGGGTGAGTAGGTTGTGGTGCGATTATGATAGCTGTAACGAGTTTACACTCACTTGCTCTCAGCTCTAGGGTTTAATTGTGCGCGCACGATGTTCATAAATATAAACAAACTAGTGGTAGCTGAAGAAAAAGAGTTGCCAACTTGCGTGCCAACATTTGAAAATTGAGCTCAAGTACAGCTTGGGATATTCTCAACTTGAATTGGGGCACACTCTTGAGCGTGGTATGTGAGCTCGAGTGGGGAAAAATCCATCACTAAAAAATATCTATTTTTTTTGTAAATAAATTTTTAAAGTAAATAATCGATTTCATTAAAAACCCATTACTAAATAATTGATTTTTTTTTAGTCAATTTTTTTTTATAAATCGATTTTTAGAGCAAATAATGAATTTTTTTCATTTCAACATATTCTTGAGGGAGACATGTGAGCTCGAGTATTAAAAGTCTATTACCAAATAATCGATTTTCTTCGTAAGTCGATTTTGTTTGTGAGGCGATTTTTTTTGTAATTCGATTTTTAGAGAAAATAATGGATTTCTATTTTTAATTTTTTATACAATTTAATTCATTTATACAAAAAACTGACAATTAAATTCATTACGAATTATTGTTTATTTGGTCTCGAGCTTGCAAAAACTTACAAATATGTAAACAAAATAGACCTCAAAAATCCAACAACAAAAAATATCTATTCGATATAATATATAGTAGATATAAATTATAAATAATGTATTAAAAAAATAATCAGTTAAAACTAGGGCTGTGCCTTTATTCGATTAATCGAGTAAGTTGATTAATCAAATTTTCAATTAATTGATTGCTTGATTAATCGAAATTCTGAGTAATCAAAACGAGTGTTACTCGAGTATTTTCAAAAATGGTTAATCAGAAACTGTTTAACTTACTCATTTTTTTATGTGAAAGTTTGCTTGAAATAGTTGAAAATAAAAAAAATTAAAAACCAAACATACTTCAAAATATTAAAAAATAAAAAAAATTTAGAAAATTTTGAGATGTTGTCCGATCGCGAATGGGCAAAATGTCGAATATGCAACAAATGGTTGAAGTATTAAGGAACTTCTAAAATTTGAGCCGTTTTAACATATGATTAATCATTTTATTCAAAAAACGATTAATCAGAAAGTCGATTAATCAATTAAATTTCATTTTGATTAATCAAAATCTTGATTAATCGATTAATTGAGTAATCGAATTTATGAATAATCAAAATTTTGATTAATCAATTAATCGCACAGCCCTAGTTAAAACAATAAATATAAAAAAAATTGAAAATGTATGAATTATTAAATCAGATGACTTTATTAATTTAGATTAAATTTATTCTCAGACATATTTGCAATGAGAGAAAAAAATATAGAAATTTCTTGGTCTCGTTATAATTCAGGTTTAGACAAAGGTGCGAAACTGATTAAAATAACGTGCCGGTTTCGGTTTCAGTTCTTGGTGCGTATACTCGCACTATTTAAAATTTGAATAAATTAAAAATGAAATGAACTTATGAATATTAAAATAAATGAAATGGCAATCTTTTGATTTAAAACTAAAAGACACAAAAAGTTGTCTACTCAACTTTGAGCTTAAATAATTAACAAACAAAAAGAGAGGAAAATGTAAGATTGGCTAGCGAAAGTATGTTATTGATGGAAAGAATTTGCTACTTATTGATAGAGAATCATCCCTTTCACTGACTTCTCAAAATGTTACAAATCCCAGTGTCCTAAACTCAAAAATGAAAAGGCTTGATTTAAGAGCCCAAGAGCCAAGTTTCATACATTTTTAAATGTCATACATTTTTCAAATGACAAAAATGCTTCTTGACGGAATCTTATTTGAGTCCAATAAATGCCTAAAATGAGCTATTTCTGAATGAGTCTTACTTATGCTCATAGATGTATGATCTTATTCTCATATTGGAGGACTATTGCAAGAATAGAAATTTATTCACATTTGACTCATAAATAACTCACTCCTGACTGATTTTCGATTCGTTCATGACTCTTCAAGCTTTGAAAATCAACCTATTACGAGTAAACACGAAGCGATCTTATTATCAAAGGGAAAATTAGCTACAATGTTTCTCGTATATGTATATGTAAATGTAAAAGGTTGTACTGCTAGCTATAAACATTCAATGGAGTTATATGTATATAGATTCACCCCCCAGAAAATTTCTTTACACCTTATATAAGGCTTATTTAATTCATCAATAGGCTTATAATTTATTAATTTTAATTTATAAGGAGAATAGTTGGTGGAATAATGCAGTTGAAAGTTTTATGTATTTTTGTTTGATTGAATCAATACGTTGTATAGTAGGTACAGGAAGGAAGCTCGGTCTTAAGCTCCCCGAAGTTACATAGTCCACCTTCGTATATGTTTAGCCCTGTCGGCAGTGAAAATAAAATATTTTCTTGTATTAAAATGAGTCCTAAGCTCTAAGTTAAACATCCAGCAATACATCGGTCAAATTTGCTTCGATTTCTAAGCAAAAGTTTTTGAATGATGCGCGAACAAACATATAGAGAAATATACAAAAATGCTGAAACTAAGGCCTTGACTTCACACTTCAATATTTCTTTAATATTTATTTATGTAAAGATCGATATATCAACTTAATACTCTTCTGTACTAATTTCACATAGTCACTTTTACCTTTTTTTAGTGGCTTTACGCCTGCTGTTTTTGTTTCTTTCTTCTACGCCCACTATGGAATGGCTTCCTTTTAAATAGCGACGCTGGTCACTCCTGTTGTTTGCTACAACTCGTGCAACTCCACCAATGAATGCCTATGTATGTATGTGTTGGTGTATTGCGCGTAATAATAATTCGCAAATTATAGCATGCCAACAACAAGAGAATAATGCTTTGTTGTTGCTGTTGTTGTTTATGATTATATTGCCAGGCACTATATTTACGTTGGCGACGCGTCGATGCAATTGCTGTGATCGTTCTTTTTTAAATATTCACTTACCAACAAATACTATGTAGGTAGTATGTGAGTAAGAATGTTAGTAGGTTCGTGTGCCATTTGCTACTACTTTAGTCGAGTTTAGGGGGTTGCGCATGCGCATGCGCACAATCGCGTGCAATTATTTACATCAAATGAGTGTTCAAATAGTAACTGAATTTTAGTCTGTTATAACAGCATATATTGTAAAGCACGTAATGTCCAGCACGAAATGAAACTCTAACTAAATGAATGCATTACCAAAACAAAAAAAAAAAAAACAAAAAAAGGTATTACCTAAACTCTAGAAAGAGGGAAGAAAAAGTAAATAAAAAATTACAGCAACGCGCTTCATTTGCTTGAACGAACGTCTAATCAAGCATCTCACCAACTGGCTGAGTTACTAAAGGTACGTTGTTCGTTAATAGCTACCCGGTAGGTAAATTTTAAGTGGACAACAGCGAACTATTCTGAAATACTTTTGACACTTTCTCAACTTCAATTAGTTATTCTGCAATTATATTGACGGTCTCTGAAGAACATTTGACTTTTCCGAAATACATTTTACACTTTCTCAAAATCAATTATTTATTCTGAAATTATATTGACGGTTTCTGGAGACCATTTGACTTTTCTGAAATACATTTGACACTTTCTCCAAATCTGAAGAACATTTGAAATATTCTGATATACATTTTATATCTTACCAAAATCCATTTTCTTATTCTGAAATTATATAGACGATTTCTGAAAAACATTTGACTTTTCCGAAATACAATTTACACTTTCTCAAAATCAATTATTTATTCTGAAATTATATTGACGGTTTCTGGAGACCATTTGACTTTTCTGAAATACATTTGATACTTTCTCAAAATCTGAAGAACATTTGACTATTCTGAAATACATTTCATATCTTCCCAAAATCAATTTTCTTATTCTGAAATTATATTGACGGTCTCTGAAGAACATTTGACTTTTCCGAAATACATTTTACACTTTCTCAAAATCAATTATTTATTCTGAAATTATATTGTAGTGTAGTCAATTGGTTTAGCTGTAGATTCCACCTCAGCGACTCTAATTTTCCTAAGGGGTATGCTTGCCTGTCTATTTCAAACATTCTTCTTGGTCACTTCAACGGCATTGCAACAAAGCAATAATTTTAATACGAACTATTTTAGTATTCTGCTTTGTAATGGCATATGCAATTAACCAATTATACGAACAGCAAGAGCCACTACAGCTACCGCTGTGCTATTTGCAACAACAAAACAGCTACCAGAATAACAACAAGAATTTGGTAAAGTCGTAACAAGCAGCAACAGCGTCTTAAATTGGTAGCAAGCAACATTAGTTCGTGGCGGCTTGCGTTTGTAATTGCAACAGTCAGCACAACAATGTAATGCTACAACTAACAAACAACAACAACAACAACAACAACTACAACAACAGCAACAGCATAAAAGTGAAACAAAAAGAAAGAAATTTACAAAAATCGAGTAGAGCTTGCAAGCAACTATTTAAACGCAGCACGAACATCCGTTGAAAAAGCCAAAGCTTACAAATCCAACCGACATTATTGGCCATAATTAATGAAGCATTTATTGCCGTTATTAGCATATTAGCTAAAATTCTACGAAAACCAACAGTTTCAGCATTTTCAAATGTATTTCAATTCGTTTCAATCAAGAGTGCTGTAAAAGAGATACTTGTTAAACGAGTATAGATTCCAATAGATAAGCAACTAGTTGAGTATTTATTAAATCTGAATCTATTGATATGTGTACTTACGCCATTAGATGCACTTCATACATACCAACACTTCATTAAAATAAATAAATGAGCATGTACAGGTGAGTTACGTTTTATTAGTTAATTAGACATTTGTTTTTAAGTGACGATTAGATAACTTCTCCAGTACTCTTTTAAACTTAAGTCATTGAATCAATTGGATTATCATATTAGTTGAGAATCATTGATGGGATAGCAAAATTAATGTGGTTGACACATTATTTATTGCCATGGTTAATTACTTTGAAATTTAATATCTGCTTGGATTATTTTTTATGTACTTAGATTAATGGTTTATTTGAATAGATAAAGAAATGTTTCCATTGAACTATACAATATAATAACGATATTTTTATGGATCTAAAAAGTAAAACAAAATGAAATAAAATAAAATAAAAGTAAATAAAATAAAATAAAATAAAATAAAATAAAATTAAAATGAAATAAAAGAAAAGAAAAGAAAAGAAAAGAAAAGAAAAGAAAAGAAAAGAAAAGAAAAGAAAAGAAAAGAAAAGAAAAGAAAAGAAAAGAAAAGAAAAGAAAAGAAAAGAAAAGAAAATAAAATAAAATAAATTAAAATAAAATAAAATGATATAAAATAAAATAAAATAAAATAAAATAAAATAAAATAAAATAAAATAAAATAAAATAAAATAAAATAAAATAAAATAACATAAAATAAAATAAAATAAAATAAAATAAAATAAAATAAAATAAAAAAAAATAAAATAAAATAAAATGAAATAAAATAAAATAAAATAAAATAAAATAAAATAAAATAAAATAAAATAAAATAAAATAAAATAAAATAAAATAAAATAAAATAAAATAAAATAAAATAAAATAACAAAAAATAAAATTAAATAAAATAAAATAAAATAAAATAAAATAAAATAAAATAAAATAAAATAAAATAAAATAAAATAAAATAAAATAAAATAAAATAAAATGAAATAAAATAAAATAAAATAAAATAAAATAAAACCAAATAATATAAAATAAAACAAAATAAATTAAAATAAAATAAAATAAAATTAAAAAAATGAAATAAAATAAAATGATATAAAAAAATAAAATAAAATGATATAAAACAAAATAAAATAAAATAAAGTAAAATAAAATAAAATAAAACAAAATAAAACAAAATAAAGTAAAATAAAATAAAATAAAATAAAATAAAATGAAATAAAAGAAAATAAAATAAAATAAAATAAAATAAAATAATATAAAATAAAAACAAATAAATTAAAAAAATAAAATCAAATGAAATGAAATGAAATAAAATAAAATGATATAAAAAAAATAAAATAAAATAAAATGATATAAAACAAAATAAAATAAAATAAAGTAAAATAAAATAAAATAAAACAAAATAAAACAAAATAAAGTAAAATAAAATAAAATAAAATACATCAATATATGATTTTATTATAGGTGAACTGTTTCTTCTTCTTTAAATGGCCATCTAACCGCCTGAGCGATTTTGACCGTCCAACATAGCTCGCCAGTCATTTCTTCTTTGCGCCAACTGGCGCCAATTGGAGACCCCACGAGATCGCAGGTCGGTCTCCACTTGGTCCTTCCATCGGAGTGGTGGTCTTCCTCTTCCTCTGCTTCCACCGGCGGGTGCCGATAAGTATACCTTCTGGGCTGGAGCGTCTTCGTTCATTCGCACGACGTGGCCTAGCCAGCGAAGCCGCTGTGTTTTAATGCGCTGTACTATGTCGACGTCTGCGTAAAGCTCATACAACTCATCATTAAATCTTCTTCGGTACTCGCCGTCGCCAACGCGTAGAGGCCCATAAATCTTTCGCAGAACTTTTCTCTCGAATACTCCCAATGCAGCCTCGTCAGATGTTGTTAGTGTCCACGCCTCTGCACCATATAGCAGGACGGGAGCGATGAGTGACTTGTAGAGTGTGATTTTCGTGCGTCGAGAGAGGACTTTACTTTTCAATTGCCTACTCAGTCCAAAGTAGCATTTATTTGCAAGAGCAATTCTTCGTTGGATTTCTAGGCTGGCATTATTGTTGGAGTTTATGCTGGATCCAAGGTAAACGAAGTCCTTCACTATTTCGAACTTTTTGGTGCCAGCAGTGGCGTGGGTGCCAAGGCGCGAATGCGCTGACTCTTTGCTTGATGACAGCATGTACTTCGTTTTGCCTTCGTTCACCACCAAACCCATTTTTTCCGCTTCTTTTTCTAGTTTGGAGTACGCAGAGGTTACGGCACGGTTGTTAAGGCCGATAATGTCAATGTCGTCAGCATATGCTAACAGTTGCACGCTTTTATAGAATATTGTTCCAGCGCGGTTGAGTTCTGCAGATTGTATTATTTTCTCCAACATCAAATTAAAGAAATCGCACGATAGGGGGTCACCTTGTCTGAAACCTCGTTTAGTTTCAAACGGCTCGGAGAGGTCCTTCCCAATTCTGACTGAGCTGGTGGTGTTGCTCAATGTCATTTTGCAAAGCCGTATAAGTTTTGCGGGGAAACCAAATTCAGACATAGCGGCATATAGGCAGCTCCTTTTCGTGCTATCGAAAGCGGCTTTAAAATCAACAAAGAGGTGGTGTGTGTCGATTCTTTTCTCACGGGTTTTCTCCAGGATTTGACGTATTGTAAAAATCTGGTCGATGGTAGATTTTCCAGGTCTGAAGCCACACTGATAAGGTCCAATCAGTCTGTTCACGTCAGGCTTCAATCGTTCGCACAATACGCTTGACAAGACCTTATATGCGATATTCAAAAGGCTGATTCCGCGGTAGTTGGTGCAGTTTGCAGGATCACCTTTTTTGTGGATTGGGCAAAGAACACTTAGATTCCAATCTTCGGGCATGCAGTCATCCGACCATATTCTGCACAGAAGCTGGTGCATACGCCTTACCAGCTCCTCGCCGCCATGCTTGAATAGCTCAGCAGGCAAACCATCAGCGCCAGCTGCTTTATTGTTTTTTAACCGGGATATTGCTATTCGCACCTCATTATAGTCGGGTTCTGGGACGTCAATTTCGTCGTCTTCGATTGTGGGTTCGGGTTCGAGCTCTTCTCTGGTTTCTTGCTCACTTTCTCCATTTAAAAGGGCAGAGAAGTGATCCCTCCATATCTCTAGTATTCTCTGAACATCAGTCACCAGGTCGCCGTTCTCGTTCTTACAGGAATTTGCCCCGGGCTTGAAACCTTCCGTCATTCGTCGAATTTTTTGATAGAATTTTCGGGCATTATTCCCATTGGCTAGCATCTCAAGCTCATTGATTTCACGCTTTTCTGCCTCTCTTTTTTTTGCCCGGAAAAGTCGCCTCGCTTCCCTTTTCAACTCGCGGTAGTGTTCACACACACTCCTTGTTGCACTCGATCTTAGCGTTGCCTTGTAGGCTTCGTTCTTTCTTTTCGTTGCAGCTCGGCACTCTTCATCATCGTACCAGTTGTTTCTTCTCGTTCGCCGGAATCCAATTACTTCTTCGGCTGCGGTACGGAGTGCTCCTGTGATGTGCTCCCACTGCTCATGCATTCCACTGGGTTGAATTGTGCTCTCAGAGAGCAGGTGTGAGAGTCGGTCTGCAAAATCATTGGCGGTCTGTTGCGATTGCAGCTTTTCGACGTCCAGCTTTCCTTGCGTTTTCTGTTGCACCTGTTTTGTCGTACAGAGGCGGGTACGAATCTTAGCTGCTACTAGGTAGTGATCGGAGTCGATGTTTGGACCTCTTATTGTGCGAACATCTAAAACGCTAGAAGCATGCCGTCCGTCTATCACAATGTGGTCGATCTGGTTTCGCGTTCTTCGATCGGGAGACAGCCATGTAGCCTGATGGATCTTCTTGTGCATAAACCTGGTGCTGGCAATGACCATGTTTCGGGCACCGGCGAAGTCGATCAGCCTGTATCCATTTGGCGAAGTCTGGTCGTGCAGGCTGAACTTCCCGACTGTGGGTCCAAATACACCCTCTTTGCCCACCCTGGCGTTAAAGTCACCAAGCACGACTTTGATGTCATGACGGGGGCAGCGCTCGTAAGTTTCCTCCAGGCGCTCGTAGAATGCATCCTTTTCCACGTCGTCTTTCTCTTCCGTCGGAGCGTGGGCGCAGATAAACGAGATGTTAAAGAATCGTACTTTTACGCGGATTGTAGCGAGACGCTCATTCACGGGTGTGAACGACAGTACTCGATTACGGAGTCTCTCTCCCACCACAAATCCCACGCCAAATCTGCGCTTGTCGACATGCCCACTCCAGTAAATGTTGCAAGGTGGTTTGTTCATATTACCTTGCCCCGTCCATCGCATCTCCTGTATGGCGGTGATGTCAGCTTTAGCCTTCCTCAGGGCCTCAACCAACCGGGCAGCGGCACCTTCCCCATTGAGGGACCGGACATTCCAGGTGCATGCCCTTAAATCGTAGTCCTTGTTTCGTTTGCGTGTGTCGTCATCTAAAAAGGGGGTTCTCATATCCGAGGCTTTTTTGAATTTCATTGGTACGTTGTTTTATGTGGTGGGTCCCAAACCCAACGCACAACCCGTTCCACGGGAGGTTGTAATTTAAGTGCACGTTTATATAGCGAGCCGCTTGATCCAAGACAGACGCCCGCTTACAGCCGCACCACTAGGTGATCAGACGCTGCTTGTAAACCCCTGATAAGCCCTTAAACCGATTATGTCGGAGTGGCCTTGCCAGGTTGTCGCCTTCTCACGTTTAGCTCACCACCAAACGGGTGTTCGGTGGCTACCCAGAGGATACTTGGACGCAAGCGCCCGGAAGTAGTGAGCTGCTTGGACCGCATGCAAAAGAATCGCTCTGGCCATTCCCAAGTGAATGGCGATCAGAAACTTTCCCCACTTACGTGGACTTCTACACGCGGACCCATCCTGTTTATGCATGAAAAATTGAGCCAACAAAAAGACAAATTAAAATATATTTATTGTTCTATTTCTACGCGTTTCTGGTAGATATTCTACTATTTTGTTTGATAAATCGCTAAAGGTTTTTTTCTTATTTAAATTGTAGTAAGTACAAAAGATTTCAGCCACGAACAGCAATAACTAGTTAGCTCATTAGGGCGGACATAAAGCTAGTTAGTATAATATACAGAGGTGTACTTTTTTTTTGATTTTTTTTCTTGTGTAAAATATTTCACAAGAAACCAATAAAAAATCAGCATGCCAACTGATACAAATTGAAAAAAAACAAAAAAAAATGTTGAAAAAACATTCTCATACAATTCATTAGTTTATATGCGCTACAAGCTTTTGAATCATTAAAGTGATACTAGAACACATATGTACATACATACATTTAGGTACAAGAGTGTGTTTGTAATGCAAAAATAACTTTGCCCAAGCCTGTCTGGAATTTCAAATAATTTTTTATGCCTAACAAGTTGAGTAAATAAAACTTCCTGCTTTATTTTAGACCATAATTAGATAGAAGTAATTAGATTTTATGTGCCAAACTCTGAAGAATTTTAATAAAATTGAGCAAAAAATTAGTTTAAAAAATAAACATTTTATTTATTTATTCACAAATGTTATAATCTAATTATGAATAAACAAACATACATTAGGCTGTCTGCAGAAAAGTTCTCTTATGATTTCTCAAAGCAATGAGCTTATATTATTTGTTTTGCATTTTTTTCACTGCTAGTACGTGCCCGTATCTAAAAATATTGCATTTGATCCACTGCTGGCCACCCACATGTGTTTGCTGACACCTCATAAATGCCAATCAAGCCATTATCGCGCCATTTAAATCATTTTCTTTACGCTCACTTTAATTGAATTTTCGCCGTTTGAGCAGGGTATAAGCGTGGTGCTTTTCAAAAGCGAATGTACATTGTGTATACCCAGTCAACATTTTGAAGCATAAACAAAAGCAGAAAGTAGTCATAAGCTATAACATAAACAGAATGGAGTCAAACATGACAAGCAAGTGACTTGAGTATGCCTCTTTTGAACTCTAAAAAATTATAAAAATGTTTGTTGGGTTTTGTGGTAAATAAATTCAACGATTTCAAGAGCAATATAGTTAAGGTGCCGCTTTCAATTGCTATTTTTTCAATAAATTCAACATTTGTTTGTGCAAGTACTTAATTTACATACATACATACATATGTACATATGTATATGTATGTGAATGTATATGTAAATTTGTACGCATGCACATTCAGGTATTAAACAGTGGGGCAAACAAATGATTTTAATTAGCCGCAAACACCAGCAATGTGTTTCAATTTAATTGAGTTCAAATACATTCATACATACATTTTGATGGAGGTCTAAACTGAATATTTTGAAATAAATGTATGCCAAAATGATATATGTATGTACATACATACAACTTATGTTTGTATATATGTAAATAATCATAAAGAAAGATATATTGATAAGCATTAGGTAATATAATTTTATATTAGACTGCGCCAAAAAATATTTTTTTTAATTATGGAATTGTGGAAAAAATTCTCATAAAGCTTCTGTTAAAATTTAAACTAACAATGATAGACCTCTAAATATAAATATTGAGCTCTGGATCTTGTGAACTTTTTTGCTTTACAGAAAAATATGAACCAAATAATTCAAAAAAATTTTTCAGTTTTGGAAAATTTTACAGAGTTTTTTTTTGCCATTCTGAAAAATTAAATGAAAATAATTTTCAAGAATTTTTTTTTTGGCCCAGTCTAATATGCATGGGTAAGCACTTATTTACCTCTAAAGAGACATTTCAAGTTCTGAATCATTTGCTGTATCTTTTTGTCATTTTGAAAAAATTGATGAAAATAATTTTCAAACTTTTTTTTTTGGCCCAGTCTAATATGCATGTGTTTGCAAAGGTAGTCCTCTAAAAATAAAGGAAAAGTTCTGAATATTTAAAGTATTTTCTTGCTACTTTGAAAAATTAGATGAAAATAATTTTCAAAATTTTTTTTTAGCCCAGTCTAATATGTATGCGTATGCAATGATAGACCTCTAAAAATAAATGTAAAGTTCTGCACATTTTACAGTATTTTTTTTGGCATTCTTAAAAATGAGATCAACATAATTTTCAATCAATTTTTTTTGGCCCGGTCTAATATGCATGTGTACTTATTCTTAACCTTAGCATCCAGCCAATAATCAAATACTTGCAGAAATATTGTGACAATAAAATCAATAACATGCCATTGAAACACATTAAATTAAGTACTAACTCACATTCTATAGATGAATTAGCTCTTTCAGCGGCAACAGAACCCCAGCAGCCCTTTTGTATTGCATTCCTTTCATCATTCAAGACTTACTAATCAATTCTACACTCACAAGTAATATCGAAAAAATTTGAAATTAGTCACACCACGTGTCACTTTGTTTCAAATACTTTTCCTACGCTGCAGGCGCTATCAACCCAACAAGATATTCCAATTACATTTATCTTACCACTTAGATAAATAGGTGGCCAGTTCATTCTTCTTGTTTGTTGACAATTTACATGCTCTGTTTATGTTTGAGATTTTGTTTTTTTTGTTTTTTCATTTTGCCGCAAGTGACATTTGCGCTTGAGGTGACAAGCAATGTTTTGTTGACATCACTGAATGATTGAGTAAATTACAATTATTATCTGACATATACACAATCAATTAAGATTTTATACATTTGAGGGTTTTAAGCACATAAAAAATTTTTTTTGGTTAATTGAAAAATTATTTGTCAGTAGCGAATTAGGTATTTTATTAATTTTTTTATAAATACATATCTATGCACGTATGTATGTATATCTTGAAGTGTTTGTATCAACTTCCGTTTTGTTGATGCTTTTTTAGCGTGATCAATTTCTTAATAAATTTGGAATTTATAAATCTACCTATTTAGGGTACTATTGATGTATTTAATTTATTTTAAAATTAACAAATAATATTTGCCAAAAAGTATGTATGTAGCTGCTAAAGTACCGATTATTGCCTAAAACTCACTTCAAATGTGTTTGAATTTTCTTTTAGCGTATTTTTAACATTTTTCTAAAATAGCAGATTAAAAAAAAATTCTAATCTACAGTGCTGGGCATAGTCGTTTTCTTCAATTTTCCGAAGTTTTACATTTGATAAAAATTATTTTAATAAAGACCATAAAAAAGGCATGTGTCAATGTCAAATACAAGTGCTTCAAAATTAATTTTAAAAATGTCACAAAATTCATGAAAATTCGCAAAAAAAATTTAATGTTGTTTTCAGAAAATTTGTTTTTTTTTTTTAAAAAATTTTTTTTAGTATTTTTTGGAGTATGCAGTTTTGTAGGTCATAAAATTTTAGTACCATAAGGTGTTAATCTTAAGTTCGTGAGAAATTTTGATGATTTTTGGGAATTTTTTTTCGACGAGCGAGTGTTTTCTTTCAAATAAAAGACAGACATTGCGTTTATAAACTTGTATGGTGTAAAATACAGAAGTCCTCTGGAAATCAGCATATCTACTTCAAGCTTGAAATATGAACATGGGAGGCAAACAAAAAAAAAAAAAAAAATTACAAAAAAAATTAACAAAAAAAAAACAAAAAAGTTGTACAAAAAATCTGCCATTTTTGGATTGCTTTATTTGACTTCTTTTATACATAAACAACAAAATTATTAAATCAATCACAATCAGTTTTGTCTTTGCTTGGCAATGTCGGTCTGCTGTGCAATTTAGTGGGCGCCAATACTAAATAAGTCAGATAAATAAGTAGATCATATGCTAAAGATTAACTGTTAACAATAGCTTAGAACTTGAAAACAACGAAAATAATAGCTTATAAAACGGCATACTAATTTGTTGAACACACACACACACACATAGATATATAACAATGTTAATGCATTTTAGTTAACTAGTTTAGAATCGTTCAAAGTACAAATACAAGAAAACTAGTGCGCGCACCTTCTTAACTACCTTCGCATGTATGTTACAATTACAAAACATTTACATTTTTCTTACAGAACTATTATACGCTTAAGTACTTACATATACATTAGGGTGGGTTGAGAGTTTTATGTTTTCTTAGAAAGAGGGTATTTAAATTGGAAGCCGCGTTGAAAATTTGTGGGAGTTTAAGCCAAGAAATGCCACTAAGGTCATCTTCAGTAAACAGTACACGATTGTCAAAGTCAATAGAAGGTTATATATTGAGACCATTTAGAAAATTTGAAAAATCACACTGATTCATTTTTGGAAATCACACAAAAAGGGTTGAGATTAAAAAAAATTATGATTTTTTAACCCACCCTAATATTTATTATCTTGGTTGTCTCTGTTGTAGGCGTGTATGCACGTACACAAAATAAGAGCAAATGCCCAAGCCGCCGGAGTTAAAATGCGGACCTAACTCACTCATTCATTCATTCTTTCATTCAAAGTAGTGGTGCTACTGCAGTTTTGGTATTGTTTGACAAATTTATTTCAAGGTCGAATATATAAATTTGTATTTGTAAAATCGTTTTCTCTATATATTTCACAAAAAGCATAGCTTCTTTTTCTTTAGGAAAACCGTCCAGAGGCCCATGGGTACCATTTCCAATTAAAGGGTAAAATGAAGAACTTTTGTAAGCCTTGAAATTTCTCTTGGACCTCATATCGAGTGTTTTAAAAAAGTGCTGGCGGAGATTTGCAATAAAAGATTTTTAATTCAAAATTTTCTCTTTATATTTTTATATTTTCATTCAGCAAGATTTCTGCACCTTTTAATTTCAGTAACATGGGGATTTAACATTGACATGGAATTAACTTAAATTGCTTGCTTGCTTTCAAATTATTCTTGCAATGAATAAAAAAAAAACAAACAAAATTGAAACAAAAAAACAAATAAGAAGTGTAACAATAAAAGTCTAATATCAAAATACGAATATGTATGTATGTAGCTATTAGAGGAATTGCAACAAAGAAATACGAAAACAAAAACAATTTTTCAGTTTGTTACCAAAATCCTACAATAAATTTGTGATGCAAAAAAAAATTTTAGCTAAATAAAAAAATAATCATAAGAATAGATAATGAAACTAAGCCAAAAATATTTAATTACATTTGTCTTAAGAATGAAATGCAATTCATCACTCGAGTATTGTTTGTATATATGTATGTGTACGTGTGTGTGTGTTTATAAGTGCGCATGCGCCACCAACCAAAATTTCAAATAAAAAAACCGCTAAAAATTGCTGTATCAAATTGAAAATAATTAAATTAGAAAAAAAAAAAAAGAAATACAACCACAAAAACGATATACACGTTCCCGCTCGGTTCTGTTGAATTGTCAACTGTGACGAATTTTAATTTTTTGGCTGCTTAAATTTCTTGTTGAAACGCGCACCTAACACTCGGCAGAATGTATTCAATTGTATTGGGTGACCACAAGGTTTTTTTTTTATAAAAAATACCTTTTGCCAACAACAAAAAAATTTTATTGTTAGAAATACACAAAATGCAAGCGTAATCAGAGCAAAACAGAACAAGCAATGTTGGTTACATATAAACTAAATCGAATTAAAATTCCAAAGCAGAAAGTCCTTGAAACAAAAAAAAGTGTTTGTTGTTGTATTGTGGAAATAATTAGTTTTTGTGGTAGTAGTATCAATTCCAAATGCATCCATCATTCGTCATTAATTAGTGGTTAAGAGCCTATGTGAGAGCACCGCGCTAGTTTTTTGGGAAGTTGTATTTCAATCAGACCTGTTAAGTTTGATTTGTAATTAGTAATCAACAATTGATTATACCGATTTTTAATTAGTAATGATATTTCAATTATTTTAAAGAAAAAGTAATTTCAAATTGATAACGATTGAAAAAATCATGATTTTCCGCGTTTATTAAAAAAATCAAAAAATAAAAAAAGTAATAAAAAATCAAATCAACAATATTCGAAAAAAAAGAATAAATAACAAATAAAAAATGAATAAAAAAAAATTATCAAAAAACACAACAAACCAAAATAATAAAAAAAGTATAATTGAAAAAGATCAAAAAATATTAAAAAATTTAAAAGAATTAAAAATAAAGAAAAAAAATTAAAAATGTTCTAAAAAAAAATCCTAAAATAAAAAATTTAATTAAGAAATAAGAAAATAATCAACAAAAATCACAATAATTAAAAATGATAAAAAATTAAGTCAAAAATATTCTGAAAAAATCAATAAACAATATTAAAAAGTTGAAAGAATAAATAACAAAAAATTAATAAAAAAAACTATTAAAAAATAAAAAAAAAAATATAAAAAATGTAACGTAAAAAAAAATAATCAAGACGCACAATAATCTAAAGTTATGAAAAAAAAATTATCAAAATATATTAAAAAAATTAAAAGAAGAAAAAATTATAATAACTAACCACAGCACACTATAACCAAAAATACCAAAAAAAAGGCAGTTTTAATAAAAAAAAGAAATAAAATACAAAGGAAAAAAATTAAAAATGTAAAGAAACATTAAAAAAAAAAAAATAATTAAAAAAAACACAATAAACAAAAATAATAAAATAAAAATAAATAATCAACAAAAAAAAAAAAGAAACACAAAAAGAAATAAAAAAAATTTTAATTAAAAACATTGGAAAAAATATTTTAGAATCAACAAAAAACACAATAAACAAAAATAATAAAATAACAAAAAATCACCAAAAAAAAAATATAAAAAATTAAAAATTTAAATTAAAAATATTTGAAAAAATATTTGATTTGATTTTGATTACATTTAAAACTTGTGAAAAATCATGATTTTTTTAAAATTAATTGAAAAGTAATCATTACAAATTGAAAGAAATGATAATCAGTCAGTATATAGATTCTAAGGAAAATAATAAATCAAACCTATAATCATTACAAAAAATAATCATTATTTCAATTAACTTGATGCCGAAAAAATAAATTACTTCATAGAAAAAGCAAAATTGGTTATTATTATACAATTTTTAAATATTCAGATCTCCGCCATTTGCAATAGTACCAAAATTTAAACATTGTTGATATCATTGACTGTGCTATCGGTTGAGGATCTTGCCGGCAAAAAGTTTTTCATTCGATTTTTTAAGTACCAACCCATGCAACAAAAGCTGCCTTCAACTTCTTCACTTTGACTACCCAATATACCAAGAGACATACAATGATTTATTAGTGTGAACTGTAATATACCTTTTATTGTGACATCCAATGTCATTGCTAGTTCCGGAATCAAATTGTATATCTAGTCATAGACATTGCTATTCTAATAATAAAATAATTAATTAATAAATGCATTGCTGATGCTTTCATTTTTCATAAATCAGTAAAGGCAGGAAGGTGTGGTCTCTTTGACATAACCTTGCACTAGGAATACAAATAAAGTGTTTATGATTTTTTTATATGCATGTATAAGAACGAAACAGAGTCTTAATGCAAATTACTTTACAATATGTGAAATATTAAAAAACAAAGAACCAAAAAAAATTCAAATTTTTTATCATCCCAGCAGCGATTGCTTTTGACACTTGCTGTCATCAATTTTAAATTCGTATTATGTTTCAAACACAAATTTTTTCCAAAACATTAAACGCTTCAAAAAGTATTCGATCTGCATTTCCGGCATATTTATTGACATTAAATCAATTTGCACAACATACTCATACATACAAACATTTTTGCTAGGGAATATGCTTCACTCAATCAACTTTGTCTAACCTTGAGTAATTGACGTTGAATACATTTTATTAGTACAACAATTTTTCCAGCTAATTTGACTATGTGACAGCTCTACATATAAACAAAGCAGCATATAAACACACAAAGTGTATGTTTTTTTGTTTTTGCTAATTTTATATTGGCAACACCCAAGTTCTTAGTTTTTTTTTTTCTTCGCTCAGCATGATTGCTGACAAACGTTTCAAGTTACCAAATTACACTTGCATAGGAAAAAACGAAAGACTCAAGCAACGAACGTGCCAAACTGTGAATAGTTAATGGGCATTGACAGTTCTTGTCAAGTAAAAAAAAAAAAAAAATAACAACAAAAATTAAAAAACACATTTAGTAAATAATTACAAGAAATTGTCAAACGTTTGCTGTAAATTTGCGTATAATGTTTTGCTTGCGAAATATTTAATGAACATAGAAAATTGAAGGAAAACCAAATCCAATTTGTCCTACGAGGTAGGTGTGTATGCGCTGGAGATGACAAATTTTTTCAAATTTTCTTAGGTAATATGAAAATACCGGAATTAGTCTGAAACACAGGCAGGAAATGTTTTTTAAAGAATTTTATATAGCTTACAACATAGCTAATTCGTTTTATTTAATTTTATTAAATGATTTGGATTGTCCAAATTTGAGCCTCCAAGTTTTTTCGATTAAAGTGGATATCGATAAAAATATATATAATACGATTAGGTGGCAACTCTAGGTAGTTACTGTAAATACACATATTTTTGTTGTAATATTTACTATACAAAATCACTTTCTTTTTCTGCCAGTCTTGTCATATATCATTTGACTTTGCGCAAAAAATTGTAAATAAGTGGCAACCACATAAAATATCTTAAGTTGAAACAGTTAGGAATGAGGGCTATGATTGAAGCATATAACTTACAAAAAATTTTCATAGGAAATTATCAATTACTTTTTGCGCTGTTATCAGATTCAGGATAAAAATACATAAATATAAAATAATTATGTGGCAACCATGGATGGTAACAATAGCTAAAAATATTTTTGTTGACATACATTCCTTTCATTCATTTCTTACTCATATTGGTATACCCCCGATTGATTTTGAGAAAAAAATTCCGTAGGGTGGCAACTCCAAAAAAATATTTTAAGCCGAACACTTAAATAAGAGAACCAAGACTGATGCAGATAACCCACATACAAACTTTTAGAGATGTTTAAGGTAACAAATGTACTCGTTGGAAGTAATTAAAATCGTTTATAAATAATTTAAGTGAATGGCAACCCTAGAGAAAGTATTTTTATTATTATTATTTGGATATTTCAAGGTCAACCACTCCCCATTTTATAATTAATCCCAAAGAAATTTGAAAAATAACTTTTTATTTTCTTCATTCAATTTACAGATATTGGCGCAAACACCAACGATTCACACTCGGCCCGCCAGAGCAGCACCAGCATCCGAACTCATTTCGGGTAACGAGTTTCTCAAGTTGTTCCTCAAACATGACGAAAAGCAACGAGAATTACAAAGCGGCGAGTACGAAGGAAATGGAAGGAGTGCGGTTGATAGTAGCGACAGCAGCAGTAGCACAAGCCGAAGTACGACGAGAGAAAAGCGAGTGCCGAGCACGAAACAATTTGAAACAAATGCGGGTGGGAATACTCAGGGAAATGGCCAACACAAAAGTCAAAATAAACAGCAGAACGAAGCGACAGTGAAAACATCTGTGACGTACAGGGGGAAGGAGAAAGTCAAACGGGTGGTGAAGCGTGTGACGTCAGGCAGCAAACTTGTTTTCCTAGAAGAATACGACGAAAATGATGCCATCGTCGATGCAGAAGCACGTGACATTGATTTAAGAAAAGAAAATGCGCACACGAATACCAAGCAAGCGGCCAAGGAGAGTGCGCCTAAGGAGAGCGCGACGCAACAGCAAGCGCACATGCAATATAAATCTAATCCGAGCGATGAAATCAAGGTTATTGCCGTAAGTGTGTCATCGTCTAGTAAGCGCGGCGGTTACGTACAAAAGGTCAGTCAATATAGCAATAAAGTCGATACAGCAATGTCAAAACAGGGCAATAAATTAACAGCCAGTCATACGTCAGCGCAGCAACAGAGTGATGGTAGCGCATCAGCCATGAAGTTGACACTAACAACAACACCACCAACAACGCCGATGACTGCATCAGACTCGGCGACCATGGATGAGTTTGTGAATCGTTCACATAAAAGCGAATTCTCCATTGAGGAAGCCGAACCGTTGACAATGTCACCACAACAGCAACGCGCCACAGCTACCAAGCCGCGCTCATTGCACACGCCACATGCGGTTAGTGGACGTGCAATGAAAACCAGCAGCAGCAATCCGAAACTGGATGATGGCGACTCAGCGAATAGCGCATCGACAAATGTACGAAATGTATTGGCTGCACCGCTACTGCAAGCTGCATCGATGCGCACAACCAGCGTAAATGTGCCGGCGGTGTATGCAAGTCGCAATGTCACGTCCACGCATGCGGGCGCAGCTGATGATGATGATGCAATTATGCTGGACACGTCTGCGGTGGAAGTGGCCACCGATGTGGACGACAAATTATTACCCTTTCAAACGGTTATCTATCACAACACCAAGGAAGGTCATGGGCCGCAATCGCGTTCGATATCGTATAGCTCGCTGTCGCAAAATGTGGAAGACCTGCAGAAGTGGCGTCAAACAGGCATTCTCGCCGAAGCTCAACGTAATGTTAGCGAGAGCTTGAAACCCATAACGCGCGCCCAATTGCCACATAACTCAGAGCCAGCAAAATTCTATTCTGTGCCATCAAAAATGTATAGCGAACCATCAAAGTTCTACTCTGAGCCCGCTAAAGTCTATGGCGAACCAGCGAAGGTGTATGGTGAGCCAGAGAAATTCTATTCAGAGCCTGCCAAAGTGTATGGCCAACCATCGAAATTTTATTCGGAACCCTCAAAGGTGTACTCACAACCCGCCAAGGTTTATAGTGAGCCAGCGAAAACTTATTGGTCTCCAAGCACAAGTACAACAAGCAGCACAAGTACGACAAGCACAACAACAGCAAAAACACCAACGCATATAACAACAACAACTATGCGTCCAGTAGGTGGTTTTATGCCTTCACGTCGTCCTGCCATCGTGTCGCGCATTGCTTTTGGTGAGGCGCAAAGCTCTACAACCACGCCGCGCATCATTGACGAACACACAGCAACCAAAATATCTAATCAACAACAACAACATAATGTGCATCACACACGTTTCCCCTCACATCCATACAATACTAATGGCGGCACGTCACTTGCGCATTCACAAAGTCAAACTTCGTTTAACCCCTCACAACCTACTCAGTCACAATCACAGTCACATTCTGCGCAATCGCAACCACGTCGCGTCCTCTTCAACTTGGACAAACTGCCATATGATTTATTGAATGCTCCAGTACAATCATCACAACATCTTTTGGATCCCGATTTCTCGCATAGCCCACCAGCTGCTGTTACCTACTCATCACCCAGGCAACGTCAATGTCTGGAGTCTGCCTTCTCAGTGTCGCAGCATCAGCAACAACAACAACATCAGCATTCATCATTGTCAGTCGAACATTCTAATCAAAATGCCAAAGGATTGCCCAATAGAGGTGAGCGCAAATATACGAACGTAGTAGCGTTGCCGACAAAGCGAGTTCGGCTATTTATTTTTATAGCTAAAAGTTGTTTGTGTTTTATTGGTTGTATTACTCGCTGGGGAGTTTAGTTGTTGCTGTGGGTACTTACTGTTTCCAAAACGTTTTTTTATTGCTTTGTTTGTTGTTTTTTTAAATCAATTTTTGTCATTAGCTTTGTGCTCATTTTTAATTAAGCTAATTTTAGAAGATTTAAACTAAATTTTATCGATTTTGAGTTAGTGCTGCCAAATCCCAATTTTAGTCCCGAAAATCAAAGTCAGCACGCGGAAATATCTTTTTTAAGTTTGAACTTTAAACGGTTCGGATTCGGTTTTGAAAATAGTTTCGGAAAAGTTTCAGGTTTGGGTTTAAGTTCAAACAAAATTGAAAATTTCAAACGGCATCGATTTTGATTTTGAAATTTGAAACGGGTCATTTGAAGCATGAAAACGGTTGAAACGGTTACGATTTTAAGTTTAAAAGCAATTAAGATTTCTATATGCTACCATTTCGAACTGTTGTATACATATTTCGGGAGCGAGATTGACACATGAAACGGTTTAGAACGGTTGGATAAAGCTTTCTGTTCCGAGTTTGACAAATTAAACCGTTTAAAGCAGTTAAAGATTTTTATTGATGAAAAATCAAACGGGTTCAAATGCTTTCGCTTTAAGAAAGGTTTCATTTGCAGTTTTAAAACGATTAGCATTAAAAAAATGAAGCGGTTTGAAACGGTTATAATTTTGATTTACAAATACATATGGTTTTGGCTTCGATTTTGAAAAGAGAATACATTTCAATTGGTTGAATACAGTTTGGAATAAGAAACGGTTTTTTTTGAAACATGAAACGGTTATAACGGTCACGGCATATGTGCTGAATAAAGGCTTACGTTTTCTGTTTCCAAGCATGACTTGCTGTCAAACAGTTATGGATTCAAGTTTGAAAACAGTGCAGATTCCAATTTTGAAAAATTTAAACCGTTTCAAACCGGTTTTATAGAGAGCAAAGTTTCAGTTTTTTAATCGAGAAAGAGTTTGTCTTCGAAAATTGAAACTGTGTGGAACAATTATGATTTTCGTTTTAAAAATAGCTACGGGCCAAAAATACATAGCTTCAGGTTTCGATTCAGCAGTGGTTTTGAATGTTTAGATATGATTGAGATTTCGACATCGATTTGATAAATGGGTGATGTTGTAAATTTGATTTTGAAATGTGAAACGGTTTAAACGGTTTTAATTTAAATTTTTTTTTTTAAAAATGATTCGTTGTGAAACGTTGAGGTGTTTCGGGTTTGAAAAAGCTAAAAAAAAAATTTCTCACTTTTGAACAATGCAACAGTTCGAAACGGTTAGGATTTTTGTTATTAAAATATTTATAGTTTTGTTGTTTGGTGTTCTGTAGACTTGACCTACCGTAGGAGTATTATAAGCCAAATTTGACTAAAGTTGGCAACTCCAACCAGCTTGCCAATTAAATGTAAACATTTTTAAAAGTATTTCCAATTTGCGTTGAAATTCTTAATTTAATTTCATTGATTTTTTTTATTAACTTTTGTCCCCTTTTTTTGTTTCTTTTTTCTTTTTCCCAAACAACAACAACAATGGCACAGATCTAGTCAAGTGTGTTTCCATATACAACCAACCACCAGCAGCGCCATCAACAGCGACCACAGAGAGTGGCCACAATGACAACGGCAACAATGACGACGATGACAACAACGATGACTTGTACAAGCCGACCCCAGAGCAAAATTACGAAATTGAAGAGTCCGTAAGTGTTATGACAAACGGACGAGCCCACGGCGTGCAAGGCAATTCAGCCGCCGTAACAACAACAACAAAGCCATATGCAATGCGAACAACAAAATATCACAACCGTGGTGGTATCAACCATCAACAGCAACAACAACAACAACAACAACAACATTTTTATCATGCCAACACCAACACAAATGTTAATGCGGACAACAACAACAATTATGATGAGAATGTAGCAAATATTGGTGGCGATTCAAGTGGGTTAGATGGTAGTGGCGTTGAGGAAGGGACGGACGATGATGAAGGCATTGACGCCGATGGCCACAAACCTGGCAACGACGATAAAGATGCCAAAGTGGCGTACGTGGTCGAGGGACGCAACTATCGCAAGTATCGTGTAGAAGAGAAGACCGACGATGGTTTTATTGTTGGCGAATATGGTGTGGTGGATCATAACGATGGTAATTTGCGTGGTGTGCGTTATACTGCCGATTCGACAATTAATCGTAGTTTGATACAAAAAGCGTTGTTGGCATTTCTAAAGCTCAAATAGTCAAATGGACGAAGTTTGAGAAGAACGTGGACGTGAATGAATTGATGTGATGTAGGGCTGTGGCGTGACGGAGTTAAGGTGAACGGTGGTTTAGCGTTTAGGCGTTTTTGGTGATGGTGTGTTGGCCGTGTGACGAGTGTGGAAGAACGTGCGTCAAGTGAACGCTGAAGCAGCAAATACGCAAAGCGACAGTCAACTTCACAGAGGTGGCAATGTTTGGGACTGCACAGGCGCTCAAGTCTATGAATAGCGACTGCAAGCGCATCTCGAATTGCAGGCAAAGTTGCGAGTTGATTTTCGGCTACTGACTAGATTAGTGTGTGTGTGGTCATTCAATGCATTGAGCGCACTTTGTGGAGTTGAGTTGCGTTGGCGCATGCGCTGTTTCAGAGATGTCTCGTTTGCACTCAAGTCAACACCAATGCAAAGGCGTCTATATGCGCCCATTTTGAGCACAAAGTATTTCTTGTCTATTCCTTGTAAATATAAAAATAATTTTTTTTTTGATTTAAAAAAAAATAATTTTGTTTTTCGTAATCCCATTAGACAAGCGGAAAAATATGTGATCCAAGTCGTACTTTAGATAGTTAAGAGCAACAAATACACTACTAAATAAATACTAAAAAATTAAGCAAAAAACAGGAGTAGCATAACTACTTAGACACAATGCATAAATATATTAGTTTTAGTGTTGCTTTTTATTAAAAAAAAAAATTATATGTGTATATGCATATTAGGCTGTGTCACTTTCTGCTTTAAAAAATTTTTTTCAGATTGCGTTTTATAAGGAATTTTTGTATTTCGATTAGGGCGCCGTCTAGCAGAATTTTCGTTTCTACAGATTGTATTGCCAATAAGTTCTGCACTAAGTGATCAGTTTCAAGCACCTAGTTGCCGGAAAGTTAGTTCAACATAGATAACCAAATTTATATCTAAATAACACGACTCTTGTGCCACCTATCGGAATTTTTCTGGTCAAATATTCCATAGTGACTGGGCTTTGAGCTTCTACTGGAATTTCATTGTAACTCTTAAATGGAACGAAAAATTCGCCCGTTTTTGAGGGATTTTTTAATCTCGATCAGAGTGACACCTGTGGGAATTTTTTTCAAAAATTGAAAATATCATTGTCTTAACTTTAACTTAGCACAGTTTTAAACCTCTAGGTTCCTAAAAAGCTAGTTAAAAATCGTTCGCAATATCTTTAACCTCGAACGAATTTTCTAAATAACTCGATTCATGCGCCACATACCGATTTTTTCCATGAAAGTATGTATTGCCAATCAGTTGTACTGTCAACAAGTTTTAAATTGTGGCTAAAGTTTAAAGTTCCTACGCCCCCGATCAGTCACACAGAAAGCGATTGCGAAATTTCCCCGTTTTTCATGGAGTGTTTGTTATCTCGATCACAGCGCCACCTACCGAAATTTCGTGTATAGAATTAAATTAAATAGCTTATCCTTGTTTAAAGTCCCGGCAAGTCGGTTAAAAAGAATTACAAGATTCCAAAATTTAAATGAATATTTCACGCCACCTAGCGGATTTTTTGCTCGTTACATATTTTTGCTATTTTATTCGTCACAAGACTTAAGACGCGAACTTGCACGGTAAGACATTTTCCAAATAAAATTCATTTCTTTCGAATAACTCAATATTGATTTGAGCGCAATTCCCTTAAAACTTCAATTTTTAGCGTTTTCTTAAATTAAATTTTTCCAACAGCAGATCATAAAAATATGTGACACACCCTAATGTCTATATACACACGCTTGGTTTTAGAAGCAGCTCGTTACTAGCGCTCTAACCTTTTTTTTTTTGGTTTATGAAACGACAAAATTGCACATTGATTGCAATCAATTGATGAATTTAATTTATTGTACACTTTGTTTTTGATTTTTTATTTTTTTTTGAACAAACATACATACAGTAACTCCATTCATGCGTCGCCAGTTAGTTAGTTACATAGGTAGATCGCTTAGTCTATTCTTACTTACCATAATTTAGTTTTACTTTTTTTTAAATTGTATTTAATTCATGTTTTTAATGATTTATTGCAGATGAAAACCACTTGCCATAAACTTATATAGCAAAAAAATCTAAATTAAGTATTCGTAATGGTAATTTAGCAAAACATTTTCAAACTGTCAAGCAATAAAGATGCAACCTAGACAATCTTTAATACTCATTAGAGAAGTAATTGCTCGAACAAGTCGATATTTTTTATTGCTTTTAATTCTTTTTTTTTTCTTAAAATTTTATTTTAATTTAGCTGTAAAAAAATACTGTTGTTTATACTCATTTAGCAGAAATTATTTGACTCAAATGTAAGTAGTGAAAAAATCTTTTTTTTTTTTTTTGATAGCAAATTTTTGTATAAGTAAGTATATTATAGTTTGTATGTACGTTTAACAAGCAAGTTTACAATTCTTAAAGGTTAATATGATTTATTTGTTTCATCATGAATTCACCAAGTTACTTGAAGATTTAGCACATTAGAAAGCGTGTTAACTGCAAAATCGTAGTGCTCAAATGCTTGACTTCGATCTTGTTCTATCCCTATTTTTCCTCAACTTTTCATCTCAAGCCTTAACTTAATCTTTGAATTCATTTGTTGAAGGAGTGAAATTTTTTTTGAAAATTAATTAAAATAAAAGTCTGTTGAAAAGATTTGCCTGAGCAGTAAAATTAGTGAAAATAATAGCTTCTTAGAAATAATTTTATATAGCCATCTGTTTCTAAAACATTTTTACCCAAAGCTCAGATTTCCCATTTTGGATTTTAAGAATATACATACTTATCTTCATTGTACCGGTCCAATCCGAATATTTTGGAAACAAAAAAATTAAAAAAAAAATTATTCTTATTTTAAAATATTTTTAAAAGAGACAAAAAACTATAAAATAATTTCTCCTTTACCTTTAGAATTCTTCCAACAGTTCAAAATATTTTCTGAGGAGATAGTATCTCACAAAATACCAGGTCATTGCGAATTGAGTTAGAGAGTAAACACTTACACAGATTTCGAGTCAAAAATTAAAAAAAAAATATTTGAAGGAAACAAAGAAATCATTATCCAAAAGAATACACTTTAAAAAATATGTTTTTTTTACAACAGTGCAAGTAAACAAAAAAAAAACAAAGAAAATAAATATTCATCATATAAACAAACAAAAAAATGAATTTTAGTTTGCAAAAAAGCTTAACTAAGTTATTGCAAAATTGTTTGCAAATATATCCTACACAAGGTAACTATAAAGTTTTACCTTAAAAATTGTTCCTTTTCAAACAAAAGTAAAACACAAAAACTCAAAATGTAAATGTAAATTATAATAAATAAAAAACGAACTAAATACTAATGAGCAAATGCAAAAATAGCTAAAAAAAACATTATTTATTTATTTAATTTTACTATTGTTTAAGTAAATATAAAAATAAAAATATAAACTGTTAAATTATCTAATTTTAATGGTAACACTGTGCAACAGCATTTTTGGATTCAGTTTAGTTCCTGGCTCAAATGAGAATATTTCAATTATTTTTAAAACAATCAAACAAAAAATTATAAATTATGCATTATAAATTTAAATGGAAATAGTGAAAAAAATTGACTAAGAACAATTCGAAATTAGAATCTTCTTCTTGGACTATATGGGTCTCAATCTTTCATTTAGTTGCAGTAGTCAGTTAGATGACCTCAGACAACGACTCCGAACTGGTTGCACAGTGTATTTAATAGAAACTTACACTGGCTTGCAAAAGTTTATTCTTGTATTAAACCCCTTTGTTCTTTCTAATTTTTTTTTTTTTTTAATAAAATCAAACGTCACTCCTAAGATTTTAGTTTGGTTGAAGGTTAGGTATAGTCCCGACTCTGGCCTTATCTCCGTATTCCACATCTTAAGGAGAGTCGGCGTGGATTAAGTCTGCGAAAGTATTTGATTTCGCTTTGTGAAGAAGGTCTTGGAGATCACTTCTGATCCTTGCACAGAGTCCTTCAACGGATCGTGTAATAAGCACTTAAGGGTTAAGAGATACGATCCAGTATAACTCCGAAATTTAGCTAAACTTTATGTTTGAAATTTTGCTCAATTTTGTGCAACTCGTCAACCTTTAAAGTATTTTTCACACTTCAAAGCATTATTCATACCATCACATTAAATTAAAGAAAATGTAATTGTCATAAAAATAATAAATAGATAAATATTAAATGCAGCCACTTTTGCACGCCAGTGTACTTCTATAATTACTATTTATGTACGTAAATCTATATTAGCAATTTTTGCAAAAAATAGTCTAAATATCCGAACGATATTATGTAAATAAATTAATATTATTGTATGTATATGTATGCGTATATATGTATGCATGTATAACTAATATTAACAAACTATTCATATATGTATAAGCAATTTGTGTCTTAATAAATAAAGTCAATATAACGAAAAGAAATGAAATACATATCGTAATTAATTGCAAAAATAAAACAAAGAACAAGAGAAAAAAAAACAAAAAACAAAAAAAAAAAAAACAACAATGCTTTTTTATTGTAAACCCAACACATTGATTTGGTCTTATTGGGCAGCAACAACTTACTCGTAGTTATGGCGTGCTCAGCGCATGAAATTGCCCGCCCATCATGCAGCAGGAATGCAGCGCCTTCATTAGCACCTAGTACTACATAGTAAGTACTAATTTATTTATTTATATTTCTTAATACCCATACTAGTTTAATCAATTCTACTTATTGTGCTAATAACGATTTGCCTGCTTATGGCTCTTTCAAGTTCAAGTGTCGTGCCATTTTTTTCGCAATTAAAATCACACCTCCTACACTTTTGTTCTCGGCTAAATATATTTATTGGTCTGTAATATGACCCGTTCTTAGCCATCAACTATTGTATAATAAGCAATAAATTATTCACATTGAAAACTAACCATTCAATTGATCACATCAAAGAGTGGCTTTGGTGAAGGTTTTTATTTACGACTCTTTGTTCCTCGCACTAATAAATTTGTTTAAGTTAGCTTTTTGCCTTTGTAAACAATTAATTTGTTTTTGATGAATTATTAGTTTTGTTTAAATTGTAGTATGCTAATTTAATTGAATTCAATTGTTGGGATATAGAATAATTGAAACCATTTTCAGCCCTTTTGTTTTCAGGCACATGTCAAACCTTGGAATTAATCTTACTGTGGGCCGATGAATTTGTTGGGACAGAAAGCTTGTTTGTTTGTTTGTGTAGCGAACAAAACACGCTCCGAGAGTGTTGTTGAAAGTGGCATTCCTTTGCCGGACATGAACCCACTACGCGCCAGTACTACCTTGCGGTACATGACCGACTGTCGCGGAAGCGATTTGGTATGACCACTGCAACCCTCTAGGTCATGTCACATGTAAAATGAAAAGAACTAGAAAAGGTTTCAGAGTTCACTTCACATGCGAGTAAAGCTGATGTGTTTACTGGCGTTATTTTGCGTCCATTCATCTGCAGGCAGTACCCCGCCCCTTTTCCAAAATTAAAAAAAAAATTATAATAATTTCAGCAGGCCATTGTAACTTCCAAATTCTAACACTCTATCTGTATCAGTAAAGGAGATATGGTATTTTCTGTTTTCCAACCTCCTTCTAAGAATACTTTAGTACCAAAGTGGGCGTGGTCGGTCACCGATTTTGTTCATTTCTGTGAGCGTAAACTACAAATCGATAGTAAACCTCATATGAAGTTTTGTAATTTTACTTTTCAGTATTTTGACGTTATTAATAATCGAATATTGAAATTTGGTTTAGTAATATGTAGGCGGTGCCACGCCCCTATTCCAAAATGTTTGTAAAAATTGTATACAAAATAAGAAACTTGATCTAACTGATATATTATATCCTTCTACCTGTATTATTCAGGAAGATATGCGCAGTTCAGTATTACTACCTCCGATAACGATTATGAAAAAGTAGGCGTGGTCGAAAAGCGATTGCACTAATTTTCTATGGATGTACTATATCTATAAAAATAATAGTTTGCCTCGTACCAAATGTTGTTATTCTATCATAAATGATTGCGAAGTTATTAACAGCATTCACTTAAATGTATGTGGGCGGTTCCACGCCCCCTTTGAAAAATTTTGTTAAAATCGTCAATCGGACAATCAACTTAAAAAAGCTAACGATTTTCTTTTTATGCATGCTTTTATAATTGAATTAAATATCTCATTTTATAATTTTATCGATATCGAAAAAAGGGGCGTGGTTGCTGTTCGATTTTCTCCATTTTAAAAGGCCACCTACCTATGCTGGAAAGCAGCCTGTGTGCCTAATTTCAAGTGTCAAATATCAAAATTTTTACTCAAATTGTTGTGTACATGGACGGACGGACGGACGGACGGACATGTCTTAATCAATTCCTCTGTTTATTCCCGGAACTTTGCTTTATGGAACTCTGTATCTGTCTACATTATCTTGTACCGTTAAAATTACCGTTATATGAAAAAAACTATGTATAATATCCCATATACTAGTACACGTTTTGGCATAACAAGCAAAGAGAGCGCTGTCTTGTTCGTGTAGCAGCAGTGAACTAACGAAGCTGACAGATTCTACAGATAAAGATATTTTCGTGCAATTCTAAAATTAGAACAAAAAATTAACTTAATTCCTCTCGAATGATTAATAATATTACCCTTTCATGTATCAATTGTAAGACCGATATATTTTCAAAACCACAAAAAGTTTCAATAACAAACAAATCGACCTCCTTTCAGACCAATTGTTCATTCGAATGAGAATAATTAAAATGAATCGATTGTATCTAAGAAGTTTCACGTTTCACTAAGAATGCGGAAATTAGCCTGCCACGCACTTCAACTCCACGACACGATAATCGGCTCGGTGACATCCTGGTCGTGGTCAACTAAGGAGAGCAAATCGAACCCTTAGTCAATTGCAGTCAGTTTTAATCGTAAATTGTGAATATCTTCCGCTGTTTTGTTTTTCATTAAATGCGACTAAAAGATGCACCATACAACAAGAACAACAACAAGGCATACATTACATAAATACCGCAAGTCCAAAAACTACGCTCACTCTTAGTGACAAATGCCCACTACAAGCAAGACGGTCGTCCGTATGCTGGGTGATATGTGGTCAAGCCTGTGGGACAGTTGTAATTTAAGTGTCGCGTATTTTTTGTTGAGTTTCCGCTTTGGGCTGATACGAGTACACAGCATCACTGTGACAGCATCGAACGATAATGCGAGAGACAAAGCAATCGCATGCAAGTTGTTGGTAATAAAATTTAATCTAGACACGCAGGATTACTTGCATGTCGCGGCATGTCTTCTTTTACTTATGAACAGATGTATGTATGTATGTATGTGTGTGTGGTGTGCCTGACACCGTGCTCCAACTTTGGCTATAATCAGTTTGAAATGTTTTGTAACTTAACTATCGCAACAGAGATCTTCTCATACCTTTTTATAGCTACTTAATTATTTGTATACCCAGTTGTCATGTCAGTTATAGTGATAGCAGAGAAGTTAAGTTGATCTCTTCGCAAAGTTCCACCTTCTAGTGCTTAGTCTGTTATTTATCTGAGCCTCTCGGAACCCAGCTTTTGACACCGCACTGTCGATCACTCGGTTAGCTGAGGTTGAGATTTAAGAGCAGATCTGTTAAATCTGGTTTAAAATTAAAAATCAATTCTATTAAACTGCTCTATTAATTTAATTGATTAATTATGATAATTGAGCATAGAATAATTAATCGATTAAGATTAAATTTTGTGTTCGATTAATGAGGATTTATTTCGTTTTCAAATTTAATCCTAGAATTAATCAAATTAATCTAAATTTCAAAATGATTAAAATTTCTTATTAACTGCGATTGACGGGGATTAATAACAAATTTTAAATATTTCAATATTAATTAAAATAAATTTTTTTACAATTTTGTGTCTTTTTATAAATTTATCCAAAAAACATAAGTCAGAAAAAAATCTTAATGAGAGCGTTTATACGCTTTATGAGCTAGTTTTCGCATATCATATGAGCTTAAATAAGAGTCATATAAGACACCTTTTTTCTTATGAACGGCACTTATTGATCGTAGTTAATCGCAATTAATCAAAAAATTTTAATCAAATTTAATTTTTGATTAATCTGATTAATCCTAGGATTAAATTTGATACGAAATAAATTCTCATTATTCGAACACAAAATTTAATCCTAATCGATTAATTATCCTAAAAATGTTCGACTATCATAATTAATCACTTATTACAAAAATAACAAAAAATTTAATTGGATTATCAATGATTAAGAATAATAAACGTTATTCAACAGATCTGCTTAGGAGCAGCTTTTTGTAAAAAAAAATATTCCCAACGCATCAGGCTATATTGAGTTCCATTCCGCCTGCACTTAACACTTTCAGTTTCACTTTGATTTCCCCTTCCGCATAGAACATACTGCTCACTAACCACGAGATCGATCAGCCTCTTAAAGCCAAAGGCTATTTCACGCAACTGCCAAACATTTTCAACCAATTAAGACAACGGAGGTGTGCTTCATATTGGCGTGGTTGGCATGCTTGTGGCCGTAACGGTTTACTGAATCCGTCCAAACAAGACCACTTAACATTTTACAATCTTCCTCCCAGTTCGCCAGCCAACATACTTTATTGTTTTGCCCATTGGAATTCTTAGCGTTGCGCCGCATTTTACCACACCAAACCAACAGCCACAATCGCCGCAACAATGCTCGGTTGTCAGCAAAGAAGCTTGTGGAAGAATAGTGAAGGTCGCTGAACGTCCTTGTGCTGTGTGGTTGATGCTGGCGCTGGTGCAACCATCATTGGTCACGAGTAAACTCCTCTGCACGTCTGGTAACCTGTAATGCCATTTTACTGCACTATTTGGCGTCGCGCTGTCGGTCGCATTTGGACTGTTGTGTGGCTACGTGAAATGTATTCTTCGTGCATTGCGTGATTGGTGTTGTTGCTTTTAATGTGCCCATTAACAGAAGAATAAGTTCAGTAAGAGTTGATTTGGTTTCGGTTTTTTTGTTTTTTTTTCTTTTTTTTTGTGAAAAGTTTCCGCTTTTTGATTAGTTTAAGCAAGATCAAGGTAGGCTAAGGTGAGCCAATACGCGGTTGGAAGAATGGTTGCATGATTGTTGGGGCACTGTAACGGAGACGTGCGTATGGGCTTTAGTTGCTAATTTTAGATTCTTCTATAAAAGCTGTTATTAGGCTTCAAGCATTTATTCTTATTTACGACAGCCGTGAAATGGACTTTTAGGAATGCATTTAAATGAAAGGAATATTATGAAATTTGTGTGTGTGTATGCACATATGTATGTATGTATAAGTTTTAGCTTGACACGTTAAAGGCGTGACTTCTGCTTCAATTTTCTCGCACCTTGCTCACTCTCAAATTGAAATCTGCTATATAATTTCATAACTGATTTATGTACATTGAACTAAACTAAGCTTAAGGCTAGCGTCGCTGCATCTAATTATTTAAAAAAAAAAATTCAAAGCACCGTAGCGGTCGTTGGCTTTCCTCTGCTTTATTTTCAATGCTGCCTACCTTGCACTTGAAGCTGCTAACTTAAATTTTTGTTTGCCGAACTACAGCTTTTCATTCGAGATATCTGAAACTGGTCGAGCTATCGGCACAAATGATAGCTTATACTTTAAGTTAAAGTACTATTAATGCAACGATAAAAGTCCAATTCAATTCCATGAAGCAGTTTTTGGGTGATGCGCGTTCAAACACAAAATTAAAAACGTTTGTTTTGGCTTCTATTCGATTTTTTTTAATATCTGCAATGTAAAGTTATCGACCTGTTATAATTTCATTACATGTTATTTATTTTAGCTTAAAAGGATCCAAAACAACAGTTTTTGCAATTTTTGTCTATTTGTCTGTAAGTTTGTGCGGCCATCACACAAAAACCGGTGGGTGGAATTGAAAGAAATTTCATCACATACATTGCTAGATATCCAAATTAATGTTTAAAGTCCATTTTATTCGATGAAAATATTTAATTCATAAAATTTGTTTCCAAACAATGTTATACAGCTGTGACGACAAGCGGAAAACGTCAAACTGAAGTTTGGTCAAAAACGAGTCAATACCTTATTCGTTCTTAGGATCTATAATCACACAAAATTACATGGATTTCGGTAAAAAAAATACCTGGATTTAATGGACAAAAAATCATATCTCAATTCCATAAATTAACACTGTTTTTATTTGGATATGCCTTCCACGACCGCGGTCATGTAATGTGAAAATCACATGATCCTCACTCTGACAAGCTTTAAGTACCATTTTTATTTAATTTCTTTTTGCTTAGTTTCAACCCGTTACATTTCACCGATAAGAAAGACTTGATAAATCGCACTGTACAATCCAAATCTGGGAATTTAGTATGAGTCCGCCTTAATATCCACACAAACGCAGGCTATAATTTTCTTAATCAAACATGTCTTCAAAATACAACAATGAAAAATTGCAAATTCATTGAATTATTTCATTGTTCTGAATTGCATTTTTCCATCGCATTCCACTGCAGTTAGTGGCTTCTGCATTTTAAAGTGACTGTCCTTGTAAGTGGGCAACATCTTAAGCTCTGTACTCGTACTCGATGACGACTGTAATAAAAGCAAGAATTTAAGTAAGCAATTTATTTTGTTCTTTAATTTAATGTGGAGGAAACTGTGCTTTGCAAGGGCAGCGATTGGTGACAGTCCAGTCCAATTTAATATCAATACAGAGATGCCATAGTTTTACGATAGCTATAGTTATTAACCATAATCGTAAAATTTAATCCCAGTCGTAAAAAAGCTCAGTTAATGGTGACATAGCCATATCCTTATAAAACAGCTGATCCAACCAAACTTATGAATGTAATCGATTAATAATGGTATACCGCAATGCCCTAATCATAATCATAGCATAGTCAAATAATTAAATTTTATCCATAACGTATTGATAGGAATATGGTTGTAGTTACAGTTATGGTTATTTCACGGTTATGGATATAGTTACAATTTGTAGTTATAGTCACAGGTTAAGAGTACGGAGCTGCTATAGAGTGGGCTGTGCTAGCGGTTTTAGTAAATTTTAAGGTAACAGTTCCTATCTTAATTTGCTTATGAGCATGCGATTGAATGTGATTATGGTTACGGCTAAGGTGACGGTGACGGTTAGACTTACGTTTAAAGTTTTTTGTAACAACTATAGCTACGGTCACAGCAAGTGTTGATAGTAAATTCTGGCGGTTACGGATATGGTCACGGCATTCATAAACGTAACCATGACCCTTTACTAACAATATTACTAAGATCATAGAGCATAACCGTAACCGCAGCAGTAAATAAAGTCTTAACAATACAATAACTGGGCGTAATAAACCTTTAAAGTCATAAAGATTGATATTCTGCTATGCTTAAAATTTTTGGAGTCAAGACGTTTTATGGAAATCACTTTCTGCGAGGAAGCTTCTTCGTGGCAGAAATATTCATGAAGATTTTAATTTTATATGGAAACTTTTCCAAGACGAAAATTAATAAGAGCAAGATCAGATCAGTTTAAAGAATAAAGCCGTTAAAACTTTATAATTTTCCTCAAACGTCTTCTAGATTTTCTAGAATCAACTTGTCGTTCGCTGTTGTGACAGGTGAGTGAAACTCGATTTCTCTGACTCGATGTTGGCAGCGACTGACAGATTGATGAATAACAAGAATTCGAAATAATTTTAGTGGGCAAGTGCCAGTGTCAATCAAAATGAACATTAAAGCTGATTACTCGTTCACTCCTCTTTGTGTCAGCTGACAATTAATGACGAGCGCAGCGTCATGATCGTAATAAACAGAGATCGATATAAAAATATGTGCGTGTAAGAAAACTAAAAAAGAGAAGATGCTGGGGGCCAGTTAATTCTGATTGTCCAGCAAAATTTTAGTTATTTCTTTGCTTCTTTTTTGCAAGATTTTCGCAAGTTCGCTTTCACTTTTTTACATTACTTCTTTTATTCAATTCCAAAAATTTATATTATACATTATTTTTCAATTCTTAAAATGCATTGCGTTGCTTAAAAGCTTTTACTACACACGCGCACTGCATGGGTAGTCGGGATTGTATCCATGCAGACATTATTATGGTTACAGTGAATGACAATAAAATGGCCAGCTAATTACATATATGCAATTTCAAGATCGATTTTATTGATGGTTTGAAATGTTATATGGCGAAATAATATGTTTAATATGTGGCAATCCTACTTAGAAATGGTTTTAGTAAAATATGACGTACACACATTTACCTTCATATGGGTGGCAACTCCGAAAAACCACTCAGTTCAAAAATTTATGTATAGAGCTAGATTCGATTTGATATTTAGGGAATATACCTTTTCCATTCGATTCGAATAAAATAGAGTTTAAAACGAATTTTAACTTCGAAACGGTTTTGGATGTCAAAAAAGAATGTCTGTCTCTTCCACCTATCGCTAATTTGGTCCAATTGAAACAGTTATCGAAGTGGTGTTATTATTGATTTTTATACTGGAATATACTCTAAGCCTCTTCCTGTTTTTTTCTTTATTAAAAAGTTTTTCTAATTTTTAACATGTTAAGGTCTACCGTTAGCTGAACGATTTTATAAAAAAACTAATACAAAATCGATAAAAAAATCGAGCGGAAATCAACTTTACTCCGGTAAGAGAGCTAAGATAATTAACAGGAAATATAATATAATTAGGTGGCTAGGTTAGGTATTTTTTGTTATGCACAATCGCTTTTGAAGAAAAATTTCCGATAGGTGGCAACCTTGTAAAAATTTGCCAGCGGCAGCACTTAAGTAGGAGATCTTGAAATATGGGGCATTACATATATATATTTAAAATTTTATTTAAAAGTTCATCCAAATTGGTGCAGTCGTTTTTGAGATAATAAAAGTGTAGATATAATTGGATTGGGTGGTAACCCTAGTTACAAATATTTTTTTAGCAATAGGCTGTGCTTATCATTTTATACCCATATCCCATGACATTTCACTAAAAAGTTAGACAAGTGGCAACACTTTAAGAGATTTTAGTGGCAACCCTTAACCCTTGATTGACTGTTTTCTTTTCTGCTTCTTCTGATATGATGAGAAATAATATAGAAATATCCTAAAAAAATAACGAAGCTGCACTTATGTACATTCAGCAAAATCAATAGAGTAGAGCATTTTGTGCTGCAAATTTTCACCATTCTAGGGTTTAGTAGAAGAGCTTGAAAGGGACATACATACCTGCCATATATTTAAAAATTCATTCAAATAAACTACAAATATACAAGAATACCGCTTTTAAAATTAATCCGAAAATATTGCAAAAAATTAGAAAATAAATTCTGCCCGCCACTTTTTTCGCCCGCCACTGTATTTACTCACCACACCGCCGCTTGACAATCAACAAGTGGTAGTAGCGCCCTGCCAGCAGTAAAAACCACTTTACATATAATTAAATAAGTGAATGAGTGTTCAAATTGGTTATCATTCGCTTTTTTGTTGTTAAATTGATTGCAGCTGTGGTTATAGGGATGTTGCTTGTAGTCGTTGTATGGAGTTATACTGGTCGTTATTGTTATTGTTGTAGCTGTCAGTATCCTGTGGATTAAAAAGCCATCTCACGGTACATTGTTTGCGCGCATTTACTGTTCTTCGTAATTTATTAATATATAAATGTCTCGTCTAAATTTAGTACCAACACTGATTTTCCACGGTTGTAAACGAAAATGAGGTGGACAGCGCATCACATCTCCTCAAGCTACCATCTACTACACAGATTGAGCCATAAGATTTGGTGTGACTTTCTGTTGTGCTTAATTTATTACTCCAGTTGTAGGTTTCAGAAAGTATACACAAACAATTATGGATAGATATTTTATGGTAATAAAGACATTCCATGTGCTGGAGTGCAAGCCAGAACAGAGAATATTTTCTGTTAAAAATCACTGTAATTTGTATTATTTATTATCCTTTTCCTTAATTTGCATAAAATGATTGATGAGTTTGGTAAGTATAGTGGGGTTACAGCAAATTTAACAACTAACTGCCTAAAAACTTACTTTTGGTACTGTGGGTATATTAATTCAATATTCTTATACCCAGCTCACTCTTACAATGGCATCGCGACCGTTTTAAGAATGAGAAGTTCGCACGGTTACCTTCAACATTGAGAGCAGTTTCTATAACAGCTGCTATTAGAATGTCAAAATTGGCTCTCAAAACTGTCATTGGCATTTATAACTTTGGTATAGATAGTATGTGTGCCAAAAAAATAAATCAAATATATTTTGGGAATGTAATAAAAAGTGTTCTATTAAAACCGTGAAATCAGAAAACCAGGCCAATATTTAAACTTGATTACTCTGGAACAGCCCACATGAAAATTTTTCATTTACAAGTTTTTATGACGCTAAATTTGTTCACATCGATAGTTTGACAGTTCTAAGACAAAAATGAGATTAGTTGTCAAAATATAAGTTAGGAAGGAAAGACGTATACATATGTATTTACAATAAGCACTGAATATTTTACGGTATTTTTTACTCTATTCTGAAATATAAGTACCTGGGTGACCGAGACTTGCTCGGTATTTTTCGAATTTGCCGCATAATCTTACTTACCAAGAGCATAAATTTCCAAAATAGATTTCCAAAATATCGAACACTAACCACAAAAAGTCACTTAACATACTTTGGCGACACCTGTTGTGTATTAAATGTTCTGGTTGGCCTACAGCCAAGTATATAGAAACTCTTAAAAGAAAGCATACTATCCATCTACCAAATTTCATCGAAATCGGCTTAGCCGTTCCCGAGATAGTGGTCGATATCTGGAGGAATAAATAAAATGCGTTCAGGTGGCAACCCTAGGTGACAATCCTATTCGAAAATATTTTGGTTGGTATACGCCCTAAAATACCTTTCATTTGATACCCATATTGCCATATATTGCTTAATATTTAAAAAAAATTGATATATGTAGGTGGCAACCCTGTTAACCACCCCAAGTGGCAACAGCAAAGTAGAAAATCTTAAAACAAAGCTTAGTACCTATGTACCAAATTTCATTAAAATCGGTGAAGTCGTTCGTGAGATAGTAGTGGATATACAAATATACAAGAATAAGTCGTTTAAAGTTATAAATAAGATATCTATGTATATTATAAAAAAATTTTTTTTTAGGCCCAGTCTTTAATATTCTAGCAGCATTAATTCAGTAGCGAAATACTAGCGTACTTACTTTGTAGTTCTATTCGAAAAAAAATTTGTTCGCTTTCGAGTGATTCGTGATCTCTAAGAAATTTTGATTTATCGCCCTTTCCATTTCAAAAAAAAATTGGTATTCTCTATTTTGAAAATATATTTGCCAAACTGGTCGAAAGTTAGAAAATACTATTCGACAACCATTTAGTGAAGGGAAATTTTGAAAAATGTAATGTCTTACGATTATAATAAAACAATTTGTGTTTTTTTTCATCGAAAAATTATTGTTAATTAAGAGTTAGGGAATCGTTGTTGACAGAAAAAAATTGAAGAGCCTTCGATAAATAAGAAATTTTTTTTTGGAGTTTAGAAGTGTTAATAAAAAAAAATCCAAAAAATTAGTATTTTCCGAGGACCAACATGAAAAAAATTTATCAATTATCGACAAATTTCAAGGGACATTCAAAAGACATCAGAATATAGAAATAGTTAAGTAGGTATGCCTAGGGGTTGAATGTATTTTGGATTAAAACCCTGTAAAAAACGTTGGAGTATGGGAGTACTCCAACATTTATCCTCATTCATACAAAAAGGTGGTCCAATTTATAAGCCCATGTCCGGCGATTGGATCACCTAATCCATATCGGAGCACCCTGCTGAATAGTCTATGGAACACCTACGTGAGAGTACTTTGAAAATGCTGCCAAAAGATTACTCTATAGAGTACTATGCAGTAAAGCGAGAGAGGGAGTATGTGTTCTTTTTGAGGACCACCTACTCCCTCTCTCGCTTTGCTGTTGAATACTCCATAGAGTAATCCGATAGGAGTATTTTGGGAGTACTCTCATGTTGGTGATCTATAGAGTATTCAAAAGCAAAGAAATGGAGTACTCCGAGTCGGATTAGGTGATCCAATTACCGGCCATCGCCATATAAATTGGACCACCTTTTTTATATTAGCGAGGATAAGTGTTGGAGTACTCCGATACTCCTTAGGGAGTACTCTATGGACTATGGAACGGAGTATTTCGGTTTTTTGCAGGGAAGGAGCAAATGGTTAAGCCGTTTAAGCAAACACTTACATTTCAATAGAATTTGCTAATCCCTCCTTTACGCCACTTAATATAACCACCGCCTAAATGTATGCAACAAATTTTGTTTTGCATCGTGGAACTCTAGCGGAGAGTAGGTGCAACTATTTGTATTTCCGTTATAGCCCTATGCGCACAATTTAGTGTTCACACCCTGCAGTCAAACCAACCAGTTGCATGCTAATTCGAAACTAAAAATCAACTAGTTATTTTCAATATAAGCCACTAGTTTTTTCACATCCCGATTATGCTGTCAGATTTCGGACAGAAATATACCAAGCGCAAACTAGTTCAAAATAGACTAGTTCAAGATATACAGGTTCGAGTCCTAGTACCTTAAAAAGCAAATTTTGATAAAAAGCCTCAGTCGGATTTTTTGACTATTCGAGATAATAGGAAATTCCAGAGTGACGACCATCTTTTTAATTGCTTAATCACCAGCTTCCTCCCAGTCTCCTAGAACTTCCTTGGTCCTTTTCAAGAGTTACATTTTGCTAAAAGCAGGCCAAGTCTTTGAAGATTTATTAAAAAAAGGCGTAAAGTTGTCCAGTCGGCCTCTTTATGATGATCTCAACCTCGTGATAAACAGGAAGTAATTCAAGCAGTAAGATCGCTATCGCTCAAAAAAATCTTCATCTACATACACAAATATTTTGTGAAAATATGAAAACAAAAACCTGTGAAAACCGAAAGGAAGGTGTAAATACTGTCAGCTACTGCTTAGATAACAGTAATTAACTTGCAAAGGAAGTGGGAAAAATGCGTCGGGTTTTGGAAAATATACAACAGATTATGAGTGAGAACGAAATGTCGTAATACTTATATCGTTAAAAGAAATCAAATTCCAATAATGCATACTGCTACTTAGTTTCATACGACGTGTTTATATATTCTCAGGTGCATTTAAGGATAATCTAGGATGTCGTAATCCAAAAGGTGTAGGTGTGAACCTTGAATAAGTAAAGCAAAAAAAAAAAAAAAAAAACAGAAACAACAATAAAAGGCACATTGGATATTTGAGTCGTCGAATGCGCTTTTGTTCGGAGAGAGAAGGCAAAAAGGCAGACAACAAAAGGCAGCTCCATACAAATTCTTTTTGAATGGCAGTAAGCAGCCTCGTATTGTTTGACTAAAAAATTTGCAAACATCTAATAAAAAAATAGAGTAGTTTTGCATTTTAAAATTCAAAATTCAAAAGCGGAAAAATTCAAGAAAAAGGCACATAAAAGTCCTTAAGTTATGTTGTGTCATTATGAGTGATGAACTTGCAAAAAACTAAAATAAGCGCCTTGTAGGAAAGCGATTTCAAATTTACTAGTCATTTAAAATCACGGTTTGTGTCTATGATTGGATTTATGACACTACATACTATAAACTTGAGTTTGGCTTTTCTTGCTTATTGCAACAGATATGCTTTGGTTTGTGAATAAAATAGTTGACACAGGGTGACCTTGTAAAAAATTAAAAATTTCTTCATATCACCCACCAGCTTAATTTTTTTCCATAAGGCGACTCTATTACATTTCATTTTAGCTAAAATCTTTGTTTATTATGATTATGATTGACCAACATTTTAAATTTATTTTTTAGTTAAGTTAAGATTTAACCATGATATGATTACGGGTCAGTTCTTATTTACAAATTTTTTCTAACTATGCGAGCTGCTGTTGTACTTGTAATCTCCCAGTCCTGAAAACAAAATATCTGAATTCCACAATAATTATTATTACAAAAACTAACCTTTAGGTCTACTAAAATGTCTCTGCAAGAAACAATATAAAGTCAACAGAAGGTTGGGAGAGGAGGAAATGTGAAGAATTGCTCTGAAAGCTGCGTTTGTGATATCCAGTGAAGTTTTCTTTTGTTGTTGTATAAAGGTCGACTGGTACATTTTCTCGCGTTCTATGGTTGCTTTTATGTCCGAACACTTTGAATTTGCTACTTCAATTATACTTTTACGTATTTATATTTCATTCTTTATATTCACATTGCCCACTATTCACTCCAAGATGGCGGAGAGAGAAAATGTTGGTGTTAATGTTATGACCCAAATGCCCTTTAGATAATCTCTCCCTGCTAACATAACTATGCTTACTATATTATACTCACATATCCTGGAATCAGTTACTTGAGTACACTTTATCGATATAATCTAGGCTTGAGGCAGTTACAAATAAGACCTCTCGTGGTCCCATGTTTCAAAGACTTATCATGGTCATACATCTAGTTTAGTTTATACTAAACATTTACTATAGAACATCCATAAGTCCCGAGAGCCAAAGAAAACTAAAGATTACTTCAAAAATTATATTTTGACTCATCCTAAATTCAAAGTTCTCATACATAATTTGCCTTCTTAAGCGACGGCTCAAATTCGTCTAACAACAACTTAACTCTTTTTTTAATTTTACCCAAAACCTCGATATATCTTGGACCTCCTTAATAAGATATTGATGACAATGGCGTGTGATGTGATGATTATCGACTCGGCAAGATCGCTTGATCCCTAACTGGTAGCTACCATACAACTTCACCATAATATTGTTCCAAGCGCTCTTATTCAAAACGCGGTACTTCAGCAAGGACCCACTCGAGTATGAGAGCACAATGAAGCGAGCAAATTCGATATACACGATATAGTACTTTGACGAAACGACATAAAAAATCAGCAAGTTGTACAAAAACAAAAAAAAAAAAATGTTAGCAACGACTTCATCACTTGTTTGCTCCTTTAGCATCCTTTACACACACATACACATACACGTAAGCAAAGGCAGACATCTTTTGAGCAAACTCAGCAAGGGGATGCTCCACGGTCACAAAACGATCAGGTTGGCGGCTCAATTTTTAGAAATTTCAAATTTCGGAAGGTGTGTCCCGTAGTGTCGGTCTTTTGCTGCACTAAATAAGAATGGAATGAATTTGAGTACTCAAAGGACCCAAGAAGCGCACGGAAGGGAATTGGGTATGCACGTGCAGCTATGGGAATGTGCGAAGTGCGTTCGTCGTTGGATCCCCGTCTGCGTGTGTGTTTGTGTTTGTCAGTCAATCTCGACAAAAGTTGTTCAACTTTTTGCCTCGACGACAAAACAAAAGAATCGACCGTGAATGTCAATGTGTGTGTGTGTGTGTGTGTGTGTGTGTGTGTGTGTGTGTGTGTGTGTGTGTAAGGGTGTTTGTTTGAGCGTAATATCGCCTCATATTTACGTAATTTAGGGCGGCATCAAGCAGCGACATCCATGAATTCACATGATTTGCGCATATCAGATTGCTTATCTTTTTGTTGTATGAATTGAATTGAATTGAATTGAGAGCTCGTCGTGGCTTTGTATTTCACTCGCCTTTTAGCTTGTTGATCATTGCTGTCTGACTGCTCGTCTTAATGCGCCCAACTTATTGTGCAATCGTGTATGTTTTTTCTTCTTCTTCTTCTTGTTCTTCACTTTTTGCTGCCACTTTCAAACTTCATTCTAATAGTTCATTTCCTGGGATCCATTTACATTTGAGATTTTTCACCTCATCTTGACATGATTTTTAAGTTGTTTCCTGTTGTTGTTGTTGCTGTTCTACTTACTTTGAATTCGGCCTATTTAATTGTTGTTGTATTTCTGCTGCTCGTTGGTTTGGTCTTTTCATTTGTTAGCTTCTTTGGGAGGTGTTGCTCATTTTTTTTCCTTGCGCTGATTTGCCTTTTAAAAGTCTTTGTTATCATTTTTTGTTGTTTTTTTTTTGTGAATGTTTTCTGTCTCACCGGAAATGCGCGAAACGGTTTTTCATTTCCTGTTGTTTCCGTAGTCTCTAAAAGTCGCTGATTTTGTGTTCGTATTTGCATAACTCGTTAACATTCGAATTGTGATTTAATGACAGTGGAGTCAAGCGAATTTGCATAAGAGCTGAAGAAACTTTTATGAGATTGAAATATTCTCAGACACCTCGAAGGTAGAAATTACGTATCAAATAACGTTAGTAACCCCTTAGCAATGTTCCTTCCAACTCAGTTGAGGCCTCCATCTTACTTTGCTACTGGATTTAAGTACCGATGGGAAAATCTTCTGGGCCAGCTACTCTTTCTTCATTTATATTATGGCTCGGTTAGCGGGGCCTTTCGCTTTTATTGGATAAATTTCCTTGAATAGTTGGACCATAAACCCAGCTCTGCATGAACTTTATCTTATTGTGCCTCGTAAAACCCAGACGAACAATTGATGACCAACACAAAAATAACTTGAAACTCATCTCCAACCTTCGCTACCAACTTCAATTCATCAGTTTCGCAGTCTACCACTCCAATGGAACCACTCTTCCCATACCTCCCTCGGCGGAATCACTGTATGGAAACTATTCAAGGGAGCAGTCAACGAGATACGCCATTCTTTTCCCAGAAAAAGAGGAAGCCGACAAGACTTGGTGCAGTTTAACTTTTCAAAAGGCACTACCGTAGTACCTACTCTAGCCCTATCTTCCACACTGACTTAGACCGTTGGTCATTTTGAACTTAATGAACTCCACAGCCGTTGTACAGTCTAGCCGTAATATCCCCATAGATAAGACCTTGGCCAAGTCTTTACTGTCGCAGAGATTTTTGGTCCGAGAGCCTGGGTCACCAATTACTGCCTTCCTCCATTCAGTACTCTGCAAAGAGACTTGCCACGACTCGCGCTCACCGAAGGAAGGGAAGCACAAAATGTGGAATTTGTCTTTTGTTGGATCAGAGAGTCATGCCTACAGCACCTGAGCCAAACGCACATTGAACTCTTCCACTACTTCTGTTGCACTCGTGGGAGTGTCTTGTTGTATTTTTTTTTTCATATTTGCACCTCTTAGAAATAATTCAATGAAAATGACACAAAACAAATTTTGACCACTTCAAAACCGGAAGATGAGATTTTAATTTTACAAAGTCAAAGAACCAAAAAGTTAATTCGCATCAAAAGAAGGACATTCAAAAAAAAAAAAAAACTACAAACAATTGAAAAAACATTAGAAATGCAAATCATCTTGCACATTTCTATGAGAAACCGTTAATCATAATCCTTGCAATGCACACTCCCCACCACCACCAGCACCACCACCACAAATGTGCACATCCTTGAAGTGAATAATTTTCCGAATTCAATTTTTTTTTACTTTTTTGTGTAAACAAATATTTCAAGATGTTTGTTTGTCTGTATGTAATTCATTATTTGCAATTAACTGGAAAAAAACGTAGCAAATGGACGCTCAACACTTCACTAATCTGCAAGTGTCAATCGTAATCAGAGCTGTTGGTCCTGCAAATCATGGCGAAACCTAACTCCTTTAAAGCGGGATATTTTGTTTTTGTTTTATTATTGTTGTAGACTTGAAAAATATTGTTGTTGTTGTTAAGAAGGAGTGAAAATCGTTGCAAGCAATCAGTTAAGGGAGAGAGAGAATTCTCTGAAGTGTCAGTTTCGAGGATATTAATAACATTATGAGGGGACACAGTTTTTATACCCAATTGGGTTAGCGTACAGGGTTCTTTTAACAGGGTCAAATATACTTGGTTTGATGACTTTCTGTAGTGGAAGGGAAATCTAAGGTTTTGTTGGAAAGATAGGCTTGTCATCTATATCCTTTAGCATCGCCAAGAAAAAACTGTGGCTAGAACCTCTTTCTAGTGGGGAAAATATGAAGAAGATAGCTGAGATAGATGGGGCTGCGAGTGAGATCTGAAAAAGCTTGACTCACGTTTCGCTGCCTCAAATTTGAGATCAGCATGGGTCCGTGGGCGGTGAATAACTCAATCTTAAGGAGAACTGAGAATTAATTTATTGAACAGATTGACCTCAGGAGGGCTTAGCTAGGAGAATTCGGATGCACAGGGTATATGTCATCCACTCTGCTGTACTTTTTACTGTGTAAGAACACGATCACTCACTTCTTGTAGTAGGCGGAAAAGTGACTTGTTTGACCCCTTGTTACCACGAGGGAAAGCAATATATCGACATTGAGTCGAAAGTCACTTCTCCAGTGCGGTACACTTAGCACCAAAAACAGTTTGGAAAAGTCTTTCAACCCTTGATCGCTCCGCGGCCGTGGTCAGAAACCCTCCGAGTCTATATCTGTTATCAGTGCCGGTTTTAAAATTGTGGGAAGGGAAAGGGGTCAAAATTTTTTTATGAATTTCGGAGGACATCTTTTATTCGCAATTCCTGAAAAGAAAGAAGTTTGGATTCCGAGGGGTTGGACACGAAAACCAACCCCATGGATCCGCCCCTATCTGTTAAGAATAAACTTCTAAGCTGAAAGTAATCTACCTTTCTAGGTCCATTCGGAGTAGGCATAAAATATTGCAGAACTCGCCAATTCCTTAAAAAAAGTGTAGAAGATATCAACAACCAAATAAATAAAGGAAGAATAGAATTTTTTCAATTTTGCAGAGAAAGTTTGTAGAAACCTTAAAAAAGCTATGTATGTAACTTGCTTCCAGCCGAAACTGGTTCTCCTTACCTAAATCTATTTTAATTTCTTTTCATTAGTGAAATAATTGCGCTGACATTGCTGATACTTTATAAACGGTCATTTTGACTGAAGGCTGCTTGAAATTAAACAAAAATTCGATTCAAATTTCGTGTCCTTTTTGTAGACCAACCAACCAAGCAACAACAAAAATCCTTTCATATGCCAATCATTATCGAAGTGTCTCAATTGATTGCAGCAACAGCAGCATGACAATATGCCAGGATTACAAGTTGATCTGGTGATAATGCCGAACGGTTAAAAAAGGCAGCATAAATGTTGTTGTTGTTGTTGGTTATCTGCTATACATGCGTGCTTCTGACGAATTTGTCATACGATATGTGATGAAATCAAAATGCCGTCAGACAATTAAATGAAGTTAAATGACGCACCAGCTGGAGACCCGCAAGCGAATCAACGAATATGAATCAACAATCGATTGTAAAAGAAGGATAAAAAAGGACCTGCACGCACAGTTCATAAGGCAACAGCAGCGCATACTCAAATGGTAGCGCTACAAAACATCTTCAGAAGTTCGCTATTTAACTTGTTTGCTTGTCACGGCTCATCTTCAATCGTGATAAGCCATCATCAAGCAAGAACAACTGACAAGCAATGAAAAGTCTTGCGCTCCCTCTCTGCAACCAGCGTAAAAAGGAGTATGAGTACTTGCTTCTTTCGCTTTTAGAATTTGATCATAATCTCGCTAACACTTTATGCGACTAAACGATCGTTGAATGTTAATCGTGATGAGGGTTCATTATTCACGTAACATTAAATTCAGTTGTGAGTATGTGTTTAGGAAATCATAGAAGAATCTTTACGCCCACTTGAATGTATGGCTGCTACTTGGAAAAATTATGATTATTAGATAAATCTTATGCACAATAAATTTTTAAAATTTTTTTTTTTATAATATTTTTTTTTTGATCTCTATCCTTTCAACTGCAAATCCTGCGAAACAACAATCAAAAAAAAAATAATACAAAATTCTCTTTTATGAGAAATGCACTCCTTTCACTATTTTCTTTTGCACGATCAATCGATTCAATGCCTAAGAATCTATGTTAATATAATAAAACAAAAAAAAAAATTGTTTCCATGAAATTAACCGCAATTGTGTTTGCTTAAATTTCACTAATCACAAAAGTGATTTAAGCCCGACCACTTTAGATTTTCATTAAATTGCACACAACTACATTTTCCCTATAGAATCATAAACTCATTTTTAGATATTGCATTTTTGAAATTTTCTGGGCGTGGCAAACTATAGATATTTTTGAAAAACTACGGTAATAGGTATTTTTAAACTGTGATTATTATGGAATGGCTCAGCTGTTTTCGAAGGGCTTTAGCCCTTTCGAAGGACTGTACAAGTTTTATATTACACTGAACTTTTTTTTTATTTTTTAAATTATTGTATTAATATTTATTGTAACAAATTAAACTTTTTTATTTTGTAAATTTTGGTAGTAATATTTTTTTGTAAAAAATATATTTTTTACTGTGGAAATTTTTGTAGCATTTTTTTTTTGTAAAAAATAAAACTTTTTTTTGGGAAATTTTGGTAGTAATATTTTTTGTAAAAAATAAAAAAAATTTATTTTGGAAATTTTTGTAGTAATATTTTTTGTAAAAAATTATTTTTTTTATTTTGGAAATTTTTGTAGTAATATTTTGTGTCAAAATACATTTTTTTTATCTTGGAAATTTTTGAAGTTATATTTTTTGTAAAATTTTTCAGACACCCCCAAAATATGAACTTACCCTTCATACATTTTTTTTCTCTGGTTCAAACTATACTTTCGGTAGGGTTTAAAATATACCTTCTTTATAGATTTTTATATGAAATTGATCATAGCTAGGTATATTGGCGGCTAAAGCTGCAAACAGCCACCGACGGAAAAACGGACGACGTGTCAGCTGACACGATCTACCTTATGGGAATTGCATGTAAGCGATTTTTCACCGACGTTCGTGACGTACGTTTTACGCACGTCGCTACGTCAAAACCAAAAAATTTCTGATTTTTACGTAGGAAACGTGTCAGCTGATCGCTCTTCGACACACAGTGTTGCCTATTCAACTATTTGCATGTTGAGCTTGGGCCGTTTGCAATTATTTTACAAAAATACCCAAAAAAGTTTTAAGTATTGTCGAAATATCTTAAAATTTTTGACTTATGTTAAAGTTTATAAATAAATATACTATATGTAGTTATTTAATATTACTTTCGACATTTTACAAAATGAAAAATTACAAAGACAAAAGTAGAGGTTTGGGTAAGCATACACTAAGTGGAAAAAACGCGCTATCTCCACTGCAAGATAGAAAACGCCATCAACTTTCTTTCCAAATACTTATCAAACCTCCCTTGTTCGTTGCAACGTTCATTCAACTTTTGAACGTGACTGTTGAACCTGTGTTTTTTTCAAATGATGTTTAAATTGTTTTCACATTACCCTGATATCGCTTTTTAGCAGTGAAATTGCGCGATCCAATGAATGCTTCTCAAGTTTAATGTTTCCCTTTTATCTATTGGCTATTCTATTTCTACGCGGGTTTTGTTGCATCAAAAAATATTCCCACTCATTTAGTACTGCACTTGTTTTTATTCTTTTGTAAAGAACGAAGTTATTGCTTTGAGATTGTTTTTGTAAGTGATCTTTTGAATTTTCACGAGAAATAAAATGTATTCGTTTGAACTAAAAACAACTTAGGGGATGAGTAATGTCGGATCAAATCTAAGTATTCATACTTTCTAGCACTTTTTAAGAAAAAAAAAAAATTGACTGCACTTGTGGAACAATATCTGTGTTAGATAAGGTATACTTTCTGAACTTGTAATGAGCATAGAATAACCACAATAACAACATCAACGCTAGCCATGCACCTTGAAGGAACCCTAGTAAAAACTGAAGAAATCAAAGATTTTAAAACAATCTTGCTCCGACTTTCAGTGAATATTTTCTTGGTAGTCCAATGAGGTATGATGATCTTTTGCTTCGCTGAACAAAGTTTTCCATAATATTTTTACATCGCAACTATTCTCAGGCCCTGGACTAGTTTCGCATCATGTATCTATCGTTATGCCATCGACAGCGTCATCGATGTCGGATCCTATCAGTGTAGCTTTAGGCCTGGTAATACTACCATCAATGAAATCTTTATCATAAGCCAACTCTAAACTGACGCTTGACGAAAATATACCTCCCACGAAACATCTCCATAAGCATTATGATAAAATCAAGCATTACATATCCTCGCCTTTTGATCCAAAGGTGCACCGACAGGCCTTCAACATCAATCACACAGAGTCGGTATACTGCTTTGCGAGCTCTCGTGAGAACAGTGAATGCCGTTATTCAGCAAGCAAGAGTCATGCTGGCCAAACTTTCGTTCTGGAATAAATAAATTATACGCTTAGCCCTCCAAACTCATCTCTGATATGCTAAATGTGTATGTCTTTCCGTGTAACTAACCATTTCAACAGAGCCCACTCTTCTAGCACCACTTTTATCATGGTCCAACCCCTATTGAAGCCCCAAGGTTTCTGGGACTTTTGTACAACAACAAAATACGCCAACTCATGGAAAAGTCCATGGTGAGCAAGAGCAAACAAGCCTTCAGACAAGCCGACTCTCTAATGTGTGGAAGATTCATGGTACTTCTAGTAATGATAAAGGTTCCGAAGCCTATTTATGGAAATTAGATGCACCCAGCAAGATCTGCTGATTTCATATGTTCCTTTAAGATTTATATTTTAGCACATCTACATAAAAACATACTAAGTACGTTAACTAGAGAAGAGAGAAATGTTACCTGAGCTTGGCTAAGGTAAGGCTCGTGGCATAAAGTCGCCCAAGAATGTGCTCACGAGCACTAAAACAAAAGTTGCGAAACACACTTCTTGAAAGGATTGGAAATGCTTTCTTTAGTGTAAAATTTTACCTTAAAAATACCTGGCCTACAACAACAACAACAAAATAATTAGTTTTCACCTGTGCGAAAAAGGTAATCACATGTCGGGCGCTAGCTGTTCTCAGAATACCTGACCTACATTTTCACCTATGTCTCCTTTCTGGTCAATTATGCAAATTAATGCCCGCCTGCACACCTGCCTTCATACCTTTTATACATTCCCAGGTGAATTTAATCACTTTCTAGTCATTTTGAAATTCAAGAAATCATGAACTTAGTAGCGTTTTGCGAGGCGACATAAATGAAAGACGTTGAAAGTATTGCCAGTAGCTACCTGCGTAAAGCAGCGGCTATTAAAGAAGGATGCGCGTCTGTTGTTATTGTAGTAGACTAGGTCTTTCAACACACACAAAAGAATAATTTCGCATTTCTTTGTTCTCAACAAACGCAAGATAAAACATACAAACCAGACTTAAACCAATGTAGCTACTAACAATGGCTTTCTCAAGCGTGAAATGATGACAGCGCCTGCGTAACCACAGCATTTGTAACGGTTCATTATAACAATTCTCAGTAAAAATCGCTAATTTTATGGCTGCAAAATAGGCAAAGTGGCACAGCTCGCTCGTGGCATAAATCTCAAAATGACCGTCTAACATGACGAATCTTGATAAAAGGGAAATTCCCATAGGATGTGTGAAAACGAAAAAGCAAACTTCAGCGGGCCGCTACTGCACACAAACAGTTAGTTCTTTTGTTTATTAAACGCAAACAACAAAAACAAACAATTGCTGAGCTATTATGTCGTCGACAACATGACGCCCACTTCTAATCTATGCGCGCACACCAAACATTCGCTATTCAGCGTTATGCATTTGCTGAGTTTTAATTGACGGGAAATCCCGCGTAACTCGTTAAAAAATAAAAGCTGCACAATGCGCTGCTTCCGATGAACTTCTCAGTGAAGACAGCGTCGTCGATGTGTGACTTGTGCAATTCGCTAACCTGCTCAGTGAGTACCTGTCTTCAGCTTTACCTAGCAAGTGACCTGGAACAAGTTAGATAGTTTTAACCAACTCAAGATGTGGACTAGGTGCCGCCCTAGATTAGGGAATGGTGATAGTGATAGAAGAAGATGAATAAAAGGCAAAAAAATTAAACAAGTAGATACGGAAAGGGCTGTCTTTGGTTGTACCTAAAGCTTTAAACCTTTCATGAATTTTTTACTTACAACCATATTAGGGATTAACATTTTTTCGATTTTGACAGTCTTGGGATTTTGTTCAACAATTAAAATAGGTTGGGAAAAGTTAAAAAATTGGTGAAGAAACTTTGTAACCTTAAATAACATCTAATGTGCCCTTTTTGGTTTTTGAAAGCAGAATTGATGATATAAAACAAGAATAAACAATTTAATATAATAAGTTCCCTGAGAACTAAACATTGATCAATTAAAAAATTCTACTATTCAAATTATTTGTGTCCAAGCAATGTTTCCTATTACCGATTTATCATAACAAGAAACAACACCCAACACACAGCAAAAGCAATTAAATGTAATGGGAAACTTTTTCCCACTACAACTGAGCAATAAAATGCTTGGCATGACAACAAAACAAAAAGTTCTAATTAGAATAAACCCAGCGTACGCATGTGTTTGTTTGTATGTTTGCATTTTACTTGACTCATATCACTCACTCAAGTAGACGACGTCACGCACCCACAGCACACAATTTCCGAATCAACTTGCCACCACCCCATGAAACAACAAAAAGTACAACAACGCAGTAATCAAGGGTTGTTTATAATGAGTTCATCAGTTGGTGGCATCAAATTTTTAATCGTAGGTGGAAAGCAAACAACAAAGCTGACCGAGGTATCAATGCATATTTGAAGTTGATACCGCCGCCACCACCACTATTTTGGACTGTCCAGCAGCATTCGTGTGCGATGTATGGGAATTTGATGATTTTCGCTTTTCGTTTTTTTTTTTTTTGATGATTCGATCGCGTGTGATGCTATGCGCTGCGGTGCAAATAACATTAATTCCAACGGTGAGTGAATTGTTTCAAATTGCATCATTTGCATTGATGCTACATTGAAATGGTGCAGGTGACATGAAATATTAAAATTTGAATTGATGCCTCAGAGTAATGGCTATTGGGTTGTATGATGCTATCGTGGGAACATTTGGAAAATTGCGTGGGATTCGTGTCGATGCTTTTTTCAATTTTATTTTATTTTTTTTCATTATATTAATTTCTTTCCTGAATTGTGGAGTTATAGAACACTATACACTATAGATAGAGTGCGAGGTGATTGTGATGCTGATTAAATTACATATAACCAAATTATTTTCGGAGGAGTGGATAAGCTATAGAGTCATTACTTGATGGAACAGTCTCCTAATTGGTGATTAAAACAATTTTCTCATAAATAAAAATAAAAAATTAAAAAAAAAAAAAAAATACGACCGCCCTAGGCGACGATTGACACCAATTCCGTAACATTCAAAATTCAGCCCTAAGATCTCCATAGATAAGAAAGCGCGCCACCAGTGATTTTATGGCTTCAGAACAGGCTAGTATCGTACAAGCTAGCGACTAAATAACACTTGCGAATGCCGTTCAAACATGTTGTATCTAGACGTTGGGGAATCCCATATGATAACATACAAAAAAGGTTTTCAAAAACACAAAGACACAATAACCACATTTGAAGAGCTATTGTGTATGTCGTCGACAACATGACGCCCACTCTAATGTCTTCGCGAAGAATGAATTGTTCATAGCTACACAAACAAATACAACAAAGTGTGCATACCTACAAAAACAAAGATGCAAAGTAGTTAGGATGAAAATATTTACAAACACAATAATTGCTCACACATGAACGAGTATATATGTATGTATGTGCTCAAACTTTAATTGACGGGAAATCCCGAAAAGTCCTTCAAAATTATGGCTGCGCAATATAATCACCTGACCTTCGAAGGAGAACATTTTCTTTTTGCTTTCGTTACAATTTATTCGATTACTTTTATTTTTGCTATCTTGTGGTAACGGTGAGATGTCATCTTTTTCCGAATGCTTCACAATTTACTTTTAGATATTACGTGTTCCAGTTACTGGGCAGTTAGATAAAAAAAAGATGTTACTCAATAATTATTTAAAAACTATTTGACTCGGCACACGTTGTCTTACAGGAGAATGCAAAATTGGGTAATGTTCACCCTCCTTATTTTTCTCTTCCTTCACATTCTCAGTCCCTTCCCCAAATAATTTTCTTCCTATAGAAATTATCGCTTGTTCATATTCGCTACATTGTTCTCCTTTACCTCCAACTTCCTGACTTATTCTTTTTAATTTTTCTGAAGTTCTTCTCTCGATCCCTGGAAAAGTGGCATTAGATGGTGGATTATATACCAATTTGAAACTTCTAGTTCGCCTACAATTCAAAATTAGATATCCGACGTACTTAGTCCACATTTTAGCTCTTTCCTTTCTACCTTCTCTGCATTTCCCTCATCCTTTCGCTTTCAGTTCCCATTTACCTCTATATCTTTGGGTAGGTACCTCTTCTAAAACTCTACCTATAACCTTCGGACATAAAATTCTGAAAATCCAGAACGTTGTTCAAACCACTTGAAAGTTATACTTTAAAAAATCTTCTTTTTCAAGTTTTGTACATTTTGGATTATGGAATGCAATTTATGTACAATGTACATATGTTTAAAAAAACTGGTAAATTATTGATTTCATAAAGCTACATAAATGTCTTCCCGTGATTTTGTAAGCAGTTAGGCCCAAAATTATTCCAAGGCAATCAAAACATTGTTTAGCTTTCCATCATGACCTTCCTTGATAGGAAAGAGTATTGATATACAAACATTCTATGTGGATAGCTGATCTGGGAATACCATCCAATGGAAACAGAACATTCGATTGAAGTTTAGGATATACATACATACATACATACTTACATATACATATATGTAAAATAAAATTGCATTGCCTGAGATGTCTTTAAGCAAAATTGCAGTATGGACATTTTATAGAAAGAGAGTTTTATAAAAAAAACTTTCACAGAATTCTTTTATAATATTTTAAATATCAACAAGATGATTTTGTATTTTGTTTTGGACATTGATATATTGTTTGATTTGATCAATGTTTACGAGAAATGTTAACTTATAATGGACCATTTTAAAAGTATGATTTTATAGAACTAACAAACTAAGAAGGAATTTGTGAATACCGCTTATATTATAAATCTGTAATTTGTTAAACCTAAGCAAATGCAACTCTGCGCATTTAATAAGGCAAAATAAAATATAAGCTAGGGAATAACGGATCTAGCAATAAACGCAGACAAAAATCGAAATTTATTAGTGTTTTGTGACTTGAAGTGCAAATGTGAATATAAAAAAAATTTAAATAAGAGATAATAAATTAGTCTAGTTTCAAATAAAAAGATTTATTTGCTAAATTATAAAATTAAAAAATATTTAAGTAGAATTGAAAAAAAAAAACTAAAAAAATATAAACACAAGCTTTGGGCTACAAGTGCTTGTGCGTTGTTGTATTGAATTTACTTGTTGTTGTCGAGAAAAACATTTGAAGATGAGCACGCATGCAACAACAATACAAGCATCTCCTCTCACATCATGAGCACTCGCATACGCCATTAAATCAAAAGAATGGCTGTGTCATAAAAATCCTTACAAACAAACAAAAGAACAAAATGAAAACACAATTATGAGCGTAAACGATTTGCGACATTTGTAGAACGGAGAGTACACACACAAAACTAAAAAAAAAAGAAACAAAAAGAAGAAGACACACAAACAAACAGCAGGCAAAAGAGAGCACGGAAACAACAACGTGACAAATAAACGTTGCCTTTGCAAAATCAAAAGGACATAAGCGCAATTGTTGTTGCCTGCTATGCTGAGAAAAGGTCAGCCGAACCGCCATCGACCATTTGACTAACGTTTGAGAGTCGTACGCTGCTGATATACCGAAGTTGCGATAATTTTCCGGTTTTTTTTTGATTTTTTTCTTCGCAATGGCAGGTCATCAACATACAAAACATTTAGCAGGATCTTAGCATGCTCACTGTGTACGGCGCAACAACAACAACAATTTCGGTATAAGAGTAAAAGAGCGAATGTGTGAGGGTTTGTGAAACCACACCCTTCTTTGTGCGCATCTGCAAAGGCCAATGAGCAACAACAACCACAACTGAACAAAAGGGATGTTCAGCGACTGCGTCAAATGATTGGTAATACATTGTGGTGCATGAGCATCCATTAAGGATATGGCACGCAGGATTTGGACTATTAAAGGAAGCGCAAAATTGCAAGGAAGCATCAAAATTAATTGAGCACTCGTAAGCAACGGTCGTCTATAACTAGTAGCGGACGATTTTATATAAAATATTTTGAAGTGAGACGCAAAGGATTTTTTTTTTATTTTAAAAAAGTTGATGAGCGAAAGACTTTGAAGAAAGTGTTGAAAAAAATTAAAAGAAAGTGAACTTTTCTACCAAGAAAAAAAAAACATTAAAAGTGTTGAAACAAAAAAGCTATAAAATAAATTAAAAGCAAAAAGCATGCAGTCAACCGAAGGATCGCCAGATTTAATGGATACGAATAAATACAACAGCAATACGCGTGTCTCACCAGGTCCATCAAGTAAGTACGCCACGAAAGCACAACACAAATCCAAACACCAAAAGCACAACTCGCACCTCTTAGTGAGATCGCTAGTAATTGCGGGGCTGGAGGATTTGAGCCTGGAAAAGCGCAAATGCGACAACCCTCCGTCAAGAGTTGCACATTTTGTTGAAGGCGTTTACCTTCTTGGTATCAAAAGCAATTCAAAAGCCCGTCGGCAAATGTGTCAACGCCTGCTGCACGCGCAATTTCTTCCCCCCTCACTACCTACACACACACACACTTACTTGCCGCACCCTCTAATTAATATTTATTTTTCATCTTTTCTTCCCCAGGTCGCATACTCTATCATGTACCCTGCAAAGTTTGTCGTGATCATAGCTCTGGCAAGCATTATGGCATTTATGCTTGCGATGGTTGTGCTGGTTTCTTTAAACGTTCCATAAGACGCGCACGTCAATATGTTTGCAAATCGAAGAAGCAAGGACTCTGTATGGTTGATAAAACGCATCGTAATCAATGTCGCTCTTGCCGTTTGCGTAAATGTTTTGAAGCTGGTATGAATAAGGATGCGGTACAACATGAGCGTGGACCACGTTCGCATACTTTGCGACGCCAACTCGCCTTGTATAAGGAGGCGGTGTTGGGTGATCGTGAGACATCACCTGAAATGTTACTCAATCCGGGCATGTTTAATGGTTTTCCCGTACCACCAATGTTTATACCAAACATGGCGCCACCACCACAACATCATCATCTACAAACGGTATTGGGTAATCGTTTTCAAGCGCCAATGGTGTTGGATTTATCCATGTCTGGTATGACACATCATCCGATGCATCAATTGCCACTTGGTTTTTTTGCACCAAATTCAGCATTTATTAATGCGAATGCTTTGCCACCCACACCACCACTCGTCATGGCAGAGAATTTGAATGAGACTGCAGCTGAACATCTTTTTAAGAATGTGAATTGGGTGAAGAGCGTACAGGCATTTCAAATGTTACCAATGCCTGATCAATTGTTGTTGTTGGAGGACTCATGGAAAGAATTTTTCATATTATCGCTCTCACAATACATAATGCCCATCAATTTTCAACAATTACTCTTCATTTACGAATCGGAGAATATTAATCGCGAGAAAGTGAATGCGGTGAAAGGTGAGATTGCCTACTTTCAGGATGTGCTCAATCAAATGTGTCATCTACGCATCGACGGCAATGAGTATGAGTGTTTGCGCGCCATCACGCTCTTCTATCGGTCCAATCAGCGTGATGATACACCCAATAATTCGTTTAATACGGGCGCTAGCAGTAGTCCAAGCTCAAATTCATCGGCCGATTCACGTGGTCTTGTCGAAAACTTCAAAGTCGCTAGCTTGTACGAGGAAGCGCGTAAGACATTGCATGCATATGAGTTGCGCACGAATCCGACACAGCCGATGCGCTTTCAAGCTTTGTTGGGCGTCTTACCATTGATCAGCAAGGTGTCCGGTTTCACTGTGGAGGAGTTGTTCTTTCGCAAAACAATCGGTGAAGTCAATATTATACGGCTCATTTCGGATTTATATGTACAACAACAGAAGCATTGAGTTTGCTACAACAAATTGAGCTGGGATCACTTACTGGAGGCAAGTCTCAAGAAATTGCCGTCGCAATACATAAAGTGGTAACGTAGTGCGCCGTGCGCCCTTGTCGTTAAATTGGTATTATATAAAATTGCCTTAAATGGGCGTTCGTTTAATAAAAAAGAAAAAAGTAACAACAAAGTGCTTTCGCACTCCAAGTGCCTTGAAAAGTACTGGAAACTGTGATAAGCTTTCGTATTCAGTGAAAGCTCTTATATAGTATATAAAAGTATCTTATATATACGGGTATATATATATATATATATACAAAACAAACAAACATATACTACTAAACTAAAAATTAGTAAAAACAAATATGTAATGCATTGTTTGAGTTAAAAGAAAGAAGAAAATTATAAACAAACTCAACTCAAAACCCAAGCATTGAAAAATGCGTTCGTATAGTTAACCTAGAAATTCGTTTTACGTTCGCATTAACGAAAAAATGTTATGTTTAATAGCATTTAGTTTAAATTAAAAAAATTAATTTAACATAATCGCCTGGTAAGATTTCTTTAATAATATTTATATTTATACATTTATGTATGTAAGCGACTTTATTGTTTATTTCATAATTTTTATTTTTGTGCTACAGCAGAATTTGCTAATTTTTATTTAAAAAAATATTTTTTTAATTTATTTTAATTTTATTATTTCTTTTAAATTGTGCAACATGCCTCATTATAAGGCCTCATAAACTACAAGTAGAACAATTTAGTTTAAGCATGAAAAATCGACAAATGAAAAGCTACTTAATACATATTATGTCACAAAATGTTCAATAAATAAAAAACTGTTTTGAAAACTTAATTGATCTTGGTCTTATTATTGAAAAGAAAGTAGGGACTGATAGTAGAAAGACGCGTGCGCTTGTACGTATAGTAACTAGGTTGAGATTTAAGTAGAATGAACCAAAAAAATCTAGAATATTTGAGCCACTTGTAAGCAGAGTATCTGTTGCTATAAACTTTGTTGGTAAAAGTTAAAAGTGCAGAGATAAATTAACCAACACACAGGCTTAGGTTTTTATAACTTGTTGAATACAATTTGAATTTCAATATTTTCACCGAAAATTTTTATTTCAGAGAGCCAGTAGGTATCTTAAAAAAGTTTCGAAAAATGTTCCAACGTTTCTGGAATACTTTAAACTCTAAGCTATCTATTCATAACAAATAAAATTGGTTTATTAATTAGCTCATTAAAATGACATTTCCATACAAAATTTAATTTTTAAAAAAATTTAAACACTTTAGAATTTTTTATGAAGCTAGGGGCTATACATTAAAATACAAATTTTAAATCGTTGTGAATTTTTAGAAGGTTATTCTGAAATCAAATTTTATATAACAATTTGAGATTTTCATGCCTTATAGAGTAGCATGAGTTAAAAAAAATTCTTAAAATCCTGAGACCATAAATAGCTAAACCATTAATAAAATGGTCTCAAATTGCGGTTTATTTTTTGTGAGAACAATTAATAACTGCTATCGAAAGTTGTTTTTGTTTGATTGACATCGTTAGATTTCATTTGGGGGTTTTTTGGGAAAAATTTACGATTATAAAGATTTATAAATCCAGCGGCATCACTAACTTCTTCTTCTTTAAATGCCCAACCGCCTCAGCGATTTTGACCGTTCAACATAGCTTGCCAACCCTGCGAGATAGCAAGTCGGTCTCCACTTGGTCCTTCCATCGGAGTGGTGGTCTTCATCTTCCACCAGCATCACTAACTAATATGCAATAATTTTTTTCGGGTACAGCTTCCTACAAATTCATAGCGACAAAGTTATTGAATTTCTAGAACATGCTACGGAAATTCGCAATCGGCAATTAATAATAAATGAACAACAAATAAAACAAAAATGATCAAATTATAAAAAAAGATCAAGAGTAACAATAAAACAATACGAATAATGATCAAAGAATCCAGAAAAAAAGTAAATAATAATAAAAAGTAATAGAAAACAATTTTTTGTATTGATTTTGATTCTTGTTGTATATTATTAATTTCTTGCTTGCTCTTCAGTATTTTTGATTGTTTTTTAAAAGAATCATTTAACACCCGAACCAGCACCAGCAACTTCCAAAACCTATCATGTAGATCTTTGAATGGAATTTGGTGTATTGGTTACTTTCTGGCCAAGGTAGGCTGCTAACTATTGAAAATGGACGAAATCGAATTATAACCACGCCCCCATTTTCGATATCGAAAATTTTGAAAATCACATAAATTGACATAACTTGCGTAAAACTGTAGATCTTTAGAGATTAGAGTAGATTAATCAGAGCTATTTTTCAAACCTTTTAGAATAACTTTTTGTTTTGCTCCCAAGGAACTAGTTTTGAAACAACGGCCCACGAAAGTGTCAAACAGATATTTATTTTTACCATTGAAGTTGAGCCGTGCTTCGAATTCGGATACAATTTTCAGTAGGTTTGTTGCTCTCCATGCTGTATTGGAATAACGTCACAACATACCAGCTTCTACTTCAAGAGGTTCGTTTTGGGAGGTGAATAATACGAAGTTAGCACGATGAAAATATTAAAAACTGTTAGTTTTAGGAAAAACTATTTCGATATGTCATATACAAAAACTTTTTCTGAGATTATTCCTTCAATGTTTCAAACAATCTTCTCCTGCAAAAAAAAATTTTTGAAAGAGGACTTTCTTTAAAATATCTCACAGTGGGCACGGCCGTCGGCAAAAACGATGGTATAGTGTCAGCAAGGATTTTACAAAAAATCATCCTCAGTGCTGAAACTATTGCCATGTTGAATAAATTTCGGTAAAAGAAAAAGCCGTATTTGATGGAATTATTTATGATTTCGATCAGTCATTGCGGTTCCTTTTATCAAGTTTAGGCATTGATCGCAACTAGATATTTTTCGAGTTCTGTAAGATTTGCCTTTTGATAAAATTTTGGTTTCAAAAAGTCGACAATTGTAATTAACTATTTTTTAAAGGCAATATATCGACAGCCACACTACAAAACCCCGTAAGTCACTATTTTTACAAAAATAAGGTTCTGAGCCTTTCCATAGATCGTGATATTTTGCACATTAAAATTCAGTCAAAATCGGGTTACAACTTCCCGTTTCTTTCCAGTGGTGAAATGAAATAACGGTCGCTCATATACATACGTTATAATTATTACACTTTTTTCCCTCTCCTGAAAACTTTTTGGTTTTGAACATACAGGGTTTTGCAGTGTGGCTGTCGATATACATTATTCTTCAACCGATTTTTCGATTCCTTCCAAACGAAATCCAACACAATTTCCATTCCATGCTCCACCAACTCCATAGTAGCTCAAAGTTAAAAAGGCAAACATTAGATTTTTGACTTTCACTGCCACACAGTCAACAATGCCGACAGACTTCGACTTCAGGGTTTTAATTTCTATATAAAAATATCTTTCCAACTTCTTCCCCAAACGGAATGTATTATACACTCATTCATGCAAAGACGCAGTCAAATAAATCCTTACGTATGTACATCTGCTTTAAGCCTTTTGATTTGCCTGCGGCATTGAATGTCCTCGCATGCGCTCCGCCGTAAAGCCAAAAGGACAGAGATTTGAACTGGTTGAGTGAATTTAGCGAAATAGAATATGTACATGAAATTGACTGCTGCTGCTGATGTATTGTTAAGTTGGAAAAAGTTGAAATCATTTGCGATTTCAATTTCGACGCCAAAGTATTAATTCCATTGCGAAATGTGCTAACGTCGGAGAAATGCGTAATGTAAACAAAAGCAGCATCGTCCATCGCACCAAACCAGCCAGCTACAATAACAAAGATCGCGAACACCACCCCATTTATTATGTGACTGCTGCATATGATAGCTACCCTGTGCTACTTCCGAAGGCCAATGTGATATGAAGTGAATTTTTTTCCCCTTAATAATGTAGGGATTTAGATTTTAATGTGACTAAATGATTGTGATGTGGAAGTGATGTACCGTTGATGAACTGCACTCAAGTTGGAAGTCTATTATTTTATGTGAAACACCCAGTAGGAAAGCGCTCAAATCATTTGTGCTCAAGTTATCAAGGAGAAAGATAAATAAAAAAATTATTTAAATAAAATAAAATGAACAAAATAAAATAAAATAAAATAAAATAAAATAAAATAAAATAAAATAACATAAAATAAAATAAAATAAAATAAAATAAAATAAAATAAAATAAAATAAAATAAAATAAAATAAAATAAAATAAAATAAAATAAAATAAAATAAAATAAAATAAAATAAAATAAAATAAAATAAAATAAAATAAGATAAAATAAAATAAAATAAAGTAAAATAAAATAAAATAAAATAAAATAAAATAAATAGCTTCGGATGCCTTCAGATGCATTTAGAGATTTGGATTCTGAATTCCTAGAGAACCCAGTGCTTACTGAACTCGAGATTTCCCTACAGGGAAGCTAGCTGAAATGTAATGTGAAATATGCGAAACAGTGTTGTAACTTTCCTAAAATTGTACTGGATGAAAAATAATAATAAATAACATGTTTTAGTACCACTAATTTTTTTTTATTTTCTTTCTCAGCTGGATAAAATGATATCGCATTCTTGATCCTTGCACTATTAAATCGCAGGCCTACTAGTTACTTTTTAAAATTTCCGGAAGCCTTGTTTCTGAAGTCTCTTATACATATACATATAACATGCCTATTCATTCCTTTCACCAAGTAAAGATCATAACTCCACTTTCATTCACCGAACCACCATGATCATGACGCGTTTCCAAGTGACAACACTGTCCATAAAAGGTATAATCGGGAATAAGAAATTAGCACAACGTGAAAATCAACAACCAACAATTTTAGGTTACTCGCCGTTATACAAATCTATGTATCTACCTACATATTTAACCACTACACACGCTCTTACCCTACATACATATAAACATATTTACACAGCATTTGTTGGGTTGAGCCCTTTTAAGTCCTAATGGCCCTTTATTATCTGCCTTTAGAGTTTTAATAGACTCAGCGCACTGGGAACACACATATCATCCCTGCGGTTGGTAGGTGAAAGAGAGTAAAAGAGATGTTAAGATTTGTTGTTGTTTTGTTAAATACTATTTGTTAGGAATTTGTTTTGATATAATCGCTGACAATGTTGCCAGATCGTATATTATTTATTTCTTGTCTTTCTTTTCAGTTTTACCCGACTTTCACTTAACTTTCAAAGAAAGATAATATCACGCAGGGCTTGGTGGTCGATGCGGTTGATCAACAATGCAGAAGCGCGGACTCCAATCCCACTCCAGGGAAACACATTTGAAGAGAAGTACCGTGGTATCATTGAAACAGCTATCGGATCCACTTCCTAGTAAATTTATATAAATTGAATTGAAAACACGAAAGTCTAAAAAATTAAATGTTTTACCTTTTTCGCCGATTTTAATACCTCTGGCAACTCCGCTCATAAAAACGGTACACATGCGCTTCTAAGGATTTGTATGTTCTGCTTTTTTTTTTTGTTGAGTTAATCCTTGTCATTCTTTTGCCACTGACGTTTTCATTGACATTTATGAAAGCTGATTGTTAAGCTGAAAAATTTGCCATAATGAAAAGGTATTTAGTATTTGTAACAGTACATGAATGAGAACAGCGTGAAAGCCAATCGGCGAATGTATAAAAACTATTAGTTCATAAAGTTATGTACGTAAGAGTATATATCTATATGATATATATATACATATATGTATGTACTTATATATGCATAGCCAAATTACATACATATTTACATACTAACTAGTTAGATCGACATAAATATCATAAATCACTATGGTCTAACAGAACAAAATACATAAACATGGACTTGGAGTTTTTAGTTGTTGCTGAGCCTGAAGATTTCTTACCTTAAGTCATTTCGATAATTTTCGTTCTTGATGACAAATGCACATATCTATCTGTGAACGCAAATTAAAGAAAACTATCAAAGAAGAACCAAGTTAGCTAAATCATAGCAAACGAGTTCATTGCTAGACGTTGTCTCGAAGAAAACCCGATCAAGGTATCGGTAATTATATTGCTTACAAAAATTTTGAATTATAATTTAATTTATTATTTTCTATATTGGGTCAACCTTTTGTAATTTTAAAACTTGTTCGTAAAAACATGAAGGTTCGTAAACAAAGGAAACTTTGCTGTCTTTTCGTCTCCGAGCCCTGCTCGTACCGATGTTAAAACCCGACTTTCATAGAAACGGCACTGAATTTATTCCAAAGTATATTTGGAACGTATACCTATTTAGATTTGTTAATAAAAAATCATTAAGGTCTATTCTATTAATTAATTTGGTTGAAAATTATCAAACAAAAATATAAAAATTAAAAGCAATCTATTGTTCTGATAGCCTAATGAATAACAGAACTTGCCAAAATTTATCTAAAAAAAAGTTTAGCAGCTTTGGGAAGGGATTTATAAGAAAAGCTAAAGCGTTTGTGTCTAAAATGTAACCTCTCTATTCATCAATAAATACTTTAAATATTTCATAAAAATTATTCAAAAAATTAAAACAATCATTATTTTCATAAAAAATATTATTCTTGAGCTTGAGGTTATTTATAGTCATGGATACTTTGAACATTAAGTAGAATAAAACCAGCTGATATACGATAAAAGAAAATGTTGAATTTATTAAAATTTATGCAAAAAGTTTACTGACTGATAAACTCAATTAAACTATTAGAGACAATCTATGGTGTTCCTAAACTATCGATAGTGAAAAATAGCAATGAGTATATCATTAGTAGATATTTTTAAAATATATTCCAACTCGGTTGCGCCTTATTATGTTTTGCTTAAGTAATCCACAGAACAATACCAATTCGCAACCAAATTATTCTAGTATTACAGAGACAAAAGCCGCATAAGTGAACCTCTAAAAGGCAAAACACAAACAAAAGAGTTCCGTGAAAAATTTGCAAAAGCAAGTAGTGAAATTGTGAAATCAGTTTTATGCCAAAGGAAAAGCAGCATACAAATACAACATTTAACAGGCCCACAAACAAAAGCAAACTATGCCGAGCAACACTAACGACCGGCTTAGCGCCCATGCACCGCCATGCGACAAAGCAAAAGAATAAGAAGCGATAAGATAATATAACAACAGCCATGTAAATATGATCGGTAACGATCGTGCTTATCTGTCGGTAGATGTAGAAATTTATTGAATTCCGGTTTGAGCAGCTTTTGACTTCCATTGACCGAATGTATTGTTTCAACTCGACGTTGGCATAAAGATGTTCTTAAGGAAGTATTTGAATAATTTGGAAATAAAGGCCGGAACAGACTAGGGACGAAATTCGTACTCTACTACGACCCTGCCTCCAACGTTTTGTAGTCATTTTTGAATAAGAGAAAGTCCATTTGGGCATAGATTGGGTGCTTTTCCGGCATTATTTCAGGAATACTTTGGGATGATTTTGTAGCTAGTTTGATTTTGATTTGGTGGCTTCAAAATAGCTACGATAACCGGTAAAAGGTCACTAGCTCCAAAAAATCACTGGTCCAAAAAAGTCACCGGCACTCAACAAAATTACTGATTCAAAATAAGATCCCAAAAATCTACTTTAAAAAATGTCACAGGTTCCAAAAAATCACTACTTGCAAAAGAGTCGCCGGTTTCGAAAAAGTCAGTTGGTCCCAAAATCTTTTTAGAAAAAATTTCACTGTAACTGGTTGAAAACCCCCACTGGTGCTGAAAAAGTCACTGAGTCCTAAGAAATCTACCAACAACAAAAAAATTACAGTACCTATTTCAATACTGTCAAAAAAGTCGCGGGTTTCGAAAAAGTCTCTTGTTTTCAAAAAATCGCTGGGTCTCAAACAAAGTACCTCAAAATCTAGTTTTAGAAAAGTCAGTGGGCCCCAAAATCGACCTTAAAAAATTCACTGTAAATGGTTCAAAAAAAAGTCACACTTTCAAAAAAGTGGCTGCTCCGAAAAAATCACGTATTCCAAAAAAATCGCTGAACCCCAAAAAAGTTCTTGGACCATCAAATCTATTTTATGTTTTATTTCCGGAAGAGTGTTCCTGGGGCTTTCTTAACAACAATGTTATATCACGCTACAGTTTTCATTCGCTTGGCGAAATTCGTCTTTCGCCGGCATTGTGTTTCAGCTCTAAGTCTTTCCTTATCAACTAATTCGGCTTATTGACAAATAAATGTTTTCTTTCCGCTGAAATTTGCAATAACTCCAGGTAGCTCCGGCAACTTAAAGAGATTTGCCAACGTTAGAGTATGAACATTAGACTTTGCCATTAGCACTGACTTAAATGAAATTGGCAACGGTGGCAAGAGTTAGTTCTGCAACGATTCATACATATATTTGCTGCCTTTGTAAATGTAACCGAGGAGGGATAATGTTTTGGCTTAAAGACATTTTCATTTTGTTGAAAAACAATACACATCTGAGCACACACATACTTATCTCTTCCAACTAAGATTAACTGCACCGCCCAAAGGTTAATCCAGCCCATTAAAATCCATTTGCTTGCATATAGCTTTGTTTTACTATATAATTGCGAAAGGATTAGCATGGAAATGATCCACAACCACTAGCGCTACTACGCTACTACAGCCTACAGTGACAATTGCCCAGCAGTTAAGTAGCGGATGATGACAGTCACAGACGAGACAAAATAGTTTCTCATAAGCAGACTTGTCGTCTTGTGGATGATCTTTCAAAATATTTTGCTTTTGTTTGGCTGTTTTTGTTTTGGCCTTTGTAGTTGTTGCGCGCTTACCAATAACTATTGTTAATGAGAAATTTATTGTTTATGATTTGTGGACTTGAAATTGCGGTAAATACGAACTGCGCAGACTCAAAACGAAGTAAATACAAATTGGGCTGATGCACCTGCCTTCCGCGTAAATTTTGTCTTAATTTGATAAGTTATTTAGGTAGCATGGTGTACACTAGTTAATCGCACTTATGCAAAGCTGCATATTTACTTAACAACAACTCAAGGATAAACCGATGTCAATTTTATCAACAACAAGCGCTGGCTGAGCGCTGAGTGCTTTTGAAGTTGGTCACTGACGTGGGGCATTGTCAAGAGAATTTGCCATTAGCGAGAGATTTATTGAAATCATAGCCGTCTTTTTGTTGGAAAATAAGAGGAGTGGTCTTGCAGATAAACGCAGATTCGGCTGATTCAGACCCACATTCGAACGTCATTTGGCGAAAGTAGAAGCTTGAGAATTAAAGAAAAATTCCAAAGTCGTGAATATTGCAAGGGGCATTCACGTTGTTGTTTTTGTTGTTGTTGTTTTAAGAGCTAAAACACTTCCGAAGGTTTTGGGGAGTGAAGTCGAAATGACAGTCCTTACCCGGATATGAATTCGGTACGTTTCGGTGCTTCCTTGCGGTACTGCCCGACTGCCCAGGTAGCGATTTGGTATGACCAGTGGACCTTCTAACTCATGTCATTCCTCCTTCCGAAAGGAAAGAGAAGATGGGTAATGAGAGGTGGGAGGCATCATACCCGTGGATCAACCATCGATTTGCACCTTTGTGCATATTAGTCGCCTCTTACGACCGGTATGCCTATCTCGGGCATATTCTAAACCCCTAACCAGCAGGGGTAGGGCCTTGATGTTCTTTTTTGTTTCCTGGGGACTTCCAAACTTTTTTTATTAAGATTCAACCTGAGAAGATCCTTAATGAAAATTTCCGGGGAACAATTTCCTAGAATATTTTAACCCTTTCACTACCTAACAAATAATATTTTCGTTTAATTTTACTATATGATCACGAACTTCATATATGTCGATCCGATATGAGCGTTAAAACTTTTTTACACTTTTTAAAAACGCTTTTCAAAAATGTTTTCTAACTTAAGTGACCATAAAACAAATGTTGGCTTCGAAATGCAAATATATTTCGGGGTTGTACTACATGATCTAAGACTTTTCATTCTCAATTAGAATCATTCAGCACCCAAAACTATTGTTGCGCTGTTTTATCAAACTACTTTGGGATACATCTCAGCTTGAATTGTCATCTCCAAAAATTACTTAAAATTCACTTAGTGCCCTTTAGTCAGTTAAAAAATTCACAGGAAAGGCAATGTTTTAGTCAATATGTTACAAAATCTTTACAAATTCGAGCAAAAAAAAATTTATTAACAACAACCAGCGATGTACTTCAACTTTGATTAATTCTAAAGTATTGCAATGCGTCTAATTTCTTGTTCACATCATCACCTTTAATCCTCATTGTAATTTGTCGATCAAAACCATTCAACCGCAAAACAAAATACAAAAGATTTGAAGAATTTAAGCTCTCGATCTTTTCACTTCTTCACATAGTCACATTGTCACATTTTCTTTGCATTGTATAACCACATTATACAACAGAACAGCGGAATATGAGCTGAAACTCTTCGCTGCCCTCACTTCGTCTCAGTGAGTTTAGTATCACCCTTACATACATACATACATATTAATGCAATCTCTTTTATAAGGCAACCTGAAATTCATAAGCCCAGTAAATCTCTTCACATTTTTTTTGTTTTTTTTTTTATTGTTGCAATTTTTTAATCGAGCTATTGTTGTAATACTTGTGACAATGGTACTCATCGGTTTTTGATGAGTGGACCACCTGGAGGTGAGAAAAATAGAAATAAAATTTCCCTCCAAATCAATTTTATACTCCTCGTATGTGCATCATATACGAGCCAAGACGATCGACACTCAAGTGTGAAACATTCAAGTATTCACACACACACACATACAAACATGCATGGAAATCCTTGAGTCTGTGTGTTCGTGAATGTGTCAAGTTGCCCGTAAACGCTGCGTGATTGTTTGGGCTTGCGTTTAACCTCAAAAAGTTTTGCTTGCATATTCCCTCTTTTTTGTTGTTTTCTTTTTTGTGTCAAGCAATTTTTCATAACAACTCAAGCGTTCTTGCGCGTTTGAGACTTTTGGAAAAAGTTTTTTTTAAGCATTATACAGTTATGATTTGAGGGTTGCTCTAAGGCTTTCCTTCGGCTGACAGTTAACAAGTGTCATGTGATCTCTAGCTAATGGTTAACCATGAATGCACTTTCTTTTTGATGTTGAGCCAAGCATCAACTTGAGTGGACCACCGCAGAGAACTTCTTGTGTGTTCAGATTATCGATTTTGTGGGGTTGATAAAGTTGAGAAACATATTTAATCGTAATTCATGGTAAATACTGGCATCTATTGTTCTTGATCACAAACGGGTAGCTTAAACTTTAATTAGTTTATTTTTTAGGGGTTAAATTACTTGCAAATATTGTATGAAAAATTATGGAATCTTGACATAGATTTTTTGGAAAGTGTTCTGGAAGCTTTAGCATTAAAGCTTTATATTGAAATTGGACGTGGTTATCAATCTATTACTTTCCTGTTTGGCAGTATATTCGCGTTAAAGAGGTCCACCTTATATACAAAAAAATTTAGAATAACCTTTGAGATATTCAGGCCCCTATTATGATAAAAATTCGGTCTTCGACTGTGATCGAAAAAGTTGATCGAACGAATTTTTATTTGGTATTACCACAGCCATTCGACAAGAACTGGCGTCATTGTGAATTTCGTTCACAATAACACATTTCTGTCAGCTGTTATTAAGTAAAAGAAAATAGACAAACCAAAAAAATATGTGGTTCGATAGTTCATCAGACGAAGAGTAGAGCTGACTGGAACTAGCCAGAATTAGAAAACGTTTGAGGCGATGCCTCCAATCCTTTGGAAATGAATACAGCTGCCTACGTATATCTTTAAAAAAGTTAATCAGTTTGTAAAAATAATAAATTTTTTTTATAGATTTACAAATAATTTTAGATTCCAATTTTCGCCAGGTTCGGATTTTGTTCCATTATTGAAACCAATGTTTCCAACTGTTGCTTTGTACTTACGACCTTTGACCTATATACAATATATGCAAATAGATAAATATTTGCATTATAAATCAAAAAAGTAAAAGATAAATACAAAAACTTACATTTCTTAGCAATTGTATAAAAATTCGATACAGGATCGACAGCAAAATTATATTCGATCAAATAATAGATACACAACGAAAATTTCGACAGCGATGAGCTACTCATAATAAGAATTTGAAATTCGATTTTCGATCTTCGATAGCCAGCGAAGATCGAACACCGAAAAATGCTCATAATAAGGGCCTTAGATTAGTGGAAGATCACCCTATTTCAAAATATTTTAATTCAACGCCTCAGAACTCTTTCAATTCACTTCCAGGAAAGGTAATTAGTAATTGATTGTAGTTAAAAAAATAAATGAAAATATCATGATTTTTTAAGATTATTAAAAAAAGCTTTATATTAAAGAAAGCTTTGAGCTAAAAAGAAAAATAACAGGGTGCGCTTATGTTAAGAAATTAAGTTCGTTGATGGTATTATGATTTTTTTTTATGTTTTGCAAGGTCATCCTGTGTTAACTATTTCATTCAAAAACCATGACATAGCTGTCGCTTGCTCTGCTATCAAAGGTGGCTGTAGTAGTTGTATTTTCTACCCAGCATGCTCATATCAAAAGCACTCATCGACAGCGGACTTATTAGCTAACAAAAATATGAAGCAAAACATTAATGGATATTGTGTGCAAAGTGATGAAAAGATAGCAGATTTCCTTATGGCGCTGAAGGTCCTTCAATTAATGTTGAACCAAATATCTGTTTTGCCAACCTCTATATCGTTAAGTAGCATATCAGTGCTGGTGTTGAGTTGCATCAGCACACTTTGCACCCTCTCTGTTGATTGCTCACACATTGAAAAGTTATCGAACGGTAAACATATGCGCAAGCGCACTCAAACAACTGATACTTGGCAATAGAGATAGTGTATTGCATTATATAGAAAAAAATTAGTACAATTTAGGAGAGCTGAATCCTGGGTGCACAGATGTTTGTTGATGGCTTGGCGATGAGAAGTTTTGATTTTCATACCCATATTAGATAATAAGGTCGAAGGGAAAAAATTAGTTATATTTTTTTTAACACTTACCTTATGTTTAGTGTTTTGAAAAGATTTATTATACATATTCTTCCTTTAAAATCATCTGAGTTAGTCAATACTGAATTCGTTGACTTAAAAAGTATGCTATTAAGTTTACTTTAGCAGATTTTTGTTACTACTCCCTATTCGCCATCTCATACTCCTAGTTCCAATTAGACCTGTTGTATTTAATTTGTAATTAGTAATCAATTGATTAGACGGATTTTCAATTGGTAATGAGTATTTAAAAGGCAATTAGAAATTGATTACATTAAAAAAAACTAAAAAAAAAAAAATCAAAAAATAATTAAAATATATTAAATAATCAAAAAAAAATTAAAAAAATATGTAAAATAAAAAAATTTTGATTACTTTTCATTATTTTTAATTAATTGGAAAATAGTCATTAAAAATTTAAAGTAATGGTAATCAAACATTCAGGGAAATCATCATTTAAACTGGCAATCATTACGGTTAGTAATAATTATTAATTAATTAATTGATTAGATGGATTTTTTAATTGTTAATGATTATTTCAAAAGCCAATTATAAATTGATCCCGTTAAAAAAAAATAATAATTACTAAAAAAAAAATAATTATTAAATATTTTACAATAATCATTAAAATTTGAATGCAATTGCAATCAATCATTAAATAGATTTTCAGGGAAAAATCGATCAAACCGGTAATCATTACTATTAGTAGATAATAAGTAATTATTTAACAGGTCAGATGCAAATTTTTTTACGGATTCCAAAATTGTATCTCAACAGGAAGAATGAACAGAATATGTGCCCACACCATCTTGGCTACACCCTGCAAAAAAATAGATTAGTCTAGGATGAGTCGGAAAAAAGCCTGAGAGTTTTAATCTTTTAAAATCACTTTTGCTTGGATATGTCGGTTGGAGAGTTTAATTCTAACCCTTCATGGCGAATGGGTGCTTTGGAACAGGTTCACTTTCTTCCGATACTTGAACAATCGGAGAAGCCAACTTTTTGCCCTTATAAGTATGCTACACTAATTTTAATTAACAGGTATTAGCCGGGAGCTACTCTCTTTAGAGATTACATAGTAAAACGATTTAAGGCTAGTTGGTTAATAAGTGAGCTGCTCCTAAAAATTTGCTACTTTTAATAACTACTTCGAGATGCTTCCAATTTCTAACTAGTTTATAAGCGATTTCTTGTAAATTAAGTTGTTTCATTCTTATCTAAAGAACAGTATTAGGAAGTCGAAATTGCTCATAATTTTACTTTTAAAAAATTTCGATAAAACCCCGAAATGCTTTAACGGATATTTCTCCAAACGCAAATAAAAATCAACCCAAAAAGTTTGAGACTTTTCAACTTCCGGTCAAAAAGGCCACCTGCTTTTCTTACTACCTACTACTAAGCAAATACAACTACAATTTGATACTTCCAAACACTAAAAGTACTAAATGACAAATTAACAATTCGTGCAAATGAACACAAATTTGTATTTCAAAACATCAGGTGCATCTCTCTAGTTAGTCATAAATATATAATTACAGGACATCGCAACCATAACGCACCACTGAAATGAGGGTCAAATGAAGAGAAGAATGGTTTTGGCATACAAAATGCATTTTACACTCGAACAAATATCAAAACGACAGCCTGGGAATCAAAAGCCCAAGTTAACCAAAACCTAATGAAATCCAGCAACGTCATCAACATCCTCTTCATCAGAGACGGCCACTTTTTGTTTTAGTGACGCTGCCAACACGCAAACGAAGCGCTGTGGTGCGATATGAGAACTCGTATTTGCTTGGGCTGAAGTGGGCAATTGCAACAGTCGCAACTACAATAAACGATAGGCAACAGAAGGTCGAATACGATCGTGCTACAGCTCACACATACACACACACACACACTTACTTGTAAATAATAAACACCTTCCTTCAATGAGGCCATATGTCAAAATAATGTTGCGCCACGTTGTGAGAGGACATGCATCAATCAACCCCCTGAACTGAAGCTCGCATTGAACTGTGGCTGTAGTATGAATGGTTTATGTGCATGTATCCTGCCAATTCAGCGGTCTCTTAGAAATTCCGAAACATTTTCGATACTAAATTCAATGCAATGCAATGAAACCCCTGCTGGGAAAGCTGTGATGTGAGAGCAATTTAGTTTTTTGATGATCACTTTTTAGTGCACGTTTGAGGTTGAGCTCGAACTGAAAACCTGAGTCTTAAAGTCGTACTAAGTTAAGGTGTAGGAACCGACAAACTTTACAGCAAATATACAGATCTAAGCGACCGCTGGTTCATTCACTGTCTTCTCCTATGGCAATCGTCCGTCGGATGAGGATGCCTTAGGAACCTCTCTTTCCGAAACTCTATTTGCTTAGGATGCAGCAATAATTAAATTCATCTCGGATTCATTCTAGACTAATCACATATTTTTCAAGGCATCATATTAATCTGGATATGAAATGTCGTACATTTTTGAAACACTTCGGGATCACAAATCGATCTCCACTTGATGCTTTCATGGTAGTGGTGGTCTCCCACTTCTTCTGCTTCCACTGGTGGGTGCCGATCCGAATACCTTCTGGGCTGAAACATCTTCGTTCATTTTCACTGTAAAACCCCAATTTGGGATTGCAAAACATAACCTATATCTTTGAAATATTTCATAAACTGGTTGCGAATTACAATTGCACATGCCAATAAACGAAAGAAATAATTACAGCTTATGGCGCCTTAACGACTTACAACGAAAACTCCTTGCTTTCAACTTGGAAATTTTCAACAAGCGTCCCACTCATCAGCGCATTGCATGAAAATTCCTACAGGGTCAACACAACAACAACTTCAGCCATATGCAACTGTACGCATGCGCCTTTCAGGCTGCTCACAACATTTGATTAACAAAGAAATTGAATGCAAATAAATTTAGTTTACAAAGCCCGCAGGATAAGCACTCGAAAACGTAACAAATCGACTTTGACAAAAGCTACGACGAAACGGTGCGCAACCACAAAATATGCAAAAGGCCAAAGGACATTTAATTTAATGTGAGCCCAACAACAACAACAAGAACAGCAACCACTACTCACGGCAACGGCGCCACTTAATCAAAAGTGCCACTTATCGCTTTTGCGAAACGCGGCTGGCAACACAACAACGCTCCCAGGATATTGGCCGTGGCAGCAAAGGAAATGAATTTCATCGAAGCTCACTTAAAAGGGTTGCAAAAAATCAAAACTTTTTTCTTTTATTTTTCTTTTTTTTTGATTGCAAATCAAATGTAATAAAAAGCAAAAAATCACATGTGCAACGCGAAGAAAACAAAAACAAATTTACGAAGCCTACAAGGCAAAGTGCCAAGCAAACGCTAAACAATTGTTAAGGACTTTTTTGTTGGTGCATTTTTTTGTGAATTTTTTTTTCTTTGCAAATTTTTTTTGTAATTTTTTTTTTTTTCGTAATTCCATAAAGTTTTTGCGTTGCTATTGTATATGCGCTTTTGTTTTATAATTTTTGCTGGTGCCACCGTTCAGTTAGCCACAAAGGCAATAATAAGCGAAACAATGGTGCCGAGAGTCCAAACATCAGAAAAATCATCAAATACGTGGCACTTGAGGCGACGCGACGCGACGTAGTGTTGAAATTAATAATGAATAGCTGAAACTTTGTTACAAATCTCAAGTGGGTCACAAACTTTTTGCTGAGCTCGTAGGCAGCTTTTGAAAAAATACAAAAAAAAAAAAAAATTGGTCCAGCTTGCTTGATGATGCCAGCGATTTCGGTTGGTTGGCTGACTTGGCGTGGTGCAGCAGGAAGGATTCGTACAACATTAAAAGTGGAAGGCTGTTATCAAGTACATTTCGTGTGATTCAGGGGCGGATACACGGTAGCGAAAGGAGGTGAAGAGAGAGACCTCCCCTTCGATGGAAGGATGCAGTGGAGACTGATTGATTGTGCGATGTCTCCGCTCTTCCGATTTATACCGTGCTGATTCTAATTTATATCTCTTAGCGGAGCCTACTTGTTGTTGTTGTCTTTAGCTACAAAAACCCTTTACGAAAGTGAACCTCCTTGGTGGAATATGAGTCCGGTGCACTCCAGTATTCCCTTTCGGTACATGCGCGACGGTCGCGGTAGTGGTTTGGTATAACCAGTAGAACCATTTAGGTCATCTCACCCCCTACTTTCGTTAGGAAGAAAAAGGTTGGTTTTGATAAATGGGAAGTATATATCGCTAGATAAACAACAAAGTTGCGCGTCATTACCCTTTGTGAATTTAAGTCGGCTCTTAGAACCGATATGCCTAACTCGGCCGTGCTCTAACTCTCTAACCAGCGAGAGTTACTTGATACAAGCCGACTCTGGTAAGGATTCGCAGGCTAAAAAGTTACTTGGATACTTTTCGACCACTGCGGAGGGTCGTTTTTTTTAACCCTTTTGATGCTACTTGTGCCGTAGTTGACCCGATAAATGAACCACGCCTACCCCATATAAAGCTTTAATGTTGAGTCTTTCTATCAACCAAAAGGGGTCAAAGTGTGCCAAGAACTATTCTGTGCAAAATCTTAATAACTCGTTCCGAAATTTATAAAATAACTGTATTCGTTAACCCTCAGCAACCTTATTTTACAAAATTTTTAATTTGCAAATATTTGCTTTTCACTTAAAAGCATTTGAAGTATTTATTGAAATCATATTTCGAGCTGACTAAACCACATACATACATTCTTATCTAAGGCGATTTTATATAAAAAAAAATTTTAACTCTAAAATGAAGTACAATAAAAGACAGTTCGTGGCAAGATTCGCGTGCACTTTGACATGACAATTGACACAGCAAAACAAAAGAAAACTTTTCTAAAATGATACCAGCCCTACCAGCAGCGCAACCAAGAGATTAACAACTCAAGTTGAATATTAAAAAAAAAAAAAAACAACAAAAACTGTTACTCAGTTAAAGCGCTTAAAGCAGATGGCAAATAATCGTTGAAGTGGCTGTGAGAGCAAAAGAACTAAAGTAAATAGCAGCAAGGACTAGCTAAAGCGTTTACATTCATATATATGTATATGTCTGATTTGTTGCTTGCAAGGATTAACGCGCTGAGTGCTGAAATATGGCGTCAGTCAATCGGTGTAGATCGCGTTAAGCAACAACAACACCGACCAACGTCATGGCACAACGGGCGCTGACTTGGTTTGGCTTGTCAGCTTTGTGTGGGCCAACTGCCAATTTGCCTAGAACAAGAAATGGTAAAGACTGCGGCCATCCCTTTAGCGTTTTGTCCTCACGCACTCATATAGGTATTAGCTATGTATATGTGTATGTGTGTGTGTGTAGGATAAATGAGTTGATGACAAACAGCTTTAACAATAAAAAGCAAATAACTCATACCGCAGATACTTCAGTTTGTCATAAACTAAAGAGATTTGTGTGTGCGTGTGTGTGTGTCGGTATGGGCTTTATGCATAATCACTCAACGAACGTTTGTAAAATGCGTGCGCTTGACGGAAGGGGGGTGTTGCCAAAAGGATGACACAATGCGCGCTGGGAAATAATTTAATGATGCGTAGCGTTTAGGAAGTGCTCTCATAACAGAATTCCGTCGATGACAACCGTAGATGGACATCGGAAAGTTTTATTTGTGACAACATCAATTGAAGTGTGTTTGTAACTTTTTTTAGTGTTGCGTACAGTGTGGTGCAGTGAAATAGAGCCAGCAGTACTAACAACATCTCAAACGAGTTGACCCTTTTTTCATTTTTTTTCTTTTCATGCACAAGTTTCAGATATAGCACCTTTAGCTGTTAAAGTTTTGCAGATCGAGCTGGTACTTAATCATCTAGGATTGACTCTATAATTTGTCCCACCACTGTATTAAGTACCTCAAATATAGTTTATTAAATTCATTACATGTACTTAACCAAGTAAAAAATTGTTGTGCGTTGGTTTGTTCACTTCTAATGAGGGTGACGTCGTCGATTTGCTGCACGATTTTTTTTATGTTTCACAACCAGTGAGTGTATTCTTTTTGTCTATCTTTTCGAGGGTTGCACAGTTTATAAAATGTCACAGTATTGTCATAATTTTGAGGCACTTCGTTGTTGTCGGCAAGCTTTTCATAATTGCTCATAATCGCTGGTAATGATGTTGTTGTTTCTTTCGTACTTTTTGATGTGGTAGAAGGAATGCAAATTGATTTCGAATGATTGGCATTTTTTTTTTGGAATAGAAAATAATTTCAAGAACGAGTTATTTTGAGTTATTTAAAATACAGAAAGGTAGATGAATCGTCTCAAATCATTGGAATAGCTCAATTAAATTCCGATTAACATTTATAATGATTAGTATTTTAGGCGTTTTTAATTTTAATGATTAATTAACTAAAGAATTAATTGAAAAAATAATCAAAAATTAATCATGATTAATGGCCATTAAAAAGTGATTGAAAAATTGTAAATTTTGTTTAATTAAAAACAAAGAAGTGATTGAAATAAATCACACATAACAGCGAATATCGTTTTAAAAGTCTATTAATACAAATATTCGAATAGTACTATTCGAATAAACGAATAAATATTACTCGAATTTTGTGTACCCGTCGAATAAAATGTTTATTTATTCGAATAGTCTCATGGCAATTAATCATTTAACAACTTTTTGAGGGAAAAATCAAAAACACTTTTTTTTAAAAGTATTCTGGTTCAGAACGAGCTCGAGCCCACAGCAGTTTTTATGTATCGAGAATTATTGTTGTTTTATTTTCTTTAATAATTTATTTAGCATGGCTAAACTTTTCTATTTTCTCATAATTATTTTTTTTATATACATATATTTTTTATGAAATACAATTTTATTGTTATAAATATTTATTATTTCAATTTGTTTTTTAATTTTTCCCATTTTTTTCTATAATTCTATCCAATTTTCTACAATCGAAAGGGGGATAAATCAAATACGAGAGTACAAAATGGAACTTGAACAAAGAATGCGTTCTACTCGAAATTTTTATACAAAGTGCGAATCATTCGAAAGCGAACAAATTTTCATTCGAATAGAACTAAAGAGTAAGGGCTGCTTTCCGTTCTTTAGAAGGTGACTTTACAATCACCTAAAAGAGTTAAGTCACTTTATTTGCATAACAAAAATAAAAACAGCCAATACTTTCAATCTGTCTGCAGCTCAAAAATTTTTGATATATCCAGTTTTTCAAAAGCGGTTAGTGTGTGAGAGAATAGTTCATAAATTTCTGGAAATTAGCTAACGAGATATTTTACTATTGTCCAGTTGTTTTTGTGAATTAAATAACAAATTACTTGAATAGAAAATTTGAGGTAATATTTTAAAGAAACTCAAGGGTAATCCTTATACCATTTGAATGTGAATTCTCAAACTTGTACTCATATATGTATGTACAAACATCTGTATTTATATATCTTAACAACATTTAATCCTCCAATTGATTGATTAACAATTGCTTTTCCTTCTTCCTTCTTCTTCTTATCAAGACACATACAAACATGCATAATTATTTCGTAATATTTGCGAATCTTTGTAAACAAATTAAGTTGACATTAATTGTGAACAATAGCAAAAACAAAAAATTAATTCTTATCCACATAATAAAAAGAATATGTAGCAAATTGCATCACATCAAAATGTGTTTAGACAAGCCAAACAAAGCCAAGATGCAATTAACTGCAGCATAAAATCAAAAAGTAAACCTCGTTGAAAAGATGAAAAAGGAAATTGTTTTGTGCGCAGCGGTTTGGCAAACAAAAAAATAAATTCATAGAAGAAGAAGAAAAACTTCTATACAAAATTGACTATTTCGCTTTCAAATGCCAATTACTTTTCTGCAACAACGGTTAATATTTGCTGAGCCGCCATTGTAGAGATTCAAACACACACACACACACACACACGCACGCACGACACTCAAACAACACCTTTTGCTGTCTTCTAACAAACTGCAATGGCCGCTGCGCATGCGCGTTTCACTTTTTAATTTAAAGTCATTTCAAACAAATATTCAGCATACCTTTGAATGCGTACAAAACTATGTATGTATGTATGTATGCATGCTCGTGCATGTGTGTCAGTGTTTAGACAGGCGGTTTCATGTAGGTACACAAATCAATAGGCCATTAGCTGCAATGGCAATAGCAAATTTTCTTTTTCCAACTGTCGGATAAAGTCGACTTTTCTCATTGTTCTGTGCCATAACGGCTGGTTTGCGAATATTTCTACAAACTCACAACAATAACAACAACAACAACAACAACCATAAGGTGTGTAGCATTCCAGCAAATGATTTTTGCTGAGAAATGATGCATTTTTCACTCGGTTTAAATTTCTATAGTTTTTTATGGCAGTATTTTTATACCCAGATGCTCAAAGTGTTAATGATTTTTTTTCTCACATAATGCTATATGGAAATCAGCGTTAGCGCCGAAGGTTATCAAAAATTAGTAAATTCCTCGTGAGCCGCCATTGTAGTCTCATCATACTTTAGCCCTAACGCTTTAGTTCTATTCGAAAGTCTGTTCTATTCGATAGCAAAAAGCGTTTCGAATACACATCGGTACTCTGTAGTTCGTTCGAATTTACTTTAAAAAATATTCTATAATAGTAGACATCACTGTTTTATACAAAAACACATTTTTGTGGACTTTCGTTTGCTAAATTGTTGTCGAATATAATTTTCTAAGTTTCGAACATATTGGCTAATGCTTTCGAAACAAAGAATACCAAATTTTCTGCAATCGAAAGTGAGATTAATCAAATTCGAAGGGAACAAAATGGAGCTCGAACAACGAATGCGTTTCACTCGAAAATTTCTCGAAAGAAAACAAATTTTTATGGATCAACATTTCGTTCTTCAAACCTACAGCTGGCTATAAAATATATGATTCCTGCAGAATACAGATTATTTAGTTTGCTTATTTTTCTTGTGAATATTTTGTAGATTTTCTTCAAACACGATAGTTCTTTTTACAACGCTTTCTTGTTGTTTTCTATTGCAGGATTATCCGAGTTTTGCATGGAATTGTGTAGCTAAAGCCAGGTAGTGTAGGTCAACGTGTTTACTTTGCACAGGATAATAGGTGCTGAGCATATATTTTTAGAGCTGCTGTTTAAAAGGCAATTAACAGTATATCAACGATGCTAATTGATTTCAATTATTACGGGTTTTTGCGTAAATCTTTGCGTAAAGCCGAAAGGCAAATAAGAAATACAACTACAAAGACTTAAGCTCAAAAAACATATTTGCAATGTATTGGATTTGTTTTTGAAATTTTTTTTTTTTTTCAAATGCATTCTCGTAGATGAAGACGTCAAACAGCGCTGCCAATTAACATTAACATTTAATTTTTTTATGAAATACGTAATCAATATTCTACAAGCTAAACAAGCTGTAAAAAGTTTACTATGAGATATTAAATTTCATTGCATTTAGAAGCGGTTTTAAACCAATTTTTATGTTTCTTTTAATTACTGTTGACACAAATGTCAAAGCTATCTCATAGTCATTAGCTTACACCTAATGCGTATTACAATGTTGTTAAAGCAAACATATAGGGAAATTGGTAAAAATATCTATGTTCAGATGCAACCCAGTGGCCATGATATTTTCGCGATTTCGAAAGAAAATTTTTTCGCTTTCGAGTGATTCGTACTCTATGAGAAATGTTCAAGTAAAACACATTTCTTGTTCGAGTTCCACTCTATTCCCTTCGAGTAAACGCATTCGTTGTTCCAATTCCATTCTGTTTACTTCGGATTTGATTTATTCCCCTTTCGACTATAGGAAATTTGGTACTCTCTGTTTCGAAAACATATCGCACACTAAATCAAAAAGAGTCACAACTCAAAATCTGAGTAACTTTCAGTTAATTGCTTCTGGATCGCACAAAAGTGATTTGATTTTTAAAAACTTGACATCACTGTGCTCTTTAAAGAGTAACGATAATAGTCAAAAAGAAAAATATTGTATGTATTGGCTGCACTACTTTTTATTAAGCAATCTATGCCAAGAAAGCGGCCTAAAAAAATTTTGAGCTGTGACTGTTTTTGATTTAGGGTGCGATATGTATGTTAAAATTTTCGAAAGAATAAGAAAATCTATTCGACAAAAACAGAGTAAACGGAAATCCAGAAAAATTAATTTGTTTAGATTTTATATAAAATCCAAGTAAAAATCAGTTAAGTACGTTTTTTCATTCAATCTTTTTTTTTTTTTTTGGTGAAACCGCCTGTTGGTATCTTTTTTCATCAAGAAATCATTTTGATACCAGAAAAATGTTAGGTACAAATTTGAAAAGTTCAAGAAAAAAAGTTTTTGTAGTTTAGAAGTATATTTAAAAAAATGAAGCTTCATTTAATAAAAAAAAAATATTAAAATAAAAATAGATCTTTGTTTTTGTATTTCGCTTTGCGATTGAACTTTGTGAAACGTTGATGCCTACTAGTTATTATGAAATATTTTCTAAAAGAAATTCAAACGAACTACAGAGTACCGATGTGTATTCGAAACGCTTCTTGCTTTCAAGCGGGTTTCTCGTTTTTCTACTTAGGTCTCCTTTTGTATTTATTATTTATTGTTCCTTCTTTTTTTATTTTACATACACAAAATTCATAACCCCAATCTAGTGCCATTGTATCAATAGGTGAGGGTCTTCCCCACATGAATTTTTCCTTCAGCTTCTCTGCACATTATGTTTTTACTGAAATGAGACCCCGAATGACTTAATCTCTCTTCATTTTTTCAATTGTCGTAATTTTTTTCGAAGCATAGCTTACTTGTGCTCTACTTTAAAAGATGACCAACATAATTTAGCCGGCTAAGCGCCTACTAATTATAATGTTGATGAATCACTGACCTTTAACATTTTCATTCTTACATCCATTACCATTTTCCATTTGTCTTAGCTCATGCTTTGCTACAATTTTTTAAAGCGATTGTCAAGGTCATGAGATAAACACATACATATACATAGTTGTTATTTATAAATGCTTACTAGCTCATATGGGTTATTTGTAAATAATAATTAAGTTAATAATTGGTTAGTTGCAGCATAGCTAATATAATCACAATTAGTCAAAAAATCATATTGGATCCGGTGAGAAAATGAGAAAATGAAATATCTGTAAAAGTGATTAAATTTTAAGATTTTAATAATTAAAATTTACAACCATTAGAAGCGTTTAAATAGTTGTTGCATGAGAAGCAAGTCAATGAGATTAACACAATTTTTCGGCTATTTCATGGTTCGAATTGCAACAAAATTATAATAGGGCTTTGAAGGTAAAGAAGGACTGTATGCGTCTGTGTGTTGTAAGCCTTACACATTTCATGACAACAACTGAGTAACAATCTGAAGTTTAGAGAAGCTTCTCTTTATGTATACTCCAAATCAAGGCGATTTTTTTTTCGCAAGCACTTAGCGACTTGTGAATAAAATAACAAAATAAATTTTTTACTTTGGACATTTCCTTTAAATTTTTTTTTTTTTTTAATTTTTTTTCGGTATTTTATAAAATTTTCACAGTAGATGCAAAAATTAGGAGACTATCTTGCGTAGAAAAAAAAAATTAGCAAATCTCCTCACCTCATCGTTATGTTGATCGTGAGCCAAATTTAATATACCATTCCATATTCAAGTATGGTATGAAAACCCAACAAAATGCGGGCGACTTAAACACAGAACAACTCAAAGCTCCACAAGGCAGGCATGCGTATTGAATTGTAGCCACAACTTGCATACATACAAACTCTTTTCATAGCTGCTTAAATACCAAAGTCAATGCACTTTTCGCAACTCATGACTACATCCATATGCCACTAAATGGTCAACATAAATTCGAGGCTACAACTTATCAATTGGCCACGCTTACATACGAAATTGATATTGACCTTGATATTGTCAAGCCATGAAAGAAAAAAAATAAGACAAATCGATTGCAGCATTAAACATTTATCTGGATATCTATGTACCTATGTGTTGGTATATGTGGTACAACAAGCTTCGAGCAAAAAATGGAAATGCGTTTCAAGTTGCATTGCGTACGGCATGGCCTACGGTGTTGGCTTTTATGGTCATGGCAAGTATGGATTGTATGTATGTTTGTAATGATTGTAAGCATTAAATTGTAAATAAATAACTGGCAACTAGTCCATGGGTTTCTTGTTTCTTGCGGTAGCACATGATATATTGACGCGGTAAACCGCTAAATACCCCAACATTGTCCCACTCTACTTAAATTGTGTGCAAATCGAACTCGTTTCGGAGCATGTGCGTAAACATTTATGGGTGTGTTAGCAGGCAAATGAATACCCTGAAGGGATAGAAGGCCATCAAATAAATAAACAGAGCCAACATTTACCTGAAGAACTAACTCTGTTAATCGGATACTTTCTGATAAATTGTGAGATTTGTTTTAGTTAAATTTTTTATTTTTGTTTCTTTTATTTCATTTTATTTTATTTTATTTTATTTTATTTTATTTTATTTTATTTTATTTTATTTTATTTTATTTTATTTTATTTTATTTTATTTTATTTTATTTTATTTTACTTTATTTTATTTTATTTTATTTTATTTTATTTTATTTTATTTTATTTAATTTTATTTTATTTTATTTTATTTTATTTTATTTTATTTTATTTTATTTTATTTTATTTTATTTTATTTTATTTTATTTTATTTTATTTTGCTTTATTTTAATTTATTTTATTTTAGTTTATCTAATTTTATTTTATTTAATTTAACTTTATTTTATTTTATTTTATTTTATTTTATTTTATTTTATTTTATTTTATTTTATTTTATTTTATTTTATTTTATTTTATTTTATTTTATTTTATTTTATTTTATTTTATTTTATTTTATTTTATTTTATTTTATTTTATTTTATTTTATTTAATTTAATTTAATTTAATTTAATTTAATTTAATTTAATTTAATTTAATTTAATTTAATTTAATTTAATTTAATTTAATTTAATTTTATTTTATTTTATTTTATTTTATTTTATTTTATTTTATTTCATTTCCTTTCTTTTTTTTAATTTCTAGTAATTTTCCTACAGGGCAGCTACTAAATTTTTCTACAAATTTACGCATTAATCCAACAGACAATTTATACATTGCTCTCTTTTAGTGCTTTTCATGGGGCCATTGACGTTGTTCGCTTATTCGTACTTTTGTAATGAATGTACAAGGCATACGCATATTTGTGCTGAGTCAAGGTCACCAACTTGTCTAGGATATAAACATTTAGCATATTTTTTTTTAATAATTTCCGCATTATTCCAAGCAGTTTTTGCTTGCGTAGGAGCGAATGCTATTGGGTGGCTATTTGATACTTTTTCTGTTTGGAATTTAATACGGCTGAAAGGTAATTTAAAATATTTCACTTACAAAAGTCAGCTTATTTTATTTTGAAATCTTTAACAAACTGAAAAGGTGGTGCCCTCAATAGTTGCAGATGCGCATTAAAAGTCAGAATTACAACCAGTTTCAAATTACTTACGCGGAAATGTAAATACATATATAATAATGAGTACAAACATAAATACTCGGGATGTGTGCGCATTATAACTGACTTTTGCAACTTTTTCTTTCTTCAATTTTCACTAGAGTTGCATAGGTACAAAAGCAAATCCAACGCGCTCATTCATATCTAGCCCTATTATCGCGGATATTTATAACAAAAAGCCTAACTGCCAGCTATTTGTAGATATGATTTCATATACATAACCTAAAAGTATTAATGAATGTATATATGTATGTACATATGTATAAATGTATTCAAAGCAGGACTTGTTCGCTCTCCCTTCAAATCAACGCCGGCTTAATTTAGCGTCAAACGGTTATATCAAATTTCTCGAACAAGTTTAGCTAGTCAGAAGAATTGAAAATTTGACTTTCATCATTGCTGCTTGTATAGATTTTACGGCGATAACATTTGATTTCGTTGATTCCGGCAACAGTCAGTTAACTACCTACAGACATGCAAACGCACATAGCATAAGCGTTGAACAAATAGTCAGCAACAGCAACAGCAACAACAACAACAATAATAATAAAATTGATAGAAGACAAGACAATAGCAAAATTGTTAACCTTCTAACTTTTGTTAGTACTCAAAAGGATATTCGTACCAGCACTCTAACACATGCTCACATTCACGCACACTCACACACACACACAACCATTCCACACACAAATCCTTTGCCATAAATTGCTTGTAACCGGAGTAAGAAGGCTTCATCTCATAGGATTTGTTGGTGGCCAGTGAAGATTTCATTGTATGCTTCAGTGCGTCTACAATTTCAAATGTTCACCCAGTTCAACTGATGGCCTGACTAACTGACTGCCACTGTTGACTGTATAACTTTGTTTGCGTGTGTGTGTGTGTATGTGTGTTTTTGCACTTTTGTATGTGTTTCCAAATCCGCATTTGATATTGAATTCGTTATATTCGGGGTTTGTTGGCTTTGCTGAACTTATTTCCGTTTTTTTTTTTTTTACTTTGGTTTCTTTGCTATTTGCGCACGCACAGAAGCAGCTGAAATAATTTAGATACTCGACTTGCAAATGGAAATTAAGAGATAAGCCAGCGGCAAATTCGTAAGTGTACCGTAGAAGGGTGTGGTGAGCTAGAAGTTATGGACGACGCAACACCAAATCTTTGCAAATCAAAGTGGCGTATTCTCAGGTAAAATTATGGGAGTATTTTTGATGCTAGGGTCTATATGTTCAATGTTCTATGTTTTCTGTTTGATGTTTTATGATTCATGTTTTTGGTTTTTTGTTTTATGTTTGATGTTCTTTATTTCAGGCTTAGTTCTTTATGTTTGATGTTTTATGATTCATGTTTTTTGTTTTATGTTTGATTTTCTTTATTTCATGCTTAGTTCTTTATGTTTGATGTTTTATGATTCATGTTTTTTGTTTTATGTTTGATGTTCTTTATTTCAGGCTTAGTTCTTTATGTTTGATGTTTTATGATTCATGTTTTTTGTTTGATGTTCTTTATCTCAGGCTTAGTTCTTTATGTTTGATGTTTTATGATTCATGTTTTTTGTTCGAATATTCAAGTTTGTTTTATGTTTGATGATTGATGTTTTGCGTTTGACGTTTTCGTGTTTTATGTCTCTGCTTGATGTTTGATGGTCTTTATTTCAGGCTTAGTTCTTTATGTTTGATGTTTTATGATTCATGTGTTGTGTTCGAATAATCAAGTTTTGTTGTATGTTTGATGATTGATTTTTTTTGTTCGATGTTTTGTGTTTGATCATTAATGTTTTATGCTTCTTGATCTATGTTTTATGTTTGACGTTTGATTTTTGAAGTTTTGTGTTTCTTAATTTTTGTTTTGTGTTCGTATATTCAAGTTTTGTTTTATGTTTGATTTTCTATGTTTGATATTTTTAGTTTAATTTTTGGTGTTTTATATTTGAATGATTTATGATTCATGTTTGGTGTTTGATGTGTTATGTTCGATGTTGTTGGTTTGATGTTTTTAGTTTAATGTTTGCTGTTTTTTGTTTGATGTTTATTGTTCTATGTTTTATGATTTTTGTTTGATGGTCGATATATGAATAATTCATTTAAAATTGCTAGCTACATGGTTGAGTCGTTTTCCACCTTAACTCACTATCCATTTTCATTCAAGCCGTTATTTTCTGATAGAATCCTCCAGCCTTAAATATCGAAAAATCAACACCAGTTTACGGTATATTTTTCCAAACCAAACTAATATTGTACTAATTGAATTGCAAATCAACCCTAAATAACAACAATGAATTGATTTACAAATACAAAAGGACCAGAAATGAGGACGATGACGATGAGTACACGAGTGCACAAGCAAGCACCCATTGTGCGGAACCCTCATTATCTCTTGTGTTGTGATTAACTCGAAAAACTCTATAAAAATGTAATGGCAAGCACTGGCTTTGGCACACCAACAAAAACAAAAAAAACGCAAAAAAAAAAGTGGAATGTGAAAATTCGAAACAACAACATAAGTAAAAGAAAACAACAACAACACAAATAAAATTGATGATAAAACTAACAACAAAAGCATGAGTGAAAAATCAGTTTGATGGGTGCTAGGATCTCATCAGACAAACGCCTCGAAATCAAAAAGGCATTACGCATACTTTTTCAGGCGTTGAAGCCACTCGAACCAAAAAAAAAAAAAAAACTAAGCGAACTAAAAAGGAAACTTATTTAAGGGCGAAAGCTAGGCTGAATGGAAAACAGAGGGCAAGCAAAGCATTTGTATGTATGTGTGCCAGTTTATGTAGATTTCGTGCTTTCAAGGGATTACGCATTACCCTCGCGCGCTGATTGAGATTGTGTCAACCCCCAAATGCAAATCAACACTGAACACACACACACATCCACACGAGCACACATTGCTTACACCGCTATGCGCACGCACGCACGCACTCATAAACCCGATGGCTAATCACAAACACGCTCGCCCAGTAATGGCGCGCAAGTCCATAAACGTTAGTTAGTGACATTCTTTGTTGTTGTTGCCTTTTGGCTATATGGCCTTACGACAGAATCAATTTCCGTTTTGTGTTTCTTGTATGTGTGGAAATATGTATTTGTGTGAGAGCGTGTGCAGTGTATACTTTTGATCGTGGAGTGAAAGAGATGGCGCATATTTTAACCCTGATTTGTTGTGCAGGCTGTTAAGGGACGCTGAGAGACTGCGTTTTGTTTGGCTCGCTTTGGCACACCCGCTGTTTTCTCGCTTGTTAGTTGTGGTAAAAACTGACACAATTTTAGATTTACGTTTTTTTTTTAATTTTAGAGATTTTTAAGCACTTCTCGCTATTGAAAGCTACAAAGTTTAAAACTGTGAGGGACTTCGCAAGTTGGTTGTAGCAACTGAGTAGATATTTGAGAAGTAATGTCCCTATGAGACGATTGAAGATACCCGCCTATACCTACCCGCTGTCTCATCATACAAACCCCAATGTTTGACCTTGAATCATGGATCAGTGTCGAGAGAAGATGTGATGGCGCTTGGAGTATTCGAGAGAAAAGTTCTGAGGAAGAGTTTTGATCCTTAGAGTGATATTAACTGGAAGTTTTCAAGGACAACTGGCCAAAAAGAAGCTCCGTCTCAAAAAGTTTTTCTATCTACACCCGAAACCCGTAACACAGTAAGTGAGAGGCTTCGACTGAGGTTGAGATTGACAAAGTCCAGCGTGTAAGCCTTTCATGTGCAATGGCTGGAAAAGAGATGAAAGCAAAAAGGCAAAACTAATGATGATGTAAATGAAGTGTGTGACAAATCGACCGCTCATTGCCATTGCCAACCAAACCAAGCCACTGTCATTGTCACATGCTGTCATACTCCTAAACCCACATTGTTGTTGTTGCTTAAAAAGTACAAAGTAATTGCTTTGCGTGGCTGATGTTTGTTGTTGTGCATACTTTCAAATGAGCGAGAAATTTCCATGCGAACGCTAATAACCGCAAAATTATTATGAACACCAGGCGTCTGCATTAAAAGGTGTGTTCCTGTCTCTAGTTCGATATACGTAATCCGCATTAGAACTGGTCTAAAAAGCGGTGGCAAACAAGTACCGCACACACACGCCCCTGCACGGCAGCCAAACGCAGAATTTATGGTTTTAGCAAATGAGATTGTTGTTGTAAATGAACATGAATGCTTTTTAGAATATGTAAATTTGGATGAGTGTTGCCATATTTATTGAAAGGAGATCGCGCCGATTTATGAAGCGCAACGCATTTACAAAGGAGAGTATTGAAGAAAATTTAATGATAAATGAAAACTAAAAACACAAAGGCTGGAACTAACTTTCATTGGCTTCGTGAGAATTTGGTTAAAGAATTCTCTAACTCAGGAGTGATGCCAATATATTATAGATCAGAATAACGACTAGGGTTCCGATTTTGATTTCGAAAAATTATTCGGTTTTAAGCGATTACGGTTTTAGTTCCGTTCTTTTACATATATTTGTATTTATTTTTTATTAAATTGGATAGTTCTTGAATTTACAATTTCACAAAATCGGTTCACTGGCAACGCCATTTTGCATATGAGCAATCAAATTCTCTCATTTATTTGGTGGTTGTGTAATTGAATTTTGCATACGTTCTCACCGTGTGTGGTAGGGAGATACATACATATATACATATATATATTTATGGAAGTGCGTACGCCCTCCCAGCCACGTGTGTGGGATTAAGCTAAGAAAATATGTAAATTTTCAAAAAATAAATATGTTTTATGCACTCTTCATAATTTTGTGAGCTCCCACAAATCTGACAATAGCACTCATTATTTCCACAATCCTTCCAGTTCTTAAAAGACCTTTTCTGAGTTATTGAATATGATTTTGTAAAAACAAATTTTCTCCACTCAGATAATTTTAGGGTAAGTTTAAATCCCTACAATACTGAGTTTTTGGTATAACTGGGTCCCAAAATACAGCCAAAATACCTTGTTACTACCTTAACTCATATTTAAAATAGCATTCAAATAATTTATTTTTAATAACAATATTTTTTTTTAATTATAAATCTATAAACCTTAAAATATATGTGTTTATATATATGTCTCTATATCACAAAAATGTGTTAATAATTAGTTGGAAGCAAAATGAATTGGGTCTGCGCAATTAGTCAAATGAAAATTCCTTAGTTTTTTTTATTGTTTTGTCCGAATATTATAAAATAAGTCCATGAAGCGTATGAATAATAAATTAAGAAATATTTTCATTGTCCATATGCGAGTTTTTTTTTTTTTTTTTTGTTTTTAATGCCTAACAATAGCAGGTGTTGCCTTGCAAAATTAAAAACCCATTTCGAAATTGTTTTTAATTAAACGCCAGTGGTTTTTTTATATTTATTAAATACTTTGAAATTAATAAATCTTTTAAGGTCAATTCAATTACCTTTTTTATAGCTAATCAAAACAGCTGGAAATAAATGGAATTAAATAAAATTCCACAAAAATGTACAAACTTTTAAACATTGTAAATTGAAATTGTTTATCAACAAGTTGGCGCAAATGTGCAAAATATTTAAAATACTGGTAAGCTATCCATCGTAAAATGGTAAACTAGGAAAGAAATCAGTGAATAGTTTTTTGTTGTTTTTTTGGCAACATATTTATAGTCTAATATAGCTTATCATAGCTTAAAAAAAGTAATCTGTTGAGGATTCCGTATAGTTTATGATGAAAATTTCTGAGTTTTAGCCACAATTGTTAAATAATGGTAATTAACGATAATTATAGTTTGATTGATTATTTTCAACAGAGTTTGTGTAGTGATAAAAATTATTGCTTGCTACTTATAATGATGATATTCTAATTAATTGAAAAAAATTCTTTTTTTTTTTTACTTAAATTTTTGTTTTTTAACATTTCTTTCTCGAATTTATGAATAATAATTTTTTGACTTGTATTGTTTTTCATAATGTTACTTTAAACTATTTTTTTTACTTACCTTTTTTTTGGATAATTTTTTTTTTGGAATTAGTAATTATTTAGGTTTTTTTAAATGTTACGTTTACCTAACGAAAATTTTGTTTATTTTTGATTTTTTTTCAATTTACTGATCATTTCGATTGGTTTTTTTGATATTGTTACCTTTAATTAATTTACGTTGTTATTTATTTATAATTATTTTTTTGTTTACTGATTTCCTTCTTTTTTATGTTACTTTTAGTTATTTTTACTTTGTTAACATTTTGCTTATTCCAATTTTTTTTATCTGTTAATAGTTTTTGTTTTTTTTTTGATAATGTTACTTTAAATTATTTTTTATCAATTTCAATTTTTTTGCATCTAATTTTTTTTTTAATCAGTGATCATTTTGATTTGTTTTTTTATTTAAATGTAACTTTTATTTATTTTTCGTTTTTTTTTTTTAATTTTTATTCCAACTTTTTTGAATTTTTGATTTTTATTAATAATTTTATGACTTTTTTTTGATAATGTTAGTTTTAATTATTTTTTCTCAGTTTCAATTTTTTTGTTTACAATTTTTTTGTTTTTCGATTCATTAGTTATTTTTTTTTCCCTTAGTTTAAACTTTTTATTTTTTTACTATATCTGAGTGGTTTTTATATAAAAAATCAAAAATTTATTTTTATCAAAACTTTATTTTTTATTAAAAATTTATTTTTTGAAATAAAATTCACCATTAATTGAAGATTTCGAAGATCAAGTGAAATAATCATTGGTTATCAAAAGAAGTATATTATCTGTAGATTACTTGTCAAAATTCTAATTTAATAGGTCTAATTGTTGAATGGAAAAATGGGGAATTCGTGTACAGAAGATTTAAGAAAATATCAGCAAAAGCAAAAAAGACTTTATATGCAGATACTATGGAGACCTGGCTCTCCCATTTCAATGCTTAAATCGTGATTTCCTGAGTTCCGTAAAAGAACAAAAATTAAAGATACTAGTCTCAACTTTTAGTGGATAACGCTCACTTACTTTTAATTTTGTTTTCCTTTGATGTAGCTAAATATGGGTTGGGTCATTTACATATGCATTTATACAACATATTGCAGATAATCTATAAATAGAAATATGAAAAAGTAAACCAAAATATGAATGCACAAATACATAGAAATATATACATATGTATGTGTGAATAAAATAATTAATAAAATAATAATAGGTTAGATCCGGGCGTGAGTTCTTAGCCTCATTTTAATTTAATTATATTTATCTAAAAAAAAAAAACAAAAACACATTGTTCACATATGTATGTATGTATGTGGGTAACACATACACAACCTGCTCTTATTTATGACAATTACTTTTTGGGTGGCGCTGCTTTTTGGTGAGCATTCTCATTACTCATAACCTGCAGCAGAAAGTGCCAACTGGTGGTACTTCAATTGATTCCTTTATACTTCAGCTTACTTGCAAAAGCTATTTGTGCTCAAACATACAAACATATAAGTAGATCACTTTATAATTGAATAGGTATTATTTACAAGCACTAAAACCGGCATAACTTGTTGCATAGAAAAGCTATAAACACGCAGAGCATAGCATACCTAAGTTCAAATTGTTGTTAGAAGTATATATGTACATATGTATGTATGTCTCTTTTTGTATGTAAATATTTTTCTTCTTTCAACTAGTTTGCAATAATTGTAGAAAAATGTGATTGATCTTTGCCAAATTAGTTAACGGATAATTAAACAATGAGATATTTTTTAATAAGTATTTGAGAAGGTACATACATAACTATTTACATACATATATTAGGGTGGCTCATACTCTGATGAAATTGTTTTTAGTTATTACAACAAAATTAGTAATCAGAAAATTAAAAATGTCATAAAAAAAAATGGTTTCACAAACTCATTTAAAACTTTTCTTTTCCATACAAATTGCATAGCAAAATTTAAGATTTCTTTTTGATTTGAATTTGATTTTTCGATATCAAACAAAAATCGTAACCAAATTTAAAACACGCACTGGATATCTTGCAGGGATTTTCATATCCTAAAAAAATATTTTGATATACATATATAGTGGGCGTAGCACCTCCCATACTAATCGAATATTTTATAGTCCGTATCTATGAAAGTATTGAGGCTAGACCACTGCAATTTGATGAGGGGTAACATGTCATCCCCAAAAAACTAATGAAAAAAGGGGCGTGGCACCTCTCATACAACTGGAATATTTTGTAGTCCATATCTCTGGAAGTATTTAGGTTCGACCACTGCAACTTAGCATACGAAAGGGGGCGTGGCATCTTAAACAAAAATTGTATTTTTCTTAATCCATATATCTGGAATTATTTAGGTTCCACACGGTGAAGAACGACGGCGAAAAAATTACAAAAAACCGAAGCACCCTAATGTATACTTAAAACAAATTTGCTTACAAAATTGCTTAAAATGTATTCAAGATATGCGTTTCTGATTAGTGGTAACTCGAAAATTTAGTAATCTATGATTATTTCATATTTTATAATGGGGTTATTCCATGTTAAATAGTTACAAAAAAAACAAAATTTTCAATACATTAATGTTCATACTTTTCTACGATAAATCCACTACTTTGTAAGATTCAGAAATACATATAAAGTAAGTATATTTTCCCGAATATAAGCCAAAGTAGAAGATTGGCACACTTTTTGACTGCTGTTTGGAAGATATTTTATACAAGAAATATTTTTTAAAAACGCCTCCTCAATTTTTTTTTTTAAAACGACTTCATTCGAAAATTTAAACCAAAAACGCCAAACCTTGTATAATTTTATATGAAAACCAAGCGTAGAAGTGTTAAATTGTGCTTCCCTTCTAAGCTAAGGCAGCTGATAGCTAACCTAACGTGGCGCATATTTCCAACATTTTTTTTTGCCAATCGCATTGCTCCATTTAAAATTTCTCATATCAACATGATTTAAAATTTGCAACGTTTTCATTGTTGTCAGTTTATCTCTCTCCATTCGTTCAATTTCTGTCCCTTTGGGCTTGGTCATATGTAATATTGCCCTTCTTAATCGACGGGTTAGCTTTACTTCATTTTGGCTAACAGCACGAGGCAAGCGAAATTCAATCAAAATCGAAAGCAACAAAAACAATAAAAAAATTGGCATGCTAACTAAAAAGCATTGCAAGTAATTTGTTCCAAGTTACATCATTTTTCGAAAAAAAAAAAAATTAAAAAATCGATTTTTGCGAAATCTCGGCCTTTGGCACCCAAATTCAATTGTTTGTGTGCCCGGTTTATGAATTCAGAGCAAAATATGAGTGTAAGTGCATGCATGAAAAATTAAATTTAGTCAAGTTTGTATTGTGGTATTTTAAATTAACCACAACCCCTTGTACGCGCTCACACACATACTCAATAAAAGCTAAAATGTAATAATATTTGTAAAATGGTAAGCCAGTGGAAGGCCCACCTGTTGCAAGTTCGTGTCTTAAGTCTTTTGTTCTAAATACTCGTATATCATTTTCCATTTACAATTCCGACTTCTCATCGTTACTCAAACAAGAGTTTCACATGCACATATATTTATTAAAAAGCGATTGCGTGGCGGTTCAATCAAAACATCAATATTTTATTGAATATTATGGAATATCACGTGGCTCACAAAAAAAAAAAAAAAAAAAAAAACACTATACGGAATGTCGGTATAGAACCACTTAGAACATACAATTGTTAAAGAAATTCACTTTTATTTGCTATCAGCTTTTGTAATGCTCATAAGAAAAAGCAGAAAAAAAAACATTTGAAAAGCCACGCCAATTTGATTTGCAAGTGTTCCAGTATTGCGCTTTTGTGTACTTGCGTTTAATGGAGAACATTGAGAAACGAGTTTAACCACTAAGTAGCGGTCAGTTACCAGCTACGGAAAAGCATAGCAGCAAATAACAAAAACTTTTCGGTTTTACACTATTCTTTTTATCTTCCGTTGTTTAGCTACTTTGATTGCTGTGCTTTGAATTGTCTTTATTTGTGCCAGTCAATACAGTTTATTGGAGCACTTAGAGCATGGATACATTACACTTAGTTCGAGTAGAAATGGGACAGATTGCATATTATTTGTAATAAGAGAACATTATCCAGTTTCGAGTATGCAACTAAAAAAGCAAAAAAAAGCTCGGTTCTCAGCGCTTTTTATACCCAGCGTACTAGTACTAGTACAAGGGTATTATAATTTTGTCCACATAACGGTACTATGTAACGGCGAAAAATAATCGAGTTAGATATAGAGTTCCATATATGAAAGTTCTTAGGTTGAAAAGAGGAATTGATTAAGGCATGCCCGTCCGTCCGTCTGTCCGTCCGTGTACACGATAACTTGAGTAAAAATTGAGATATTTCGGATGATAACCACGCCCCCTTTTTCGATAACGAAAACTTCGAAAATGGCATAAATATCCATAACTTGCGTAAAAACTGAGATATTTGCATGAAATTTTGCATACAGGTCTGGCCAAGGTGAGCTGCTGTGAAAATTGTCGAGATCGGATGATAACCACGCCCACTTCTTCGATATCGAAAATCACATAAATTAACATAAGTTGAGTAAAACTTGAGATATTCGCATGAAATTTGGTAGACAGGTTACTTTCTGGCCAAGGCAGGTTGGTGTTTAAAATGGGCTAAATCGGATGATAACCACGCCCCTTTTTTGATATAGAAAATTTCAAATAAGATTCTTGGGCATATATCATTGCCAAGTCATGGTATTTGTATCTCGTTCTGAAAACTAACTCTGGGTATTTAATGTTCGGTTCACTCGAACTTAGACTTCCTTACTTGTTTTAACTAAAAAATAGTAATTAAAATTTGGAAAAAAAAAATTTTTTAATTTTTTAATCCGAAAGACGAATGATAACTTATTTATTAATAACTCGGATACGATAAATGTGTTAGCTTAAAAAATAATTTTTCCACTTGAGACTTAAGTGTTTTAATGGGGTTTTTGAAGTAAAAAAATAAAAAATTGTTTGAAACTTTGGTGGTTTCATGGTTGACACCATTGAATTCAGCGTATCCAAATTATACAGAATTAAAATATCGTTCTTCGTCTGTCGGATTTTTCAACAAAAAAATTTTAATTTTTATCATCTTTTATTGGGCTCGTCAAGCTTACAAAATACATATATACAATTTTCCGTAGGTGACTCTGCTGCAGGTAGTAGCTTTATTATCTATCGATCGTTCTGACAACGTGATCAACACCACAACACAACGCAAATATTGTCCTGCGCATTTTGCTACCACCAATTCTGCTTGTGCTCCACTTCAAATCCCATTTTAGTTGCACCCAACTGTCGTCGCTTTTGGCTCATTTCTAGTAGGGTTGCTATATTACTTGATATTATTATTATTTGTTGTTGCCCTTATGTCTGGTTTATCAACGCAGCGTTCCAAACACACAAACACATACATACAAATTTATTACATTAACTCTGCCACTAGCTATTTACTCCAACCAACTGCTGTGCTTTTTCATAAACAATTGCACATTCACAAGCAAAAATATATTTTAACATACAAACATATAAGCACATACATACATATACATACATAATCCCATATCCATGCAAAATATGTATTTGTTGTAATAACAATAACAATCATATTAACAATAACAATAACAACAAAAATAACAATTTAACTCACCGCAATCTGTTTGACTTGACTCCACCAAGGTTTTGTGTTCGTATTGGTTAATGCTGTTGGTGTTGTTGTAGTTGTTGTTGCTTGCGCTGTTGTGGCATACAGTGCCAGCGGTTTGTGTATTGTGGCTATAAAAAGTGTTGGTCATGTCACGTTGTAAAGCAGTTCATTTAAGAAGTTTGTCGCTGACGGTTTTACCCAGTAACGACCCCCAATCCCATTTACTATCAACAACAACCCCCAACCCAAAAAAAAAAGAAGTTGGCGTTACGCGAGTGAACAGTGCGCGCGTTTACAACTTTTTAACGGACAATCGTATAGGCTAAAGCGTATCATAATAGCAGTTTACATTGTCGCTTATTAAGGATTACAAACAAAAACAATTTTACGTGAAAATGTTTCGTTTTGTAAGTTTATAAAATAGTCAATAATTGGGAATACTTTTTATGGAACTTTTCTTGCTGGCTTTTATGTGCTGTGAAGTGATTTGTTGTGTATTTTTTGTAGAACAAAAGAAATTTTGCAAAAAGCAATTTTTTCGAAAAGCAATTTTTTTGAGAGTAAAGGATATGAACCACCTTCTGAGCATGAAAAATATAAAAAATATAAAATACCCTGCTTTATCTAACTACATACATCAAAAATAAATTTAATAAAAAGTGTATTTAGCAGCTTTTCACTCTAAGTCGACGATATGCTTCTTTTCGACTTCATGGTATAGTGGATAGTGTGCTCGCCTGCATTCCAAAGCAAATCCTTTAATGAAAATATTATTTGAACTGCCTCACAAAAAAAAAAAAAAAAAACATAAAAGAAGTCAAGCAGACCACTTTTAATCAAAAATATTCTCAATCCTTAAAATTATTTGATTTGTAAATAAAATAAAAATACATGAAGTATCTAAAACCAGTCGCTCTTTTTTCGGGGGCACGTAGCGACATTTTATTTAAATTGAATTTCCGTTAAAAATTAAATATGAGCTTGGAAAGTATTTTTACGACTTTTTTAATCAAGCAGAAACAATTTTATCTAGTGTTGAACTTACTAATAAAAAGCGACATCCGTATGCCTATAGAAGCCGACGTAGTCTTCCGTAGCAAAATCCAGAGAAATCAAATAGGAAAATAGTTAAGCATTTTGCATCTTCAGAAAATCTAAGTTTTTTTAATTAATCTTTTTTTTTTTGGATCTGATTCCCGGGAAGCACAGTTCCATTAGAACATAAAAAAAATATGGATACTTACCTTCTTCTTTCAAAAGAAGCTCAAAAATTGTTCAGCAGTCTGTTTTCCATAAGTTGCTCTCTGGTGTTAGGTACAGAATGCCACTTTTCAAATTTTTCAGTCAGACAATCTGGTTAAAAAAATACATGCGTAGAGTAAAAGAAGCCAAGGAAAGGTTTTTTGAATTTGTTGTGTGTCTGTCTATATGTTTGAGCGCACATCAGTCATAAACCACTTCATAGAATCCGATGCATTATTCACTGATGTATTGCGTGAGGACCAAACTAAAGTTTGGGATTAAATTTAATGCACGAAAATTCATTATTCCTGGTATACAGTGGTGGCAATAAAATTTCGCTAAAAAATATTTTCAAAAATTTATTGAAATTTTAAAAAACCTATGTCTAAAATAAAAAAATTGAGACAAAGGAACACTATTCTAGAATTTTTGTCGGTCTGTCCGCATCTTTGAACGGGCATCACTAAAAAACCACTTAACAGAGTTGAATGCAATGATCACTGATGTGTTGTTGGAATTCCAGCCATAAGTATAAGATCAAATCTAACGCAGGAATGTTGTTTTTCTGGGCTACATAGTGGTGGCAATAGAATTGACTCATAATAATTTTATACATTTACTGATTTTTTTAATAAAATACGTTCGGTTCTAAACAAAACTAATAACATCATCCATTCCCGTCTTCTCTCCAGATCATCTTATCTACCTTAATTGCCATTGCCGCGAGTCAGGGTTACAACCATAACTCCAAAACAGCGGCCATCATAAGTGAACAGCGTTACCTTGCCGGTGATGGTAAATTTGGTGCAGCATACACACAAGAAGATGGCATCAATTTCAAAGAGGAGACAGACGCCGATGGTACACGTCACGGTAGCTACAGCTATGTAGATCCAACTGGCGAACGGAGAACAATATCATACACTGCTGGCAAAAATGGGTAAGTGGGGAAATTATTGAAGAGGTAGTGCTTTGATTTTGAAATAAAAAAAATTGGATCCTAATCATATTTATAAGTCACCACCGATTTTAATTAAAATCATTACTTTACTTCAAAAAAATGTAAAACTTTGGTCAATCGTAGTCATATTAAACAAAGATTTTTGCTAAAATGAAAAGTAACAGGGTCCGCTTATGAAAAAAATTAAGTGGGTTGGTGGTATGAAGAAATTTCTCATGGCTTTGCAAGGTCACCCTGTGTCAAATATTTTATTCACAAATGATAGCATAGCTGTGGCAATAAGCGAAAAAAGCCAAACTCAAGTTTGGGGTAAGCAACGTCACAAAAACAACCATAGACACAAACCGTGATTTTAAAATGTCAGGTTTACAACATTCTATAATTAAAACTCCGTTTTAGACATAAAATGTATTTTAAGTTGACTAAACCAGGATAAAAATGTTCTCGAAATTTTATTAAAAAAATGTGGACCCCCTTACAAAAATTCTGCATCCGCCACTGGTTTCAATACTGCATACGGTCCGCCATGATAATTTCTCACCCTGCACAGCGTAGGAGTACGACTTCATGCTCCACATCAGCACAAGGTTTTGCTTTAAATTTTTTTTATTGTAATTAAAAGTAAAAGTTGTTTATAGTGTCACAATCTATTTTCATTGTTGAGCGAACTCATTTGTGGTCAATCGGTTAGACATTGTGCAATTATGCATGTTGGAGCCATTAAATGCGCTGAATTATTGCTGCCACCCCACACACCCAGTGCACAAAGCAGTGCAGCAGGCGGGTGTTACAAAAAGAGTTGAAAACAAATACAATAAAAAAAGGAAAAAATAAATATTTGTGTATGTAAATAAATGTGTGTTTTAGAGCTAAATTGTAGTAAATTGCAACAACATTTTTGTTCTTTTACAACTATGAACTAAGAGTTAGTAGAGCGCTCAGCTGTGACCATTGCGCCAATTAAGTGGAACAATCGTTGAAAGGCAAACAATTACAGAATATGATTACAACAAATAGCATTGCACTAATTAAGTATTCGTCTAAATATTTTGCATTTGAATATTTTATAAATTTTTTCTTTTTTTTTAATATTTTTTGAGGTAAAGTAATTTAGAGGCACTGATGATGGATAGCCTGTGCTTTTATTTAAAACTTTTTTCCCCATACATTTGAATAGATATGTATATTGAGGAGATAATTTTAGAATTTTATTTTGACTTCCCGAAATAAGCGTAGTTCGTTCTAACAAATGAAAAAGTACTGGACTAAAAAGCTTAGTAAAAGCTAAATTTTTTCATACTATTTACTTTTGAATAGAAAAACAAAATTTTCGTTTTTTCAAATTAAAATAGAGGTGTATCTGCGTAAACATGATTCTAAAATAAACCTCATTTCATGTGTTTTATTGTCAACTTAAAATATATTTAAAGTCTAAAATAGTTTAAATTTTAAAATGACAAAAATTTCACTTTAAAAGCTCGGTTTGTGTCTATGGTTGTTTTTGTGACATTGCTTACTTCAAACTTAAGTTTGGCTTTTTTTCGCATATTGCCACAGCTATGCTATGGTTTGTGAATAAAATATTTGACACAGGGTGACCGTGCAAAATATTAAAAATTTCTTCATAGCACCAGCCAACTTAATTTTCTTTTCATAAGCAGACCATGTTACATTTCATTTTAGCTAAAATCTGTGTTCAATATGACTTTGTTTAGCCAAAAATTTTACAATTACAAACATTTCACACTAAAACCTCTAACTCTTTGCTCTTTTCATCCATTTACAGCTTCCAAGCTAGCGGCGATCATTTGCCCGTTGCACCACCAGCGCCACCACAACCCATACCACAAGCTGGCTATGTACCACAACCACAATATCAACCACCAGCACAATCAAGCGGTTATCGCAGCAATGATTATGAGGATGATGGTTCCTATGATCCACGTTATAACGATCCCAGTTACGGTGGACAACAACGTTCATATCAAGCACCCGCAGCGCCTGCTTACAATCCACCACCACCACAACCACAAGCACCCGCTTACAACCCACCAGCTTATAATCCACCTGCACAACAATACAACAACTATCAGCCACAAGCACAACCACAACAACAACAACCCTACTATCAGCCAACCACACCCAATCCACATAGATTTGCGCCACCCGGCAAATTGTCGCTGAATCGCACACCCGATGGTTTTAGCTATAGTTTTAACAAGGTTTAAGTGTGTCGAGATGTGTTGTTGGGGTTGAGGAGTGTGTTGGGCGCTAGGCGGGGGAAATGTGTTAAAAGCATTAAATCAGTTCTCTAAAATTGTACAGCTGCGCTTAGTCTGCATTTCTGTTTTCTTTAACTAATATTTTTCATATTTTTCTCTATTTGATTTTGGTTTTATTTTTTTAATTTGTTTTTGTTTAACTTTTTTTTTAAAGATCGCGATCATTTTTTGTTGTTAATTAAATATTGAAATCGAATTTTTTTTATTTTCTCATAGTGCTTTTTCTTTTAGACTTTTTCAATTTCTAAGCTTTCTTTTTTTGCGTGAACGTTCACTTTGTGATATCTAAAAGTACTAACTAAAAAAAGTAATGACATATAAATGTTGCAACAATTCCTTCAATTTACTTTAATTTGTAATTTATTTGTGCTTCCTTTTTATTTTGTGTATCCTTTAGTTTTTATTGCAATTGTGACAAGATGAAATAAAAAAAATGTTTTTACTGTAAATGTTTTTGATTTTATTTCTTTGGATCGGCTGTTGCTCTAGTTAAGACTATCCATATCCATGTTTGCGTTGTATTTATATTATACAGATATCGGTTTATTCCAACATCACTACACGTACAAGAATATTTTGTGCCAACTTTTATCGGCACCACTGTCTAGAGCGGGAATATAATAATTCTATGCGTTAGAAGTGATCTTAAACTTTAAGTTAAATGTCCAGTAAACTATTTAAGAAAATTGCATTCCATTATTTGCAGCCGCTTTTTAGTGATGAGTGAACAAACATATATACAGACAGCTACCAATTTTCTTTTATTATTATTTTAAAGACAGTTGCGGCTTTTTCACGTTTTAGGGCCGTTTTCTGAAGTAAGCTTTGCCACTCATCTGCCAGATAAACAAATATTTTCTATGAAAAGAAGTGAGGAGAGGGTTGTTTTCGGCCGTGTCGAAGGATTTATACCGTTCATGAATTGGTATAACTTTTTTAAGTGTCTGATCCTTACTTACCAATAGTACAAATTCTACAAAACTCTTAATCAAAAAATACATAGCCCAAAACCCTATTTATCGGAACAATCGTTTGTTTGGATGCTATGCATTGTATTGGTCTGATCTGGCTGGTTCCAACAAATGATTAATATTTTACAAAATGTTGTCACTTTAGCAAATTTAAGCGAGATATCTCACCAGCTGAGGGACTAGTTTGCGTTCAAACAAACAGACGGACAGACCGACATGACTAAATTGACTCAGCTCATCGCCATGATCATTTCGGTGTACTTAATAGTGGGTCTATCTCTTCTTCTTCTCATACTTACAAACATCAGACCATATAATACTATTTTATGTTCATAAAAGGTATACAAATAAGTTAAAGACGATATGTGGGTATAAAAGCATAACTAAAATTTTTTACACTCAAAAGTTTACTTGAAATCTGATACATAACATTAACATAAAACATTAACCTTCACATTAATAATTTTGCGATCATAATTCAATACTCGAATTTCTGTAAGTGCCAATTATGGTTTCAAAGATTTATTATTTTCCTACTATGGATTGGTGGTTAAGCTCTGAGTTGCTGCCACCACATTTGCACCAATATTTGTGGTAACAACTCATAAATGTATATCTCAAAATACATATGTATGTATGTAATTTTTGTTTATATATGTACCTATGTAATTACCGCACTTATACATACATATGTAAAATTCGAACTTACTAACCTCTTAAGCATTACAATTCCAAGCTACTCTCATAATGTCCCCACCCACACAAAATTCGTTACCAAGCCACACCGTAGCAAATAAATATTTAAAATATTAGCAGAAACAGCTGCAAATTTACAAAATCTCCATAAAAATAAGATAAAAACTAAAGTCCATTTTGTAAGTACCCAGCAGGAAATTGAAATTAAATTTTATTTGGTTGCAAGCAAATATAAAACATAAATTCTTTTCTAGTAGCGACATCTGTTCGCCGAAATAAAATAAGCTACTTTGAGGAAATCTTTTACAGAGCTTGAACTTTGAACCCTCTTTTCTCAATATGACAAAATCTGTAATTACAACCATTTATTTTTGATCGCATTAGTTACTAATCAGGGCAAAGCTGTGACGGTTTTCTAAATCCACATAACGAATAAATTTCTATTGTGTTTTTCTTGTATTTTTGGTAAATGTTTTAATAGAACTGGTTTGAATATTTCAAACACGCAGTTCCATCAAGTCCACTTAATTAGTTGATTGAATTGAAGTTTAACTATCTTTTTATTGAAGTATTATTGCCGAAACTCACATTTTAGTCTCTATGTATTAATTTTCCTACAGGGTATGTATTTCTTTACACACATAGGCAGCTTAAAAAATTACATCCATTTAAAAATGTTACTCTACGTGGGATGAATATCAAAATTTGCAAAACTTGACTAGCAATTTCAAATTAAAAACATTTAGTTTCTTCTGAGAGTTGTCCACCCCTTTTATGGGTGGCTAGAAGTGTTGTCGGATTTTTTGTATCATACCTGACTATGCATAAAGTGACCTCCACTCAGATCTGCTGTCCTGGATATTAAGAAACAATTATGAATCAATTAATCTTTCTATTCATAGTGATAGCTTCTGAAATCATCGGTGAATTGCTTTTTCCTATCCAAACACCATCAAAAGAGGCTTGGGAGCTGTAGCAGTGTAGCCGAAGCAGCACACAAAAAATTGACAATCGGACGAAAATTACAAACAAAAATCGTGGACGAATACTAATTTGCAATCTGGCACAATAAAAATTTCCATATGAATTGGTCATACATGCTGTGAGCTCCCAACAACTTAAAAAAAGTTTTATTTACATCAGCAAATAATTGAAAGTCCCGCTCATATGTCAATAACACATAACTTCGAAGCTCACCTTATAATTCACCAAACAAAAATTTCTTATTGGGTTGCAGGCTAACGGCATGCTACACAAATACATTTCAATTTCCGGTTTGTGTCACTCTGTGCACCAACTGTATTTTGAACATTAGTATTGTGTGTTGCATACTTTCAGGCGCATATGTTAGTGATGCTCAATAATATCTATGGCAATAAGCGCAAATAGCCAAACTCAAGTTTGGTCGAAAAACGACGCGTCGCGTGTCTCAAAACTACCCCCTTGAAATATTTTCCTATAAAAAAAAATTTGTTATTGCTCCTTTTCTCAACTCTATTGAAATCTAAACCAACAAAAGGGGAGGTATTCAAAGCAACAGAAGAAAGGAGTTAATACTAGTAAGAGTGGACGAAGATATTGGAATTGTCTAAACATATCCGTTGGGTAACAAAGTAGAGCATGTCTTTATAGGGAATGCTCAAACAAACGGGATCAGAAGGATGTACCTAACTGTCGACTAAAAGCCACAAGCTGTAGTAACTGCTTTCTCGCTTCGCATTCATTTCTAAACCTAACCTCAAACAACTTGAATTGGTTTTGAAAACTTTCATATTTATTTACAAGTTTTATATTTTTTTATATGGTATTTCAAAACTTAAGAAGAAAATAAATTTAAGTAATATACTCGTACATAAGTATGTATGTATGTAATAATATCTTAAGCAAATAATTCATAAATAAAAAGTGTTTACGTATACTAGAAGAGATTCATTAAACAGCAACAAACAGAGCGTACAGAATCTAACGCACAAATGCCCAATACACCACACCACTCTCAAACACTGATGACAAGTGACGGGCGAAATCGCCGCTTACTCGAGCTAATTAACGGTGTTGGTGGCTTGGACGATTTTGGTGAACGTTTTAAATCGGAACCCTTTGGGCGTCTTCTGGCACGATTCGATTTGTACGATGGATTATCATCATAATTTTGACGATAGATTGGTGGTGGTTGTGGATCAATGGGTAATTCCTCAAATTCACCATCATCATAATGTGGCTCCCCATCTTTCGTTTTCACCAAATGTTGATATTTCGGATTATTGAGCAGCTGCAACTTTAGTGCTTGATCGAGCAATTTTTGTTGATCTTCTAAATATTTTTCGATTTGTTTTTGTGATGCAACACCCTTAAAACGATCACGCAATTGAGCTTTCGTACTACCGCTATGTACTACATCGTAATCTTCTTGTTCAGCATCAAAAGTATTATAACCCAAAGTGGGTGTTGATGAGATGCCGGCAAGTGTTGTTTTGGGTGGTGCGACTACATGGAAGGGATCTGCCGTATCAAAGTATTGCGCGTATTTATGATGATTTATGTGTTTCTTGGCGGATGTCTCGTATTTTGGTGGTTTCGAATCATGCGCTTCCGTTGAGAAATTTACATCAGCATAGTTGTTGCTCTTAAAATGATTCGGTAAATGTGTGGTGTATTTGTGATGCGATGAGGTGGATTTCTTCGGTACCGTTATCGGATGTTGTACTCGTATATGTGTGCCGATGGCATACTCACGACTATCATTCTCTTTCGAATGGAAGTGATGCGCTTCATTCGAATACTCGTTCGAACTGTAGCGTTCATTGGAAGTGTCGTCTTCTTCCTGTAAATAAGACAAATAAGCAAATATTAAGATTAGAAGTGAAATGAAATAAAATTATGTCGCTCAAACTCACCGAAGCTACATGACGAAATGGTATCTTCTTTGCATATTTCTTTGCATACTCCTTACGCTTGCTCTCTTCAGTGTGTGAATCGCTTCTGTAGGTGAGCGGTACAAAGTCATGACTGCTGCCCGAGTGTGTAGAGAAGTAGTGTGTGGGTGGTGCATTGTAATAGGTGCGACGGTAAAATGAACTTTGTGCTTTCACGCTAATTCCTAGCCATAGAAAGCAAAAGTACAGCAACTGTAATGTGAAGAAAGTGTAAGCGAATTAATAGTGTTATTGCTGTTGTGATATTAAATAATTAAGTTTAATTAAGTTTAAAATTGTCTTGCATATTTATTGTATTTGTATTAGTGATTACAACTGTCAATAATAACTTGGTAGCAGTATAATTACTGGTGACAAATTTATAGTTCATTAGACGACATTGAAATGGATAAATTGCTGTCAATGTCTTTGGCACTGTTGGCTCATAAGGTCATTGAACCCAGCTTAACCCCCATACTCATAAGAAATTAAAATGGTTTATGAAGCTTTTAAAGTGACATTTCCATAACGTATTGCCGTATAAGAGCTTTTTAAGAGCTTTACAAAGCTTTTTTAATTTTTTATGAATATGGTGTTTAAACTGGGTTCAATGTACTTAAGAGCCAACAGTCAACATCATTTTTTCTAATATTTCGAGTTAGGCCATCTTGTTTCCCATGAGTTTTTTGCCGACTCCTAACGGCATCTGCGAAGAAGATGAATTTTTCCTAAGAAGCCTTCCAAGGCAGAAATACATTCAGAAAGTTTGCCAAACCATTGCCGAGGGGCGACCCGAAAACTTTTTGAAACCACTTTTGATGTCAACTTTCCCGGTACTCGAGCGTTGGACCTTCGGATAACCGCGATCCGAAGATATACTCGAGATCTGCAGACAAATGAAATCAATATTGTTGTTATCTACCAGTGTGATACGTTCTTCCGTAAAGCCGTATACAGCTGACATTAATAGTCCGTGAAGTAATCTTTAAGCTTACTCGTGTAACAAAGCAACAGGCCGCAATGTCATAAAACCTAAGGTCGAGTTATTTACAAACAAAAGTTAGACAATGTGCATTGTCTTGGATTGTATAGAAACTACACGGTAATAAAATTTGAAGTCTTGTAATTAAAAAGGTTCGTATGAAGTTAGGTAACCCAATAAACATTTTTGTTTTATTCCAATCAAAATGCCATTTTAAAAATCATGGTTTGTGTCTTTGGTTGAGCGATGTTACAACACTTACTCCAAACTTGAGTTTGGCTTTTTTCGATTATTGCAACAGCTATGATATGGTTTGTGAATAGAATAGTTGATGCAGGGTGACCTTGCAAAAAATAAAACATTTCTTCATACCACCAACCAACTACATTTTTTTTTTCATAAGTCGACCCTGCTAAAAATCATTTTAGCTAAAATCTGTGTTCAATATGACCATGATTGATCAAAATTTTAAATGTATTAGGTTAAGTGAATATTTTAATTAAAATACGTGTTAAGCAACGACTATGATTCTGGGCCACAGTCTCCAATGAAAACCAACGAAGCGAATTCAGTATTCACATTTTCGCAAAAGCTTTAAATACTCGTATCGGCTTCCAGTTGTTCATTGGGTTATAAGTAAACCTGCATGATACATATACACACTTCTTAATCATTAACTTTAATCATTTATTATTTATTTCCATTTTTGTTTAGTTTAGTTTCAAAAGTTCATTGTATCCGTAGCAAAGAATACAAAACTCCAGAAAAAAAATTCAAATTAGGTACGAGTATTTGGCAAACTTTGAGTTAAACCGGTAGTTGTTCACGAGCATGTTTCCTCTTAAATTCATTTCAATGGCTTTCGTGGCCAAATATTTAGCTCAACGAAGTTGTAACAGTTGTGCACCCATTAATAACAAAGTCTTTTTTGTGAGAATATAGTTCATGTACAGGGTGTGTGGACTATTTGTGAACACAGGTACGACTTAACAAAGATTTTAGCTAAAATGAAAAGTAACAGGGTGCCTTTATGAATACAAAATTAAATTAGTTGGTGGTATGAAGAAATTTTTTATGTTTTGCAAGGTCACACTGTGTCAAATATTTCATTCACAAACCATGGCACAGCTATGGCTATAAGCGAAAAAAGATAAACTCAAGTTTGGTGTTAGCAATGTCACAAATACAACCATAGACACAAACCATAATTTTTAAGTGTTAAAATGAGGTTTTAAAATACAAAAGTCGAAAACATTCTCGAATTACGCACCGAAGTTTTTTTTATTAATAAAAATAGAAAGCACTTAGTCGCTAACCCTGTATTATGCAGGCAAAGTAATAATAATTTGGCTCATTAAATCATATGATTAATAATAGCAACGAAATGTTTTTTATGTTTGGTAAAATCAATACAACGTAAAGCGATTGTTTTCCCCGTTGCGAGGTTATTAATCAATAACTCCAAGCAAAGTCAATGTCTATTCCATACTCCACTGAACTATTTTAAAGCAAACTTTATACATACTTGATCCCCTGTGGATTATTTTTTAGAATACAAAACCCAAGTCAGTCAATTAGTTAAAACTTGAGAACCGAATCTACTTGCTATAAAAATACCATTGCTCAAAGGAGCGATTTTGAGTCGTCCTATTCCAGACGTAACGCAAAGTAGAGCAACAAAGTGTTCTCGTGGTATACAATTGGCCTATAATAGAACCCACTGGCAATTCTCTTCAAATTAGGTTTGTTCTGCTGGTTGCCCGAAATCGTCCAAAGTCGACCAAATCTGTGTTTTTGTGTTCCTTTAGTATCTATTCTTATAAAAAGTAGAGATTTGGTTGACACTGCTTATTTTAGGAGGCCACATTTTCAAAAAATTTCTGTCAACCAATTTTGGTACATCGAAATCAAATAGAAATTCACATTTATCGCAATTTTCAAAAGCCAAATTTTATTAATTAGTTAACTTAATTCTCAATTTTTCATACATGAACTTAGTCCTTTTAACGAGGAATTTACTTTCAAAAAATTTACACTTTTGTTGCACATATTTCCACATATATGTATATATGTATGTATATGCTGAAATTACTTCACCAAAAACGGTGACGGAACTTGCGATTATCTTGTCAAACCTGCCACTTGATATAGTCGAACGCACGCAAAAAAGTGAACTCCACAAAGTTTGCATTCAAAACAAATAGATTTGACGACAGCAACATACCGTGAAATTAGTTTTTCATATTTCAGTTCCTTGGTAAAGGTGTTATGTAACAAACTGGACGTACCGGTAATAACGAAAATTATTTGGCGTGTGTATATGTAAGCGTGAGGAGTTTTAGGCCAAACTTCGCTTGAGACATTTCTGGAAAATTTTTTAGATTTTTTTGCTTTTAGAGAAATTCATTTGGAGGAATCGTCCGCCACTGACCTCTCTTGTTTGCTTTCAAAGAATTTTTATAGAGTAGTTTTGTGTTTCTTCATGTTCGTCTCTAAATGAACCTAGCACATGCTACATGTAAGACAAGCACTTTCGTTCCATGGCTTACATGCGGCTTGCAATCTCAGATGCACCTGCTTGCTTTACAAGTGTTACCCAAGTTGCAGATTGAACGAGATTAAAAGCCTCCTTAACACTATGTAACAGTGAAAAAAAAAAATTGGGTCGAGATTAAAAAACCCCCAAAAACAGTTAGATCTTAAGAATGGAATATGAAAAATGTTATGAGAGAGGGGGTTTTATTGGGATCAAGTAGGGCTGATCAGTCGATGATCCCAGATACATGCATAGATCGTTCTTTATATAAAAAAATTCAGATACCTTTTTGTAATATTTTTGAAATAGCTGCCACTCAGCCGGAGATATGTAAAAATTTCCACATACAAAACAAAAATTTTTGTTGCACAGTGTAATTTTTTTTCAGTGGTGTTAAGAGATTTTGTTTACCTGGTCAGGCCTATGACTTATTGTTGGCCTTATATCAGAATTGGTTTGAACAACCGCCTATCTAAGAAAGAGTTTTAAAAACGATCTATGTATGTACATACATACATATGTAACTCTGAATTAGGTCGTTTTGTAATGAAATTTCTAAGACCGAACGTCCTTAAACCAAACAAAAAATCAGATGCCTATGGCGTTGTTGTAATATTTTTGAAATAACTTATACTCAGCCGCCGATATGTAAAAATTGGCACATACAAAAAAAAAAATTTTTGTTGCATAGTGTAATTTTTTTTTTCAGTTTTAAGCTATGGAGATTTTGTTTACCTGCTCAGGCCTATGACTTATTGACGACCTCATATCCGAATTGGGTTGAGGAACAGTCTATCTAAGAAAGGGTTTTAAAAACACTCTAACTCTGAGTTAAGTGTTTTTGTAATGAAATTTCTGAGATAGATCATTCTTTGAGCAAAAAAACAAACAAAAAAATCAGATATTGGAAAAAAAAATTTGTTGCACAGTGTAATTTTTTTTTTTTTCGTTTTGAGCTTGATAACAATCAGTATTTCTTTTGTAAGTGCATAGCTGAATAAATTTTGATTTATCTATTCTATTGTGAATCTTTGACAGCTGCATACACATACATATGCACTAACTACAGTTTCGTACAACAAAATGAGTACTTACATTCCAAAAATTCTTCATTTTAGCGCAAGCCGACACACAAAATAATCCAAAGTCCACAATTGGCAATAGGCCAACAACTAACGCACGATAAACTTAAATTTCCAGCTAATTATTTGAAATATCGCATTTGTTTCTGGTCTATAACTCAATCATTAAACGATTGCAACAGCTGTATAATGTGAAGTAAAACGCAAAAGACACGCACCGCGTCGCACAATCAACCAAATCGCATTTAACGAACAAACAAAAATAAATATCAGTGCAAGTGTACCGTTAAAGCGCACAACAAACGAAAATCCAAAATAAACTCCAACTAAACGATTTACGCGCCAACGTTGTCTCAATGAAACTGAAAGTTTTTCCAATGAGCACATTGGTTTTATGCAGCTTCCTAATGCCAAAAGCAGTATGCGCCTGCGCACCCCACCGTCACAACTCAACTAGCTATGAAACTTTGCAGGTAGCTATTTTATTTATTTTTTTTGTTTTTGTTTTAATTGAGCTCGTTGTGGTCGTTTGTACGATGAGCGCTGCTGGTTTTGGCTTTGACTCGAGCACTTGCTCTGCGCCAACATTTGCTTTTTGGCCACTTCGATTGGTATCTGCAATGCACAAAAAAATAGCAACAACAGCAAATATATTGCCAGTAGTTATTAGTATGCATAACGCCTCTCTCACCTTTTCTTTCTCGCCCCCTCTTGCTCCTTTGCTCGTCGTATGCAGCAGCGAGTGCAACAAGTGGCGTCTACATTTGCCTTTCCCCAAGCCATTTCGTTGGAAAATATGCGCGCAAACCAATTTTGCACAAGAAAAAAAGAAGAAAAAGAAAAAACAAACTAGGCAAAGGCGGAAGTGGGGGTATTTGGTGTAATGTGTTAAATGATTAAAATAGCTTAAACACTTACCATACTTTGTTGTTATCATTTTATGCTCAACATATTTAGTCGGATTTTCCTCTTCTTTCATTTCCATGGCCAAGGTTCGAACGCGTTGTAATTAAATTCGTTTTCATTAACATACGTGAATACATAGATATGCATGTCTAAACATGTTTGATTTGTAATCCATTTGCATAGCTATAAATTTAGTCGTGCTCGTTTTACATATGTTTATCAAATGGGTTTGTTGCACTCCTTTAACACGCCCGTCAATAGCAGCCAATTTAGTGCAAAACTTATTGAATTTCCATGCAATCGATAACCTCATAAAGATGGTATGCAATCAATTTACCGTTGCTTTTGTGTGTCATTCATTTTAGAGCATCTGTCAGATATTTTAGAAATCCAACATTGGGGTATCTACATATATTGTTTGGTTTCTGCACGATTTAAATGGAAATCAGCTAAATATTACACATATTTATTTATAACATTGTCCCAAATAACAATAAGAAAACTTGAAATTTTAATATTTATGCATTTTTAAATGCGTTCGCCTCATTCAATCGTAATTTAATTTGATGAAGGCTTCACTTCTACCAGGTATACGCTTCATGAGATAAACCTAAACCATTATGGATGACTTCATAATAAAAAGGAAAAATAACAAAATAAAAGAAGATAAGAAAATAAGAAGAAGAAAACTAAATTTCCTGTAATTTGAACCTTTTTGTATCTACAAAAAAAAAGTCTGAGAAGGAAATTGGGAAATATAGTATTCTCTCGCCGAATAATGATCGCTAATAAGAAGTCCACTATTATAAACATTGTTGTTGTTCTTTTTCTTATTGTTGTTCTTTTTGTTGTTGTTGGTTACTGGCAATAATTTTCTGGCTAGTCGTATCGATAGTTGATAGTAATAATTCGGCATGTGATGCCTATATGAATCTTATGGTAGTGGTCAGACTCTGACCCAAAATATATGCTTATCAACACAGAGAGTTTACCAATGGAGGACGACGTAAAAAGTGTAACCGTAAATATAGTAATAAGGGAAGCTGTATTACTCGTAACTTTAACCGTAGCCCTAGCAAAAAAATACACTCTAAACATAACGTAACCGTAGCAGTAGAAATAACCGTAACCGTAAAAATATACCTGCAACAATTAATTTATTCTTTCAAAATAAATACATAGCATAATCGAAATAATCTGTAACCATAACCGCACCTATGTATATCTGTGAACCTAAATGTATCAGTAGCATGACTGTACCTTAACTGTAATCTGTAACAATAGTCTTAGGCGTACTTGTAACATTGGCAGTAACCTTTAAAAAAAAATATAACAATGGATAACATTTATCTTAACATAACCATTGTACTTACCCGTAACAGTATCCATAAATAAATAATATAAATAATACAATTCACTATAAACGTACGGTTTACTTAACCAATAACCGTAAACATAGTTAGAACCTTTACTAAAACCGTAAACATAGCCGTAAGCCTTACCTTAGCAATAACATCATCCTTAACCGTAACCGTAACCATTACCGTAAACATAGTTAGAACCTGGTCTGAAACCGTAAACATAACCGCAAGCCTTACCTTTACAGTAGCATTATCCTTAACGTTAACCGTAACCATAACCATAAACGAAACCGTAACCTTAACTGAAAGGTTTTAGAAAAATGGTATCTAAATTCGTAAACACACCAAACATTATGTAAATCTTACAAAATATGTATTCTTATATTTCTTATATTGTATTCTTTCTAGCCGATCAATCAGTCATAATATTTTAATGATACCAAACTATTTTTTATGAAAACAATTCAAGAAAACTCTTTTAAGCTTTTAGCCATAAATATTAGCTGGAAATCAACTTAACATTCAATGCATCAGTTCTAAGTGAATAGCTCAGTCAAAGTCCTAGTATCATGCACTTGAAACTATTTTTTTTCTTTTCTTTAGTTGGCTCAGTTATTGACTTGAATTTTGCAGAACCCACTCAAGCTCACTTATTAGTGTTGCGTAGGCATTTTTTTAAATTATAATTTACATAATGAAATATAAAATTTTAAGCTAATAATCTTGGTAGCTGTCAAATATTGAACGCAAACGTTGGTGGTGGCAACAACAAGTTGGCTTATTTGTAAGGCCAATTTCAATTTGTATGTATGTATGTACATGTGTATGTATGCATTCAAGTATATACATATGTACAAGACATACCCACTCACTTGATTGCAAAGTGGCATGACCCACCAGACAAGCAAGATAAAAACAAATTTAAACCGATTTTATAAACGCCAAAAAACAACATTACAAAATTTATTACATTTGTTTTTATACAAAAAACATACATTGCTGCACACGTACATACACGATTGTCTTTATCTTATCTGATTTTTTTTTTTTTTTTTTTGTTTTTTTTTTTTTTGTTGTTATTTTTTGCATTTGCTCACCACTAATCGGTGATTTTGTTTTTTGAAGTTCAGGTTCAAATACAGGAAACGCGCAAGTGCAACGCCAATCTGCAACTGTGTGAGAGCGACGACACACAATGAGACAATGAGCGGGCGCAACAACAATTGCAATCACTTTTGCTAGTTGCAGTCGAACGTGTAGCGCCATAAACCGTTAGACAGTTCGCAAATGGCAAGTGGCATGTTCCTTTTTTTTGGTTTTTTTTTTGCTGTTCGTCGTATATCAATTGCCGCATGCCACATGCCGCATGCCACATGCCGCAACATGCACCATGCACTACTTTCTAAGGTCGCTTTATTGTTGTGCTATGTAACAGCTTTTCCAGCTGGTTGCTGTGCTGTGAGGCTATTGAAGGCGCTACAGGATGTGCTACTCGCTAATGCGGAACACTTTTGTTTCGTTGGTTCGCGCTGTGCGAGTGGCGTCACATTGGTTGGCGAGATAAATTATGTAGGATTGTTTGGCCAGTTGGCAGCAACAAGTGGTTTCGCTCAAGTCGCTACTAGAGAGGGGCAATATTTTTGCTTTCATCGTTAACTGTTTTTTTATACCCAGTTGTGTCACTAGTAACTACTTTGTATTGAAGTAAGACTGCATACTAATGTCAGGGAGGTATTTAAAACGTTTAAGGAATGAGAAGAAATACAAAAAAAAAAATTCCGTAAAAAAACTTCAAAGTTGATCATTGCCTATTCTCAAAGATTTCAGAAGAGTTGAATTACTCTGAAACTTTGGAATCGATAGAGGATATGAAGCCTTTCACAACTCATTATCAACATCCTTAAGTTAAGTGGGACTGTTTACTTCAAACTTCTTTTGGAGTGCACCTCGCAAAAGTGTGGCTAGTAAGAGAAGACCCTCCAAAATCGACATCTCCTACTTGAAAGTGTATTTTTGCTTGATTCATAATCCATATAATTTTCTACTACTCTCTCGCATCTAAATCCCTCTATATGATTCGCCACAGCTAGAGAATCTCATCTATAATCAGGCCAGAAACAGCACTGATAAGGCCCTATAAGTTCAGCTCCAGTCGGTAGGTAAAACGTTACATTTCAAGCCGATGGGAAGTTAATCGATTATTTTCCCGTTGTGCGATGTTGAATAGTGGACTGAATTTCTCCGGAAATGTGACCAAAGGCTAACTGTGATTCCAATCCCCTTTACCGATGTTGACACTTTATAGCCATGTCAAAATGGAGCTACACCAAAAAGGTGACCATCAGTCGCTCCACCGTCCAAGCAATTTATCGATATCGCTCACTTGAATTTTCAGCCTGCCAAAAACCTAGGATTGACATCGAGTAATCACTTAAATGAAATGCTTGGATTGTACAGCGAACCAGTACTCAGGCCCCTTTTTAGTTCTACTACCTCCAAAATCATAAGCGTTGTATGCCTTCAATTGGTTCGCGTTGCACATATTCTCCAACTCCACAACTGGTTATAAAGTGCTCACTTCCAGCCTAACATAACCACTGCAACCAGTTTTTTTTTTCGAGTAAAATTCACATATTTTCTGTTTTCATTGCCCGAGACAACTCTTTCATATCTCAGTTTTCATTTTACTTTCCTGAGCGCACACGCGCACTGCGAGTTACGTAATAGCCTTATTCGCGTTTCGTTTTTGCGGCAGCGATTGACTTAAATATTTGAAATTACTCAATAAGTGGGCAGCGCAAACGTTTGTTGTACATTTCCTGAGCACATCCTGTCTGACGGCAACGAGCTTTCTAGTTTAACGCACACACTCGTTTTTGCGCTTGATTTTTCTTTGTAATGCACATCGACCATTCCATTGGGTTTTAATTGGCTATCAAGTAGCAGGCAGGAATATCCGATTTCAGTTTGATTGCATATCTCCTTAAAGCGGATAAATTGGAATTACATTTCAAGATTTCATGTTAATTGTGTAATAATACGGCTGGAGAAAAGGGGGATGCTCTATGTACACATTGTTAGATATGATTATAGCTAGGCAGGTGTATCCGATTTGAAATTATGAAGTTGGTTTAAACAAATTTATAATACTACCTTTATATAAATGAGCAAAAAAGAAAGAGCTAATTTATTTCTGTTTTCAAAGTTGAGATATGTTTGCTTTCATAAAAAATAGTACCCAAATTAAATCAAAATCGGAAAATAGATTCGTAAAATTTTTCATATTTGCAACGAAGTTTACATACTTTTAGGCGCCGAACTTGCTATTTATGTTCACCATCGTTTATTTTTAACAATTAATTCTTGAAAAAAACGATTAACAAAAAGCACTGCAACAAAATATGGTACACGAAATTCATCAGAAAAATTAAAAAAAAAAAAATGTACTGTGTGTTATATTAAGGTCCACATTCCCTATTGCGAAACAAAAGTTCATATCGCTTCAGAGACTAACCATTCGCCTGTTTGCAATATGTAAGACAAGCACAGCAACATTAAAAATCAAATAAACAAAAAAATTGTCAAAAAACCATACGTGAATGATTTGTCGCTATTTCTTCAGTTAGACGTCGATGTTCTAACGAAAGACTTAGGACACGAACTTTTTCATATTATTCAAGCTTAAGCTCGATAACTTTGAAGTGCTATTTTTGAAAATTACCAAAATCGTCTATATTCCTCTGATTAATTGAATAAAAAGCTATCACAACAAACCACGGAAATTTAGCAAACAAAATAGGGGGTAAAAATTATATCTTACTGGAATAGTGTTCACTCTACACAATTATCCAATCACATCAAGTTTCACGGCTTCTGCTCTAGATTTTATAGACAAAAATCATATCTCAATTCCGTACAAGATTCCAAAAAACTTACTTTGGTTTCTTTAGCTTATTGCCACAGATATACGGAAATATTTTCATTAGTACGAAGTACTTTTCAAACAAATTTAAAGAGCAGATAGTTTTACTTCCAAGACGAAATAATATTAGGAATGGTCGTTTTCCACTATCTAATAAAAAACTTCTTAAATACAGATCCGATATAAAAAGCCTTTTTTCTTTTAAAACTTTTTTGTTGTTAAACTTTTATCGAAAAAAATGTGATTTATTTCCAACTTTAAGAAAAATGTGTTAGAACTGCCTATAAAATACATCTCTCTATTGCCCAGACCTTTCCCCCTCAACATCTCTTAATAACGCTTACCTTCTTTTTTATGCCTCTCTGCCCTTCTCCCATGCCATAAAATCATTCAAAAATAAAAAGTAAATTTTGATTAATTTTGCTCCATTTATTTTTTAAGGAAACCCCTCTAAGATGACTTTGCAAAACAATATTTTCAAAATTATTTTATATTTTATGTGCTATCCTTTAGGTTCTCTTATTTAAAATATTTAAAAAATTAAGAAATTCGTTTTTGTTTTTTAAACGTTTTTGGGACATTCTTGAAGTTCAGAACACAACTTTATATTAGTATTTTGTTAGCGAAATATTGAAAAACAAATGACGGTATATAAATGAATGAAACATTTTTAGACCGAGTGCACTACAGTTATGAAAGCTACTAGCTCCCCCTTTTGATCAACATTTCAAATACAAACTAACCCATGTCTTTACTTGAGTCAAACTGCTATGGAATAGGACTAAAATTTATTTAATATTTTCTAAATTTCTGACGAAAAACTCAGCTGACAGAGGCTTCCTCGTGCATTTATAAGATTTTTATAAAAAATATCAATTAACATCAAATGAACAAAAAATAAACACTGATCACAATCAAATTAAAATAGAGTTTTATCTAACTTAATATGATTTAAAAATAATCATCATTTCGTATGTGACTTTAAATAAATATTATGTCTAAAACGGTGTTTTAATTTCCAAATGACCTTCTAACATTTTAAAATCAGAGTTTGTGTCTATGGTTGGCTTTATTACACTACTTACGCCAAACTTGAGGTTGGCCTTTTTCGCTTACTGCCACAACTATGCTTTGGTTTGTGCATAAAATAGTTGACACAGGGTGACATTGCAAAAAATAAAAAATTTCTTCATACTACCAACTAACGCACCTTTTTTTCATGAGGGACTGTGTTATTTTTCCTTTTAGCTAAAATATTTGATTAATATGATTATGATTGACCAACATTTTAAATGTCATTTTAAGTTGGTTATAAATTTTAATTAAAATTATGATTAACAGTTGCTTCCATTCCATTGACGGCTAGTGTATGTTTTTGTATATATTTCAAGTTTCATTAACAAAAAACACCATAAAAATACTTTTAACAAATACTTCAAAAATCAAATGAGTATGAGTTCATGTATTAAGCCACTTGCAGGCGCATTTGCATATATAAGTAAGTGCATAAATATGTAAATTAATAAACAAACAAATACACAGCTGTGTTTTATTTACATATATGTATATGTATACAAAATTAGTATGTAAAACATTAAAATTCACTTTGTTAATATTTTGTTGTTTTTTTCTTCTTCTTAACACATAAATTCGTTACATTTTAAGACACGCAAATGTATTGAAAAAAACTTGTTTTGCAGTTCTAACGAAGAATCAATGTATGTAATAGCGTTCGGGTGATTCGGGTGATTCGGCTATTCTAAGCTTGAATGCCAATCATCTAACTAAGCTATAATGCGCCAAATTTACGTTCTATTACACCAACACTTTACATCCAACACAGGCTGCTGTACTGCGCTATTGTTGCTCTGAGTTCCAAAGTGGCCGCGCAAACAAAATCACACCTAATCGGGCAGACCCACACTAATGCGTTGACGCGTTGCCATACTGCGCGCATTGCGAGTGGGTGCTGCCTTCGTTGACGTCTCACCACCACCGCCATCATCACTCGCTACATACTCGCCATTGTGTAGACAGAGGCTGCTGCGCAAATGTTTGCGCACACCGCTACCCCCCACCGTTTCGACGTTTGCTGTTGTGTCGGTGTTTTGTTTTATTGTTGTTATTTTTGGTGTGATTTGGCGTGCAGCTGATGCTATGGTTTGATTATTAAGACGACTTGTAGTCATATTTTTATTGTTGTTGCTATTGTTGTTGTTGTTGTTGTAGCTATTAATTTTTTTGCTGATCAAATTATTGTTAGACTCGCGCTCTTCATCTTCGGCGCGTTGACTTTTAATACGTGGATTGTTGTTGTATGAACTACTGTTATTAACTATATTTAATGACTTGATTGTTGTTGTTGTTGGTGCTTCACTATCGTGTATGTCATTTTCCATAAATGTCTGATCCAACAACATCTCATTATTAACATTCTCCATGAGATCCATTTCGCTATCGTAACGTCGCAGCTGCTGTTGTCTCTGTTGTTGTTGTCTCTGTTGCTGTTGTTGTTGTTGGCGTTGCTGATTACTTCCGGTGTTGCGCATTTTTGGCGTTGGTGGTGGTTGTGGTGCGGCGCGATTACGCGTTTGTGGTGAGAGTGGTGGCAAACCTCGTCTTGTCACCGTTTTGGGTATTTCACCCTCGTCATGCGAGTAGGTGTCATCGCTGTAGGTGACATGCTTTTGTGGTGTTGCCCGTATACGTATATTTCTCATGCGCCCCTCCATGTGTTCCACATCATCGTTGCGTTCATCATACAACTCGTTATTCCTCGCTCTGTAGCCAGCATGCACTCGACTGGGTTCAGCACTTCGATAACCGTCATTTGGATAGTAATTGTTGTAGTTGCGCTCTCGCACACTCTGCTTGAGTATACGTTTTGGTGGACTCGTATAGCGGCCAACGCTATTAGCCCGCCTTACTAGCGCCCCCATATTACGTCTCTGCGGTGCATAATCAGGTATTTCGTAGTCATCTTCGTAGTCTTCGCGTATACTACGTTGCTCACGTCTGTAACCATAGTCGGGACTTACTGTTCTCCGGCTCTCCAAATAATCTAGATCACGCAGGTGTTCATCCCTAAGACGTTGCTTGCGTTCAACACCCACAACTGGCTCAACGTCTCTGTCCACATATCGCTCGCTTTCTCGCTGCTCTACGACATTGAGCACATTACTTTTCCGCGCTGCCTCGACATTATTTCTAAACTTTTCACTTGCCTCGCGCTCATTCGTAGTATTACCCCGCATATCTGCTGGATATATCTTTTCCTCAACGGTCAAGCTGCGCACATTATTTTTCACTTGCAATTTGGGACTATTCTTTGTATTGCGCTCCATCTCTTTTTTATCGTTCATATCCATCCGTCTGAAATTATTTCGATTATTTAGCTCCTCGCCCGCGTAATCATTGAATTCGATCTTGGACGTGAATGCCTGCTTCTTCTTGGCTGTTGTATAACTTTCATTCACCACATTCTCAGGTAGTGGCAGATTCAGCGATGTCGGCTTGGGTGTCACTTCTCTATTTGCACCTCGGTTGCCTCTTAATAGTAATGGCTTTCTTGCTTTTGTCTCATCACAAAGATTATCCAAAAACTCGATTGATGATTTTGAAAATTCCTTTTGAAACATTTGTCTCGTATTCACATCTGCATCACCACTACCGCTCACCGATGCCTGCATGCGCAGTGGTGGCCTTTCGGCTTGCGCAATTTGTAAACTATTACGTCGTTTGACCCGCGTCTCCAAAGCTGAATCGACTTTAGTGTCATCCGGCCAAAAGATGCTCGATTGCATGCGATTTTGTTGTGTACCCGCATTCCTTCGGTCGATCATAGCGGGCGGCAGACCAGTGTAAAATTTTCCATTTAACATCGTGACTTGAGTTTTTTCAGTTTTTTCAAAGAAATAACCGACCGTCTCCGCGAGAATTAAAAGCTCAACTGAATGGTTGTCGTGCAATAAGAATCGATTGAAGGTGATAAGTTGGTTGACTGCAGCAGCAGACGCAGCTGCGGACACTTGTTGACGCTGTTTTGTTTGTTTGTTTCGTTGGTAGTTGCTCTGTTTGTAGGCGTTGTTTTTGCTGATTTATTCTTAAATAATCAATTTGTTGTTCTGCTAAGTAAGTAACCCAGTCAACATTTGGATTATTAAGTTGTGTTTGACTAAGATTAAGTAGAAAAAATGTTTGCTCTGGCAATATATTTAAATGTTTTGATTCTTCTAGGTTATAAAGAAAATTGCAAAGAGAAAAAATAAAAAATAAAAATCACAGGAAAACAAAATAAATAATAAAAGAAACAAAGAATTTTAAACAGAAAGAGAAAGAAATAACAATATAAAGTACAAAATAAGATAAGAACAGATTATAAGGGAAACAAATGAAAGCAATTAACGGTAAAAGCGAAATAACGATAATAAAAAAATATGAGATTAAAATAAAAATTAAAATGACAAATGAGTAAAAAGAGTAACTAAAAGAAATATTTAGGTAAAATAAAAATGGAAGAAACGAAATAAAGAGTGGTAAGCAATTTAAGAAAGCAAGTGAAACGAAAATTGAAGATAATAAAACTTTGAAAAAATATATAAAAATGAACAGATCATAAAACCAACTACAGATAATAAAAAAAAAAATAAAAAAAAAAATTTAAAAAATTGTAATGAAAACGGGAAAGCGATAAGCGGGAAATATGGAGGGTGAAAATAAATCAAAAATTAATTAAAATTATATCAAACAAAATAAAACAGTTTTGAAAAACGAAGAGAATTCTAGTATTCTAGTTGATAAAGAAAAAAATAAGAAAATGAAAAATAAAACATGAAGCAAAAATTTAAGAAAAAAATTAAAAAAAAAAAAAAAAATGATTAGAAGTAGTACACCTCTGTACGGACAGAACAAGATAAACAGCCAAAAAAATAAATGAAAGAAAATCCAAAATTATTAAAAAAGAATGGAAAATATAAGAGTTATGAAAAAAAAGAAAAATTTTATTAATGGTAATGGAAAATTAACGAAAACGAAACACAGAAAATGTATGGGAAGGAAAATGCAAGATCAAAAGTAATAGTGAAATTCAAAAAAAAAAAAAAATATATTATTCAATTATTAGAACGGAAGGAAAATGATGAAACGAAATAAAAAGAAAACAGGAAGAAAAGAAAAAGAGAAACAAATTAAGAGAAATAAGAGAAAGGGAAAACTAAAAAGAAAATGGAATAGAAAAATAAAAATAAATGCAAATAAAACATGCCTGAGGTAAACAACAACTAGCAACTAAAACCAAACTTTAACCGAACTAAAATGAAACAGGCATAGGCACTGAGACTAATTTCGAAACCGAAAACATAACTAGAATTTAAGTCAAACCGGGAACGGAAACTAGTACAAAAAGGGGCACTGGGGTAAAAACAAAATTATTGCAGCACATAATTAAAAACTAAGCCGAAATAACTTGTCTTAAGATTTCAGAATTTTTAAAGAAATTTTAATTATTTATAAAAAAAAATTTAACCAATTTTTATGCATAAGAACTTAATAATTAATATGTAAATAAAAATAAAAAATCTAAAAAGTTTGCCGAAATTTTTTTTTTTTTTTTTTAACAAATTGTTCGCTGGGCAATCACCTACGCATACATGCAAAAAACAACATTTGTACGTTTATGTATGCAGAATATTTAATTTATGCCACCACTTTGCTGCTTTTGGCTCGTAAAATGTTTTACTTTTGCTGTTTTAATGGTTGCTCATAGCAGCGGCAAGTTTCTTTTTATGGTCAAATCAAAAGTTCGATGAAAACACTTTTGGACGAAGTTGTTGGTATTATGTCGTGTTTATTTATATTTATTTATTTATTTATGGTTTGATTGAATTGTAACAAACAAACATTCATTTCATTTGGTACAATCATCTCAAGTTTAGAATCTGAACTGTGATTTTAAAGGCTTTTCTTGAGAAATAATGAACGGAAACACAGCTCAATGGGCATTTCTGCATTGGTCGCGATAAATGCGCAACTGCAACTTGGAATGCGAACTACGCAACAATGAGTGTCAATAACTTTACGCAGCTGCCAGCTGTTGCATTGAATGGGCCTAAAAGTTGGCCGTTGTCGCTAAATTAGACAACAGTTAGCAATTAGGCTTATTAAAAATGAACTCAAGAGCTTAAAAAAAATGTTGGTATAAATTAAGTTACAAAAACAAAGCAACAGCAAATGCAAAGATATTCACCTAAAGATTACCTATTTCCGCTCCCAAATACCGTAAACCTGTTTTCTGCTTTTTTTAATTAGTTCATTTTGACTATCCAAAACTAGTTAGCTTTATAAGTCTAACTTTTTAGTTGTGACTGTTGTTGTTTGTTGTAGGAATAATTAAAATTTTGAATTTCTAATGACTTTTAATATTTGTGAATAAAAAATTTTTTTTTACCAGTTACTGATCAAAAAGTTCAAAGGAAAAACAAACAATATTTAAATGAACAAAAAATTTAACAAGCGCCTATCATTTTTGTTGCTTAGTTTTAAGCGACTTGCTCAGGTGGAGTTTTAAAAAAAAACAGGACTTATTGATAACCTTTTCTTTGAAAATGTACATACATAAGTCGCTTGAAGCTAAGCGTCAATAAATTTTGTTGCAAGCGACTTATGTATGTATGTATTTAGGTGGAGTTTGAAAAGAAATTTCAAAACTGTCAGCAAATTGTTAAGGACCTTGCATAAGCTTTTTGATTTCATTCTCATTAAAAATATACTTAAGTCGCTTAAAGCTAAGCAGTTAAAAGTATTTTTTATTCGTCACTTAGGTGCTAGATAAAAAAAATATGTTAAGGGGAAGCAAGAAAAAATTAAATAAACAAAAAAATTAACAAGCGTCTATAACTTTTGGTGCTTAGTTCTAAGCAACTTATCTAGGTGGAGTTTTCAAAAAAAAAAAAAAAACTTTTTAATGATTACTGATAAGCTTCTTGATTTCACTCCCATTAAAAACTTACTTAGGTCGCTTGAAGCTAAGTATTTAGAAAATGTTTTTTATTCATCACTTAAGTGCTAGTTTAAAAAAAAAAAAAATTTTAAATTCATGCAAAATAATGTAAGCAAATAACAAGTGCATATAATATTTGGATTTGGAAGTATGTATATCTAAAAAAAGTTGAATGGAAAGAACAATTTTTAAAATGTTTTCCTGGCTATTTGTCTATATGTTCGAGCGCACATCACTTAAGAACCTTAATGGAATGGAAGAGAGCTTCCTTCGTTGTATCACTCACAAAGTTTCGGAGGTATCAACCAATATATAGACCAAGGTGACCGAAAATGTGTTAGTACAATATTGGTGTCAAACGATGCTTTTAGTGCTGAGATAAGCAGTGCGATCTAGTTCTGTGTCAAGAAGCAGCGAAGGCGTGGCCGGGTATTCCAGTCTCAATCAAAAACAAATTTTTTGTAATTTTCATTTTATTTATTATCGTAAATAGTTTTTGTTTTCTGTATCTTAATTTTTTTTTGGTATCAACTACGGTACTGTACTTGCATGTTCATTCTACGATTCTGTTTTTTATTTTTGTATTAATTTTTTTTGTTGTTTTTTTTTTTTTTGCAATTTTTCATTCTACACATTTAAATTTTGTTCATTTAATTTGCTCTTGAATACTACATACAAATTTATGCATACAAACAAATAATATATTTAAGTAATAATTACCTACAACTATATGTTTAATATATAAATACAATATAAATAAGAGTATATAGACACATGTACATACATATGTATTTATTTACTAAATATATGTATGTAAACTGGATAATGATAAACGAAGAAAAATAATAAGAAATGGGGATTATGAACTGAATTTCTTATATTTATATACATGGGTCACACGCTTAAAAAGGTTTATCAGAATATGTTTTATATAGGTTGAACCAAAAACCAAAATAAGAAGGAATTCGTTAATTTGTACTTTAGTCTGTGTTTAAACTACTAAGCCTAGGCTTAGAACAGTCAGCGTATTGAAGAACAAATCCTTGTGCTAAAAGCGACTCTTTTGCTTTCGAATATAAATATAAGAAGCAGTTGCAAACGAATTAATTAGATCATTAAACCAGACCGAAGCAAAACACTAAAGATAGCGGAACGCCGAAACCGGTTTGTTACAAATCCAAACTTGACAAGGGATGACTGAAAATCGTTCCAATATAAGTACTTTAGATTATTAAACTTATAATTCCGAAGAGCTCAATCTATCATCAAATAGAACAGTCTACCAATCCGTATCATAAGCATCCTGTCTTCAATATCAGAACATGGGAACCCCATGGAATATTTGGAAAAAAATTGGAGATCGACTTTCAGCAAGAACTAATTCTTTTTTATAATTTCGACTGTTGGCTGTTCGGACCTGTCGCCCAGACTATTTTAAAAAAATGGCAAAGTAAACTTAAAAAAAATAAATAGTGGGACATGATTTGCTTTAAAACAATAAGGCTAGCAAAATTAATATAACATTAACAATAAAAAATTATTTTACTAACAAATATATTGCAACTTTATTTTAATTAAAATTATTTACTCTTTATTTTAAATTTATTCTTTGAATGAAGACTCATACGTTTACTTAAATTGTAAAATATATTATTTACATAATTAATATTTTTTTATTTCTAATTGTTTATAGAGCATATTTAGCCAGGTGCCATGTTTGCTTAGTACTCTTTACTTAAATTTATTTTTTATTTCTATTTTAACTCAGATATGTTCTCAATTTTTTTTTGTATTTTAACGCTATTCTCATACACCAACATACATACATTATTTATTTTTAAAATGTGTTGTTTAAATTTTTAATTAATTTTACTTTCTTTTTGTTATTTTTTGCAGTTTTTCTGTTCATCACTATAAAATCATTTACAAATGTTTGCATTTTGAATTTATTTTTAAAAGCGCTTATGCTAACTTTTGTATTGTTTTTGTTTTTGTGGTGCTACTACATAGTATGGCGTATTTAGGTGACTTCATTTTACGGATGTCGATTTTTATACATCTCTTTATTATTGTTTAATTACTCGGTGACACATTTTTTATTTAAATTTTTTTGGTTTATTTTACTATATTTACAAATTTTTTAGAAGTAAATTTTCTTATCATTAAAATACTTATGAAAGTTTACACAAATACATAATACTTAAGTAGTTAGTTCTTAAAAATATTTATATGTATGTCACTGCTTTCGTAAAAGTGGGCGTGGCAGCTAATGCAACCCTTTACATTATTTTCTTTTTTTTGTTTTTTTTTACCATTTTTCAGTTCTGGCATGGAAAAAATAAATAATTATTATGTGCCAAAAATTTGAGAACATTTTTTTATCTTCTTTATAATTACTAAACGAAATTCTTAAAGTGGGATTCATGCTGAAGCTGATTTATTGGTCGATTTTTTTTACATTTTGAGCTTTTTTTGTTAAATTTTATTTATACGTTTGTACTCCGTTTTCGAATAGTACTGAAACTTGCAAATACATCGCGCTGTTGTTTATAAATTGAGTACATAACTATTTGAAATTAACAAATATGACTTAAGAGAAACATATACATGAGTTGTTATGTGGGCTTAGACGCACACTTACAAAACAGCTCGTAATTAACATGCAAAATTTTCTTAAACCCAACACACTTCGAATGCTAAGTGAAAGATCAGCCTATTTCAAAATATTTTCAAAAACGCCCTATCTTATAATTCTTTTGAAAAAACCCAGCTTCAGAATTTTTTTCAACAACACAATATTTCAAAACTCATTTGAAGAACACCCTATCTCAAAACTATTTTCAAAAACGCACTATATGAACGAAGATTTCATACATTTTCAGCTGTAATAAGGCGTTTTTGAACCGAGTTTTCAAATGGGACGTCTTTGAAAAAAAACTTTATTAAAAAATATTTTGAAATAGGGTGACTTAGCACTCAGCTGACGATTTGGTCTCATTTAACTGCCAGCAAGGAGACTGATTCAAGAAATCCAATATTTTCCAAAAAATTAAAAAAAAAAATTCATCATTTCGATGATAGCAACAGAAACAATTCTACGACCTCAAAATTTTAGTTATTTCTGGCTATAAGCTCTCGTGTGATCTTTAGAGGAAATTTTCAAATTTCGGGAAAAAATTTAGTTCGTTATTTTATTCATAAGTCGCTTAGCGCTTGCGAATAAAACATCGACTGCTATACCTCTACTCGTTGTATTTCAGAAAACCACAAATGTGTTTCAATTTTATTTCAGAAATGCGCAAAAGGTACTTCAGAAAGAGCCAAATATTTTTCTAAAATAGTCAAAGTATTTTAATATTAGAAACATTTCAGAAAAATTTAAATGCATTTAAGAAAAAAAATCAACATTGTGGGTCATCTTCAACGATAGCATAATACAAAATTTTGTGAGCTGCATTTGATTTTTTAATAAACATTTAAGGATTTCTGAAACACATTTTTGGTTCTCTAAAATACTTTTTAAAAATCTGAATTGCATTTGGCTTATTTTGAGATAGAGTTGATGTTTTCCGAAATAGACTTGTTTTTTTTTTTTTTTTTAATGCAGCATTGCATTGGATTTGCGAATAAAATTACAAATTGAAAATCAAGTTAAAAATCTTTGTAATTTTTTTTCGCAAGCACTTAGCGACTTGTGAATAAAATGAGATAACAAAATATTTACTGCAAACTAAAGAATTAAACGCAGTTAATGTTTAAAATGTTTTTCTTCTTTCTTGATTGTTGTATCATTATGCCGTAACCATTTATAGTTCTCCACCAGCAATCCCTTATAGCTTATACGCGTTGGGTATAAAAACAATGTTCGCAGCAATTCAAAACATAAACCACTCAACTAATTTCAATTACTAGTTTCACTCTAATTTAATAATTTCCACTTAAACTAAAAAGTGTTAAAATTTGGAAAACCGTTTGATTTGTTGATTTCGATTTCTCGTTTACAATTACACCGCCTTCCTGATTGCACGCCAACCTGTGTAACAGCCTCTGCCTTGTGGCAACGAAAAAATTACCGCCAACCAAAGGCACTCACCTGATCGGCTTGCTATCACTCCGCACAATCTGCTTTTCAATTTGGATTTTGTTGCACTTCCACCTGCACTGGCACGTGCATTTGCATTTGCATTGGCATCGACGATACTGGCGACATCAGAATGATATTAGTTTTGCCCTCCTTGTCAGTGGTGAATTGTCCATGAATTTGTAGTAATTCCGATTTCTCTGGGGCACCACCCGAATCATTACGAGTGATTACACAATATTGATTGCCATTGTAGGTGACCACCGGTACGCTATTGTTGCCGGCAGCAATGACAGTATCAGCACCTCCACCAACACCAACACCAACTGCATTATTACTGTTACCAACGCAGCTACTACCACCACTATTAGCGATAACGGTTGTGTTTACATTGTTTGTTGTATTTGTAGCGTTAGTGGCATTATTGGTATTTATATTTGGACTTGTAATTGTATTCATATTGGTATTGACGTTTATGTTGTTATTGTTGTTGGTATTATTAACAGTGGCAACAATATTACCGATGTGGTTGTTGTTGCTGTTGTTATTGTTGTTGCTAATATTTTGGTGATTATCTGCAGTAAAGTTGATGCCACTTAGTTGCGCTTGAACGTATGTGGCTGCCGTGGGGGATTGTGCAAATAAATGGGAAATCTATTGGAAATGAAGCGTAGTATTGTTAGTGAAAGTGTTGGTTATACTGGAATTGTACACGAACAAAATGTAGACAAGGTAGTGGGTACATAATTGGTTAACATTTAGATGCAGGAGAAAGATTTGAAAAGAAGAGGAAGAAAAAAAGAAAAAAAAATATATATATAAACATATAGATGTAAAAGGTACAACAGATATTTTATAACATACAAATATACACGTATATTTAAAATAATTACACGGTAAGGTGTTGTGGGTGGGAAGCTGAGAGGTGAACAGCAAGGCAGGTCATTAGGGTGGGTTCAAGTTTTTTTCGGTTAGTTTGATAGGCACAATTAGTACTTTGGCGCTGTGTCAAATGCGCGAAAAGGTGCATTTTGACAGAGCGAAGTAAGCATGTGACAGAGCGAAGTAAGCATGTGACATTTATCGTGGTGAATATGAATGTCAAAATTTTTTCGAGGTTAGGAAAAATTTTTACAACTTCTAATATGTACATATACATGCATGTGATATTGACATTAATATTAAATCAAGTTAATTGAATAAAAAAACTATTTAATGAGAAAAATACGAAACGTACACATGTATGTAATAGCATAAATATGTCAAAATTTGCTTTTCCATTGGTAGTGCAAAATGCAAAATAATTTGACACCATAATAAATTTCTTCACATAATTTTTTCTTGAAGCGAAATGTTCTCGACTGGCAAATAGGAACTGGTTAATTAACATATTGACCATGGACCAAAGCATAAACAAGGAATTTTTCAACCACGTTCTGATGATTTTACTCAAAAAAAAAATTTCTCTTGGAACTATTATTAATTGACTTAAAAATTGAATAAATCCTTAAAATGATGAATATTTTTTTTTTTTTAAATACAACTCATCCTAATGTTCATTGTGATATCAGAGTTGCCAACATTGTGAATTACTACAAGAGAAACATCTTTGCCTTTTCTCCACGGCTTCATATGTGAGTTCGTGCGCCCAACTCTTTACGTTGGGCTTCCTTATTGAAATATTTCTATATATGTACTTAATTAATAATTAATCAAACACATCAATAAAAATGGTTTGACAGAAAAAATGATTTAACCATATGACCACAGCTGTGTACTACTGTGAATGTTGTTGTCATGCAGGTGTTCACAATGGTTTAACTTTTTTCCGCTTTTGAGATATAACGATGGGGAGCATAAAACAAATACGGAGGTCTAAGTTCAGGTGGAACCGAATAACATATAATGAGGTCTAAGTTCAGGTGGAAACAAATATTTTATACCCAGTAGTGAGGATGCAGATATTATCTAAGGAATCGACATTTGTAATTGATCTCCTTCAGATAGCCAAGTATCGTCGGCCGCAATATTATTTTTGATATCGAAAATGGCAACTAAATATCAAACTTTACTTTCCAGCAAGTAAGTTGTAGGCCTTAATGACTGATATTATACTTCAAGTGATCGCTCAATTTATTCTAAAAATGTTCTTAAACATTACTCGAAACTGTTGCGTGTATCTCGATTTCGACTCACATAAAAATCACCTTTATGAAATTACCACCTACATTCTAACGCTACTGGGTATAAATGTATACTATAGCATGCATATTGACATATACACATACATACAAATTTCCACATACATTCATACATATGTACATACATATTTAGTAAAGAAGAAAATTTAATTTCATAATAGTTACCTCATTGTGATTGCGACTGTTGTTGCTATTGCTGTTGTTACTGTTGCTATTGTTATTATTATTATTATTGCTACTAGTCACATTATTGTTGTTGTTGTTCGACATTGCTGCCGTTGTGGAAAATAATGTTGACTGCTGCGTGAACTTCTTAAACTTTTTGCTCAAATGTGATTGCTGTTGTTGTTGTTGCTGCTGCTGCTGCTGTTGTTGTTGTTGTTGTTGTTGCTGCTGCATATTTATAATCATTTGATTTTGTATAATTATTTTCTCTCGACGTGCATTCGTCTCAGCATGCATTTCATTTTGATTCGTTTCACTTGGAAAACTATTTTGTTGTTGTTTCACTGCATTCACTATTATCGGTTTTGTATCAACCATTGTTTCCTGTTCCTGTTGTCAATACTATAAAACAAAAAAAAAAAAATTAATTTATTTATAAGTGTTATATCATTTTCAACCAAACCCACCTCTAGATGACTCTTAGCATGCAATGTCCATTCATCACGACTTGAGAACATTCGTCCGCATAACTCACAAGTCCATGATAATTGTTGTTGATGATGATGTGGTATGATGATGCCCGGTATGGCTGTTGTTTGTGTATTATGTTGTCCACTGGCCGTTTGAACTATAATATTTTGTGTGGCCACTTGTACAGCTTGTTGTTGTAATTGTAATTCCAAATTTTGTTTATTGTCCTCCTGTTCGGGTTCTTTCTTTTTCACCATATTATTGAGCCGTTTACCCAATGGTGCTATATTCGTTGGCGTTACATGTTTAAATTTATTCATATGAATCACAAGTTTATCGCGTCTAGCGAATGCTTTATTGCACACCTACAAAATGAATAAAATGAACGTGTTTTTTGTTTTTGTTAGTTAGATATTCTTAATTTGTTTATGTTATGTGCGGAGGTTTTATATACTTCACAAATATAGGGTTTCTCGCCGGTATGTATGCGCATATGTATTGTTAGTTTATCCTTTCGTGCGAGTCCTTTGCCACACACGGTGCATTCGAATGCTTTGTTGTTGGGATCTGTAAGTTATATATGAGAATAGTTAGTATGTTTAAAAAATAATTATTTTGGTAAAAAGTTTTCATTTACTCTTGTTCAGAATAATTGAATTATATGAGATCGATCCTGAATATTTACTTTTCCTGTTAAATCGTAACTTTTAGGTGTTTCAGTACCAAGAACCCTACTTCGGATGGGCTCTAAAAGTAAAAATCACTCAAGATGACTAATTGCTCGTTTTGCAGGCTTTTAGAACACAATTTTCGCGGATCAAATAATTCTTAAAAAAGTAAAGAGCCCTTAACCTCTTAGCAAATTTAAGGTAAATTTTTAGTGAGCCGCACAAATTGCAGCATTTTCCGTCATCATTGCTAGCCAGCGATCTTTATGCGAAATAATGTATCAGGGCCATTGGTGCCCCAAGCGCGATCAGTGCAATAACGCAGCGCCGCACAAGGTAACACAGGCCTCATGGCTGTTTAAAGGTTATTATTAATCTAGACATCTCAGACCCCAAAGAGGAATCGAAATCTTTCTGAATTCAAAAAATTTAGCTTTCGTTGATTTTTTAAAAATGTCGGAAAAGCTTTTTAACGCCAATTTTAACCCATAGTGCTCCACAAAAATATTGTGCGAGAAATTTCAAAAAAGTTATATATATAGTTTCGAATCTTGCTTTGCTATATTGCTGTACAGATGCACACTAAGCCACAACAACAATATACACTTGTTAAGAAAATTGAAAAAAAGGAGGTAGTTAAAGGGTTAAAATTTTCCAAAATTACTAAAATGTCGCCTGGTACAACAAATTGAATTTGAAATTTTTTTTTTTGAAGTGACTGCCTAATCTCTGAAGTACATACTTCTATGGAGTATAAGCTTAGTTACAAACTTTCCTTTTTTCTTAAACATAATTTCGACCCTACTCACTTTTTGATGGATTCGTTTTGCGTACACCCGACGAAGCTTGTTGCACCTGTTGCAATGCCTTCAGTCGACTAGCCGGATGCATTGAGCCACCCTCAACATAGGGTTCAGTGAATGGTATTAGATTTGGTTTAGGTATATTGTAGGTAACATTATCTGGTGACCAACTGCCCAAACTTTGTAGCACACGTACACCACCCTCAAAACCCATGCCCACATCATCGGGTACGGTGAATGTACTTTCGGCGCCACCCGAACTGGAGGAACTTATTTGTGGTACTTTAATCGTGCTGGCATAGTGTGCTTGCTGTTGTTGTTGTTGTTGCTGCTGCTGTTGTTGTTGTTGCTGCTGTTGCAATTGTTGCTGTGTTGAATTGTTATTGTTGTTATTGTTATTGTTATTGTTGTTGGTGGGTGAATTCTGTTGCTGTTGTTGTGCGGAATTCGTGGACGTTTGTTGTTGCTGTTGTTGTTGTTGTTGTTGTTGTTGTTGTTGTTGTTTAAATTGTATTGCCGCTTGTGCCATTTGTTGTTGTACAGCCATGTGCGCCTCAAGGTATGCATTCTTTTGCGCAACCGTCATTTTATCCATATTCACGGTACCGTCCTAAATGTGAAAAGTGAAAAAAAATAATGTTTGAAAAATGTGAAATGATAGGTAAAATGTTATATTTAAGCTGCAGAGTACTTGGATATTTTTAGCGTAAATAGACTGACTAGGATTTAGCGCCTAAAAGTAGCTACATAGCTATAGATTTACTCATTTATGTTTTAAAATTGTTTTTGTGTTTCAATGCCATGCTGTTTCAAGCACATTTTCTTTAAATTTTAAAATCAAGTTCATTCTCTTGAATTTTTGCGCTCTCTCTCTCTCTCGTTAACTAATGCTCCCACTCTCACTTGCACTTACACGCGCTCACTTTCTCTTTCGTTGTTTTATTAATATTCAAGTAGGTAGCTATAGTCATTTTACCCTTGGAACGTTAAGCAAATTGAAACATATTTTCGGGCGCATTTCATACAAACAAATTGTTTTTGTTCCGCCAAACATTTTCCTCTTAATAACTGCGCTCATTATTTGTTGTTTGTGTGTATGTATTTATTTTTTATTTATTTCAGCTCTTCCTGAAGTTATTCAACCTTTTAAGTTCGTAAAACATTCACTCGCAGAAATTGAAATTTGTCGAAGTTTTCATGGATTTGTATGGATGTATGTATGCAGATAGTTACTAGCAGTCGAAATGGGACAGTAATATTTAAATTTTATAGATTTTTTTATTAGTTTTTAAGTTGAAAGTTAGTTTGAAAAATTACGTCGATTATGAAAATATAGCTGCACGAGGATAACTTAAAATTGAACAACAACAAAAAAATTTTTTTTAATATATTTTCTTAAACTGGATGAAAGATTTTCTTGCCAATAACATTAAAAAGGCATACTTATTTATTTAAAAGGATAAATAATTTTTTAAAAAAAGTATAACATGAAAAATATTGGCCCACAATCAGGCATTTAAAATTTTGGTCAATCATAGTCTTACAAAGTAATTTTAGCTAAAATGAAACCTAAAAAAAATTAAGCCTTTTGGTGGTATGAAGAAATTGTTTATGTTTTGCAATGTCACTCTGTGTCAACTATTTTATTCACAAACCATAGCATAGCGAAAAAAGCCAAACTTATGTTTGGAGTAAGTAGTGTCATAAAAACAACCATAGACACAAACCGTGATTTTTAAATGTTAGAATGATATTTTCGTCATTTTGAAATTAAACCCCGTCTTAGACATAAAATCTTTTTAAGTTGTAATGTTGAAATAGATAAAAATCTATTTTAATGTGGCTATGATTAAGGGCTATTTAACTTAAAAAATATTGAAAAAAAATATTATTTCGAAATCAAATCCCTCTCTTGGGAAAAGCTGTGAAGGGTTTCATCTTAACAACGATCGATAATTTTTTTTTTTTTTTCGAAATTCACCAAAACAAAAAAAAACGATGAAAAGCATATTTGAGACATTTAATAACATATTTTTTTTATTAAATTTTTTTTTTTAATACAACTGTACCACTTTTACTCTAAGCCACTGTATGTTTGTTGTGTGTAAAATTAAGTTTCAATTGTGTGTGGGCGCATACGCCAGTGTGTTTGCGAGTGAAATTCGCTTTTTATGTAAGTATTTGTACATTCATATGCCGGTTGGGTTGAGTTATTCATTGCCGTCTAGTATGTATGTATTTATGTATAGGTATGAGGTGAAAGTGCTCCAGGAGGTTTTGTGTTTTTCTATGCAGCAGCGAGCAATGCTCCCCGAAACAATGAAATAACCTTATAAAGTCCAGTTAAGGACACAAATTCACATATATGTAAATAGATATGTGCTTAAATAGAAAGGTATGTATGTACATACATATGTATGTAGATAGTTATATGTACATGTATAAGGAAAATTACCCAGTTAACCAAACGGAGGAAAAATTGGTACAAAAAGCGCATTTCTCAGAGCGAAAATTGTCTAGTATTTTATGACTCATTGAAACTAGATAAATGTTGAGTCTTTTTTGACTCACATTTTAGTATGCTTTTCTGAAGCTTTCTTGAGTTTTTTCACTCTCTTTAGACATATTTTTCCTCCATTTTGATGTTTTTTGAACCTTTTGTGAGGAGTCATATTGGAGGCTTTTGTTGACTCGTTATGATTAAAGATTTAAAATTATTGAAAATGCTCTTCAACATTCAAATAATTGGCTGTATATAAAATGAATCAAAAAATGCTTCAAATCATTCATATAATTGAGTCTTTAATTAAAGACTCCTTTAGAATCATTATTTCATAGTGCACCGGCTTTGCTTAGCTGGGTAAGGTTTGCCGTCAGTAAGTGTGTATGTGTGCTTCAACGGGAAGTATTCAAGACTTTCTATGTATACAGAGTTCTGTATATTTAAGTATGAATTAAGAGATATAGAACTTAAGTGAAAAAATTACTAAATATGTATGAGTCTAAAAAAAATTTATTTAGATAATTTTGATTAAATTTTTTTTTTTTTTCAACAAAAAAACAAAACTAGCAACAAAACATTTAAATCTCAAATTATAAAAAAAAAACTTTTTTTTAATGTTAAGTGAAATTTTCAAAAAATTCTACATAGCAATAATTTTTCAGATAACAGTTGTTTCATAAATTTCTTAATAAATGAAAACAAAAGTATACAATTATTTTTTCTCACTTTACTTTCACTTTCTTTTTTATTGCATATCCTTTCGTTTTACATAATTAATTTTGTGCTTTCATTGAAATTTCCGCAATTTTTAAAATCTCTTCAAATATTCTGCACTTAAACTTTATACCCAAAACCTTGCTTCATTTTCTTCAAAGCCACATTTTTCTTAATTTTTTTTCGGCACCATTTGTAGGTATGTATACTATTGGGGAGCTCACTGCGGCGCCAAGCTTTTCCGTATGCCGTTACTATGGCTGGCTGTTTCCTGATTGCTGCACACTGCCAAGCCAGACAAACACTTGCGTATTCATTTTTTTTTTCAGCAATTTGCATTGAACCAAAAATTATGAAAAATTGTTACACATTCAATGGCATTTAGCTTGAATTTACCATTTCCAATTTTTTTGCTTTAATTTTGTTAATTTTACACGCTTATACGGAAGCAAAACATTTTTTTCGCTATGCGCAGCATAGAAAAAAATTCACGCCGTGACAAAAAAAAAAAAAACAGTCAATCGATAACCGTGCGTTTTGTTCTTTCACTTTTAAGACTTTGCACAATATGGAAATTTTCGTTTGCACAATAAATTTTTTTTTTTTGCTTTTCTTTTCTTTTCTTTTATTTTTCTTTTCTTTTAATGCCTTTCTGTTTTCTGGCAAGTTGCTTCCTTTTTTGTTTTAATTAAGTAAAAAAACGCAGTATGCGCTTTGCGTTTCTCCTTAAGTATGCAAGTAAATGATTATGAAAAAAATTTTCATTTTCATCATCACCTTTTGTTTGTGTATGTATTGCGAAACTGATTTGCCACTCATGGTGTACCAATCTTATGTTTTACTTTTTCGTACATTTGGCATTATATTTGAGTGATTTCATATTCATAGCAAGCGCACACACTACAGTACCTACTTTTGTTGGTCCAAATGAAATTGTATTAAGTAAGTATTATGTGATTCGTATCGATGTAAATATGTATGTATGTAGTTATATCGAAATGCCTCACCGAAGTGATTGCTGGTTTTTGTAATTGTTGGCGCTAATAATGCCAATGTCCTTTGTACTTGCAACGAACGTCAACTGCGCGCATACCAAAATAACGCTCGGCCCCCAACCAACACTAAACGGTTTTAGTTAGCGCGCAACCCCACAAAATGTATGCTTTTACTTTACACAAACATTCGTTCACTCATTAAAATGATTTTTTTAAATACTTTTTCTTTCATTAACAATTTATTTACACTCAATTTTTTGCAAAAGTAAACTCAATTTGAAAAACTTTACTTTTGCCGGTTTTCTTTTTTACACGCTCACAGCGCTGTGACGCTTCACCACAGAATGACAGGAAGAATAATTCAGTGTCTATTAGGCATACAAACGCAACTTAACTACGAGCGCACACAATAAGCTTTTTCTTGTTCCATGCAACAACACACCGGCTCCGGCTACTCACTACATACTCGCTTGCGTTCGTATCCTTGCGTTGTGCCGTCGTTTCCCACCCATCCAAATATAAACATACAAAAATGTTGCATCGTTGCAAAAAAAAAAAAATACCCTACGCAATGTCAAAGTTAGTATAGATTGAGAAATTGTTCTATGTGTTAGCCACTCTCAATGCCTTTCCATGTACGCATTTGCCTTTCTCAACTTTTTCCTCTGCACACTAACAAGTGTACGTGATTGTTCGTATAAATGCCGGCCGGCAGCCGGGTGTGTTGGGTGGTTTGTGGGTGGTTTTCGTTACGCGATTGGCATTCCAAGAGTCTCTTGTTATGCTTGATAGTGGAACAAAGTGAAAATGAAACGAGGCGAAAGCAACAGCAGATTTCTGAGTGCCAAAAAGCTTGAGAGTTTACTCATGAAGGTGAAAGAAAACAAGTCGTTAGTCAGTGATTCTTAAATTCTCTGTTTAACTTTTAATATCAGCATTGAAAGAGAGCTCTTTGGGACTATTTGATAAGCTTATTTTTTTCTTCTTTAATTCGCGCTCAGATGCCGAAACAACTTAGACCAAGTTCGACAAAACTCATCCGCTATTATTTGAAGCTGTGAAGAGTGTTTCTCTGCCTAAGTTTCCAGACTAACATTATTTTCGGTGGCTTCCAAAGAGAATTCCTTTGCCGATGTCGAACTATCTTCTCCAGTAATAGTTTTTAGCTCATTCTTGGTCTTACCTCAAAATGTTGCTCATACGTAGAGTGTGTCGTATTTGGTAGGGTCTTTTTTAAAATCGATTATAATTACTGGCTAATCGATTAGTCAATTAGCAATTAATGAACTGTTTGAATAACAAATATTTGATTTCGACTAAACAACTAATTAATGTTGAAGGTTCGACAAGTACAATATTTATAATTGCAAAAAAAAATCTACATTTTCGAACATGAACTCAGTTCAATGCCCATAGATCATCCATATCACCATCAAATTAATTTACCAGAGTTGGGGAACTAAGGATTACGATTACATTTAAATTATGATTACTGTAATTGTAATCCCTACAGTCATACAGTAAGCGTAATCATGTGTGTGCCAGATTACGATTACAGTAATCGCAATCGTAGAATTTTTATGATTACAATTACAGTAATGGTAATTGAAATTTTTGTGATTACTATTACTGTCATTGTAATAGCTACATATGTACATTTCAAGGATAAAGATAACAGTGATCTTAGCAGTTTAAACTTTATATGATTAAAATTACAGTAATCGTAATCATAAGTAATCAAAATGTAATCGTAATCCTTAGTTCCCCAGCTCTGATATTAACCGCAAAAATTAATCGATTAGTGATAATCGATTTTTTTTTTTTAAACAACTACTACATATAAATCGATTACTCGACTTATCATGCCCCCAGCAATAAACCGATATTGTGCTCTTTACATTGTAGAAGGCATCTTTTTTCTCACGTCGATGTTCCAGAAAAGTGATAGGCATGCATCTCGCATACGACTGGCATGCCTAAGTATCTAACAAACGAGTTATTTACCTGAAAATTAATGGTTGCCGTCACCGCTTGCATTGAGTCGGCATAATTTTGCAATATATTTTCAATCTGCAATGATGTTTGTCGCCAATCAAAGAGTTGTTCCACTTTAAGCACGCACTGCTCGCAGATATTCTTTGGTAGGTAGTCGTCCTTGGTTATCTGAAAATAAACGCATATCAGAAAATTTCAAACAAAGCCAATGCAATACAAAGCAGTACACATTAGGGTGGCCTACAAAAAACTTTTCTTATCTATAATAATAAATTTAATTAGTCTAGAATACGATTTTAATCGTTGTTCTAAAGACTACAAGTATGTAGCGTCAAGATCATTTTTAAATATTTTTTTTTATTTGTTCGATTAGCCGATTTTTTTTTCGGAAGCACTAAGCGACTTGTGAATAAAATAAAAAAGTAAAACAATTTTTTTTTTTTTGAAATTTGCCTGGAAAATCAAATGCGAAATTGTCGCTTGTGAGCGTGCATACAAAATTCTGTGGTTATAAGCAATAACAGCTTAAGTGTTTAAGTTCATCCTAAGATAACTTATTCTAAAAGATAGCTAGAGAGAAGAGACCTTGATTTAACACCGCTGCTAGGAAATAGTAAATGGTATGCGATTGTAATATGTCGACTTAAGCTTTTATTGCTTATGATCACAGAATTGTAGGTCCTTAAATTTTTTTCTGATTACCTACTTTTTGTTTCTTTCAGTTCAAGCGGTTTTTTTTTCAACGCAAGGAGGAAAAAGTGTCTCTAAACGTCCATAGTCAACACTGCGAGCTAACTAAAAATTTCATAATTTTTGAGGTTATGTGTACTATCAAATATCTGGTGGAAACAAGTTGTGTTTTTGCTGGGTTTTCAGCTTCAACCAGATCTCTTAAATAAAATCGGGTGAAAATCGGTATTGCAGTTCTATTGAATTAAAAACTCCACCCTTCTAGCCCACCAGAGAGAAAAATACCATCTGACAGTTGTTAAAAAAGTTTTAAAAAGCTTCTTTCTCAACCATTGTGATGTTACTTCCTCCGGTGCTTGAACTTGTCACCTTTCGATATACTGGCCAGCATACTACCACTACAACCCGATAAGAGTTTTGTTGATTTTTTATGACGCTTCTAAGGTCTTATATTTTGCACCACCGTGACATAACCTTCACACATTTATGCATTGGGTATATATGCAGCATAGTCAGCAAATATTTGTCTCTTAATTACAGTCATACATATGTATATATATACATACATATAAGTAGATACGTACTATATATTTGTAATAACAAAACAAAACATTTGACCCCTTTACCCGCTTACAACCAAGACTCAAAATACATTAGCCTCCACCCAACTCTGGTCAAAGGAATGTCGTTGGCGGCTCTCAGCCACCTCAAACAGCAAACCTTTAACAAACAAACAAACATACCTACTTAAGTCATACATACATACATACATACTTTTTATATGAGCATAATAAAAACATTATATTTTTTTTTTCTGTTTACTTGACACTAACATTTGTTGACATTAGCGTGCGCAGTTTGTAGACCAAATTCCTCTGCTCTGCCTCCTTTTCGAATAGATTAATTTTGGCGGGACCATTTCGTATTGAGCACAGCCGGCAAAGTTCAGCAAATGTTGTAAAGTTCAAATCACCGTTATAGACTTGTTGTGTTTGTTGTTGTTGCTGCTGCTGTTGCTGTTGTGAATGATGCTGATGTTGTTGTTGCTGTTGTGTGGTGTGTTGCTGATGCTGGTGCTGATGTTGGTGTTGATGTTGCGCGTGGTGCTGCTGTGTTGATTGTGTTTGTTGTTGTTGTTGTTGCTGTGACTGTTGCGTATTATTGGCGCTCAACATAACTAAGTTTTTCTTTCGTTTTGCTGTTGTTGTTGTTGTTATCTGTGTACTTTGCTAACTATCTAGCATCATTGGCACTCAAGTGCCTCCAACTACGATTCTTCTCCTTTCGTATTCTTTCTCAGTCGATTTTGCGATGAGATCTGAAAAATGCAGTGAATATAAAAGAAGTGAGTAGTATAATTTTTATCAGATCCAAAAGCACTGGGATATATACATATCAAACAACTTGAATTAAGACAATGAATGATATCAAAACCTAAATCGTAACGGTATGTGTTTGAAACCGCTATATAGGGGCTTGGCCCGAACCTACATATTATTAAATTTGGATTCAGACTCAGCATTCAATTCACTTTAAGAAACTATATTTTATTTTTTTTCTAGCTTGGGTACTCTTGAACGGCAGAGTAAAAAGTAAGACCAATCCTAAAAAAATTGGTCCAGCCAATGTCCTTCTAGACTCTAGTCATCTCTACATAAATAATAATAAAATTGTTACAGTTCGATATCTGTACATTGCAGATATTCCAGAAAATTTTATAGGAGAACCCAAATCAATAGTTTTTAGAGTTTTTGTATGTATGTCTGTATGTTTGATCGCGCATCACTCAAAAACTGCTCAATGGAATTGAATGCAACTTCCACCGTTGCATTACTAGGCATCTAACTTAAAATTTAAGATGTCTCATATTTTGATGGTGCTACCGGTTTCAGATATATAGACCAATATATCGACCAAAAGGAGCTAATTATTGTTCCATCGAAGTATTTTTGGAATTTTAAACTTTTCTATTGCTTTCTCTTTTCATCATATTGAAACCTTCACATGTTTCCAGATATTCACTATTTTTGCTCATAGAATTGGGGCATTCCTTAACAAGACGGCCATTTTTCTTTTGAATCTTTCAATTTATTTATTGCCGAATTTTTGTTGTGGTCATGAATGTAGGACCAATAAAAATTCCGGGCTAATAAATGCGAGAAGGAGTTACCTGTATGCTGGCATGTCTATATTTAAGGACAAATTCAAGACTTTAGACAAAACCACTTCTACTCTGAAACTTCAAGCTAAAGAAGATAATTGAACTGACCATCCTTGATATTTCCAATATTACTATGGGCTCTAAAAGCTTTTCCAACGGAACTGCCGACGAGAGAAATGTAATAACTCATGAAAGAATTAAATCGACTTAATCGGAACACAAAACTCTGGAATAGCCGAAAGACTACTGGAGCATAAGAAACCCCGCATTCAAAATTAAAAAAAAAAAAAATACGAGTTGTCATGGAATGGCTCCTACGGCGTATACAATCGGATAATCGGCTAATGCAACTAACAAAATACAACCAACATTCTTTTGACCGAATTAACGCGCTGCCGACACAATGGATTACAGCAAGCATAACGACGAGTTGTTTAGACACCAGAGAGGTCATACAAAAAAATTCATGAAACCATAGGTGCGATTACGGTGCATCAAGTTTACGCCTTTATGACAATGCAACGCGCCATTTAAAGGGCACACAACGGTAAGAACTCACTAACTAACCCACCCACTAACCTTGGCGAAAAATCGATATTGCACTTTTCCAATGACACAAAATTCGTTGCAATAACGAAGCAAATGCCAATACAGTACACAGAGGGAACAAGGGTGGGAGGAGGTGCCAAAGTGGTGTGAAAGGTAGAGTAAAAAGTGCATAAATGCACAGAGAAATGTACACTGAATTCTATACAGATTGCAAAAATTTTGCACAAAAACGCCACTGAAAATCAAAATTCAAAAACTGAATGCATACGCCGAGCCCCTAATTGCCAATTTTAATTTTTTTTTTTCGCACAAAAATACCTTTTCTGCTTATCCAAAAAAAACGTTGAGCGAGTGCATAGGAATTCAACATTCGATAATCACATCACTCACTGGCTCCATTGCCCATTTAATCTCTAGTCGAGTTGGACATTGCATACGCTTCTTTTTTATTTCTTTAATTTTTTGTGGGTGCGAAGCCCCTTTTCACAGATTTTTGCGCTTATTTTATACCTTTTATTATTTGCTTATTTACTTTTTCAATATTTTTATTTTATTTTTTTATTTCGCCATTAATGCAATTTCATTTCTCAAACCACTTGAAAAACTGCTCTGCCACTCTGCCGCTGTTCACATTTTCGTTTTATTTGCCTTTTTTGATTCGAACAAATAAAAATCCTGCAAAATATTACACTGCAAATAATTTCCAATACATTTCCTCTGTTTCATTTGCATTAAGTCATTGTTGTTATTGTTTTTGTGTTTGTAATTGCACTTTGCACTTTGCAGATTATTAATGCGGCAGCTAAATGTTTTTGGCCAATAAAATGTCCGGCCTACTGCCTTCCTAGTACCAGCTGGTCGCCACCTCCAACTTCTGCTGTCGCAAATGCACTAATGTCAAAATAACGTGTCCCAAAATTTATGGTTATCCTAACCGTACTACATGTGCAGTGCGGCAGTGGGGTGAAACCCTCCCCCAACATAAATTTTATTGGCATTTCCGCGTATGCGCAATGCAAAAGTCTTTGAGTAGTCAAGAAATTCGGTATGAAGGGAAGATTTCGCTGTGAATTTGTTACAAAATAATTTTAACGAGCTCGGTTGCAATTGCAGTAGAAATTATTTATAGGTTATCAGCATCTTAATTGGTACTGATTAGCAACATTTTATTCTGTTCTAAATTGTGTTTTTAAAAGTTTTAAAACCAAGCTCATATTCATTAATCCTCCTGCATGGGATTTGTCGTATTTTGGGTTTTGTGAGCTGTCAAAAAAACGTCAACAGGTTGGCCATTAAGTGTAATGTCCGCTCGTTTCCACACCGAAGTGTGTACCCATGAGCACGCTCAGGTGCAGTTAAGCTAATGTGCTGCGTTATAAACACCCAGCTGGAACAAATTTGTTTGCTATTTTTGCAGATTTCATTTTCAACTGAGCTGGACTATAGACGATCTGAGGAGCTCATTGGACTCAGGAAGGCTCATTTATATCAGATGCTCAACGTACTGACATTTTGGAAAGCCCTCTTCAGTGGACTTAAACGGCGCCGAGATCAATATTGTTTGGAATTTGAAACGCAGTGATCCAATGGAAGACGACTTAAAAACCCTCGGCTTTGTTCACGTGAACCACTTACCCACCAAATAGTGGATGTCAAACACTCAACCTAACCCAAGACTCAGACATCAATCTCAGAAGTTAAGAGAGCATGGCTAATTTTTCTTCAAAAGGACATCTCACACTAAGCTCTTAAAGAGAACGCTTATTACCCAACTCGCCTTTAGACTGCCGGTATAACAGTTATAAGGTTCAGCGTTGGTGTCAAATGAGACGTTGGTCCTCATTAAAAGATTAGCATTTCATACACGAATAATTCTTTTAATGAATAGTTTTTTTTATTTAAAGCAACAAAAAAGCCTCAAATCTCATCAAAAAGCTATATAAAAATATTTTGTTTAGTTGTTGCTACTTATTTCTTCATTCTTCGATTGGTAAATTTTCCTCTTCAATTTCGGCCTCATTTATTATCTCCATATCCTTTCCGCCATAAGGTAGTACCTTTTTCATTTCTTCATGATCGATACGATCCGTCGAATTCCAACGATTTATGAGTTCTTCGCAAACTTTCATGCACATTTCATCTTCACACTCTTCTTCTTCCTCTTCAACTGCTCTATTTTGCAATGGTGCTGTTTTTGGTGCAAAAATTTGTTCAGCCTTCTTAAAAACATCCTCTTCGACGCTCACATCGGCATCTGTACGCTCAAATGGACGACATGTCATACACGATGAACTACTCATTATTGCTGAACCACCTGAGGAGGAGCATGAGGAAGCAAAAGATACATCAGTAGAGGTGGGTTCACCTCCAGCACCAGCTGTGCCAAAATCACATGGCTTTTTAGGCGCAGAATCCAAATTGACTTGTTGTGCCTTGTCTTCGAGGAAAAGTGCACCGCGAGCTCTACACATATTGCTTACAACTGGTAATTCTGGATTGCTAAGAGTCAACCACTCTGCTAACTGAACTTTCCAATTTTTAGATTCATCCGATTTCTGTACTATCTCATAGAGTTCACTGATGAGTGGAGACATTAGAGCATCTGAAGAAAATTTATGACGTTTGAACAATGGTATAGGCTCTGGAATATCTATGAGAAGAACAGGAGGTTAATAACGGAGGTTGAGAGTAAAAAGGATTATGTTTCCTTACAATTTGGAAATATAAAACTTATTTCGCGTGCTGCGTCCTCTGGGCTACTTGAAACGTGAACATTGTGTTCCATTTCCACAGATGAAGTGCTGTTGTGGAATAAAGTAAGAACTTTAGATTCAATATTGAACTCCGCCACGCAGCAGTCATTACAAATAGCAAACCATTGTGCAGATCAAATCAGCTACGGCATTTTTCTTCGTCAATATAAAAGCTTCAGTGTTGCCTTTTGAGAGCAAAATGACTTGCAACATAAAGTCTTTATCCTCCGCTTGTGGTTTATAGAACTCCGCTGCATATTCTGGTGTAAACAATAGTTTCCTCTGCCCTTTGATCATAAATTCATGTTGAATCAAGTGTATTAAGACTGGCTTACGCTTGTGCATGTAGTCCGACTTAAATATGAGTAGAGTGTCCTCGAACATAATGAGAAATCCAATCAATAAGATTTCAATTCAAAATAAAATTATTTACAATTGATAAATGAAGTTTCTACTTCAATTTGAGTTGCGTTGCCAAACTATTTGCTTTAGAAAACAAAGAAAAGGCCGATGAACATCTCTAAATATTCTGAACTCATTGGGCTTTGAAATTTCGGGTATTATCTAGGGGAAGATGTTGGATCTTGTTGTTGTTGTTTGTTGGTTTTAACGAGAATAACACTTCCCGAAGGTTTGAAACAGTTGAAACGATTTGAAAATCACGAAGCAAAACCAAACTTCTTTTATTTGTTGTTAAAATTTCTATGCCGTTCAAACAAAAACATTTATTAATTTTGATATGGCTATATTTATATGTGCATCTTTATATTGTATTTCCTAAAAGGGAGCAAGCCATTAGCTGTAGTTTCGTAATATGTGTCCAGGTCTGCACTATACTCGTATTTCATTTCCCTCCTAGTACCAAACCTATGTATATTAAATTCGTTTACAGCTTTATGTTTTATTTTGTATTAAAATACACTTTTATTTCATATATTACTAACATGCTACATTCCATAAGAATTAAGTGGATCTATTACTGAAAATATCGTCCAAATCGAATGTGACATTACAGGCTACCGTCCTATCAGTGCTTATCTTATCGAAAATTTACGTTTTCGTTTTCAAATTAGTGCTGCTTATTGTATATATATTTTCGCATGTACTGTTTTTTTAATAAGTATATATATATTTTTTTAATTCTTACAAAACAAAAATGACGCTACCAAATCATACTTCAAATTTCTTACTCAAATAGCATATTATTTCATACACATTACATTTAGCGCTGGAGCAATTTATATATGACTTATACATAAAGATAAACTTGTATAGAATATTTTTTGCATATATAGTTATACGCAATTATAAAATGTTAGCTTTTTTCAAGAATTGAATTAAATGTAAACCTATATTTTGCAAATAAGTATCGTCGTTTATGATTATGTATGTAATTATAAAAATAAAAACAAAGTTAAGAGGATTGAAAGAAGTCAAATTAGAATATACATATATAGTTTTATGAAGTTGACAACATCACAAATAATTACATCTGCATCGCATGCATTTTAAAACCTCTGTAAATCTGATTAAGCTGAAATTAAAGAAATTAAAATAAAACTTGATTACTTAAAAATTTTGTTTTTTTATTTGCAATACTAACCGGCAACTTTTGCAAAGGCTAAGCTGGATTTCTCACCATTAAAGCACTTGCCTATCTGTGCGCAAATGTGTGTTTCATCAGTTTCGCCTCCACGTGCCAAATTCAAAATGCTCTGGCCATAAGTTCTAATCATGCGATTGCACTGAAATACAAATACAAAAAGTTAATAGCATATTGAAAGAAAAAGTTGTCCACCGCCAACAAACTTACAATATCGTAATATTTGGCTGAGAGTGTTTGACAACCCTCCAAAAGCATATAATATTCCGTAATAGATTCATGATCTAAGTGTTGTTTGAAGTATGGCAGCAGAGCTGATGTAGCGCCATGACAAACACCACATTCAATTACCTCATCTTTAAGTTAAGAAAATTAATATAGCTGAGATTAAAACTAAGAAAATATCATATCTTACCGCTAACAACTTCTAATCCAGTGAAGCACAATTGCATTTGTTGGCACAGCATTTTGGGTGGCATAGTATCAATCATTGCTATTATAGTACTAGCATATTGTTCGATAAATTTGTTACAACTTTTAATTACAGTTTTAGGCATAATTTTGCAAATATTTTCTACGGTGTGTTTAATTTCATCTTGTGTGGTTGCATTTTTCAACTCTGCTTCTAATTTAGTCATAACAAATTCGCATAGTACGCAAGTTGGTGGATCATTTACTATATCATCCAAACCGGTTAATCGCTCATTATGCTGAATTGCTTTGTGATCCGGCAAAACAAAAACATCATACTTTAAGGCCTCGTCGATATCCACTGTAAATAACAAGAAAGGTATTCAACTTTATTTTAGGTAAGAAGTTCGTATTCACTTACAATCCTCTTGTTCACTCCAAAGGCATAAGCCGAGTTCACGACAAATCATTTTGGGCGCCATTTCCTTGAGTAATAAGTCAGCAATTTTATCGCCATATCTTTCAACGTATCTATGGCACTTTTCACGTACATTTCTACGTAATCTGTCGCATGAGTGATCTAAAGCCTTCTTGATATCATCCTAAAAAGTAAGATTGTGTAAACATATAAATTAGTTTGGTGGTTATATGCCTCAGAAATATCTCTCCTCATCAAAACTGTTATGATATAATACCTTGGTTGTATGTTTTCCAATTCTCTTCTCAGCAATCTTAATGAATTCCTCGCATAACAAGCAATTTGGAGGCGCAATGCGTCCAAAGGCAATTTCAACTGAATCATTGCTATCAACTTCATTTACTTCTAAAATAAAAAGGGGAAACAAATCAAAACCAAAATCATAACTCAATTATAATCTAAGACGCACCATTTTCACGGCTCGTTTCCAGGTTAATGCCCAATTCGTCTAACTCATCACTTTCGTTTTGGCAAAGTTTTAAGGCAACACAAATTTCTTGTGGCTTAAAATCGGTTATCAACATGTCGATTAATTCGCTCGAATAGGTGTCAACAAAATCAACACATTCGCTTTGTAGCTTTGATGGCAAGTGTACGCACAAATGATCAAGCACATTCTTAATGTTTGCCTATGCGGAGGTAAAATATAATGAGCGTTAGTAACAAATATGCAAACAAAAGTTTTAATTTCATTGCGACGAAGTACCTTTGATTTGTTATTCTTGATTTTTTGTTGAGCTTGCTCTACAGCGAATAAGCATAACGGGCAGGTGGGTTTATCGCTCTCGTCGATGCGTTTCGTTGATGTGGCTGATTGTTTGGGGATCTCCGGTACAAATATCTCCACGTCATCAGAGCTGTCATGGTTGGGTGGGCACATTGCCAATTTAGGGCAGACCTCGCGTGGATTTAAACCTTGTACGAGCAACGCAATTACAGCGTCACCATACATATCTATGAAGTTATGACAGTTACCACGAAGTGTTGTACCGAAACGATTGCAGATGTTATTCACGAGTTCCTTGACCTTATCCTGCAAATGTATATTTTTGTTTATGACTTGTTTTCTTAACATTTTTCCTTAACATAATTTTATTTAAATAACTCAATATTTTTATCGTACGCCTAAAATTAAACTTACCTCAGTAGTTGGCGTCGACAATTCCACTTGGATGTAGTGCAACACATATTCGCAGAAAGTGCACAAGTCTCCATTCTCTACCAGCATGCCAGGATTAGCAGCGCCCATCAGCGTATCAATTGGTAAAGTCATTGAGTGTATTTCTTCTTGTGTATATTTTGGTTCATTAGCTCCCAATTTACGTATTTTAACTTCGATTTTAGCTGGTGGGAAATTGGGCAGCAGTGGTCTAATATCACCTTTGTATGCCGCACCATTGCCTTTCGGGCACACGCCAATAATGAAACAAGCTCCATTCGAATCCAAATTGTTTACCAATGTATTATAAATAACATCATAATATTGGTCAACAATGCTATTGCATTCCTCACGGAAACCCTTAGTTTGATTGCACAATCCATGTAATACTTGTTTGAATTCACTTTCAGTTGTATTCGCAATCAATACGTCACGCAAATGTTGTACTAATTGTTCGCATAATTTACATGGAATATCATCACCTAAAGTGGATGCAAGTGCAACTGCATCTTCTGGTTCTTTAATATCTTCAACATGCTGATGATAATTAGCAGCGCATGAGCCAGACATATGGCAAATACCTTTAGCATCTAAATGCTTCTTCATGTGTTCATATATATCATTGAAATATGTAAGCACAATATTAGAGCAGGCATCAGAGAAGGATGACATTTCACCACATAAATGTAAAATATTTTCGAGTATATCATCGCGGTTAGCCTTATTAAATTTATCAGTGATTAATGAGCCCAAGTGTCTGCAAGTTCCGCAGGTGAGTAAATGTTGTTGAGATGTAGTGGTTTCGACTATTGCTTGACTGTGCTTCTGTTCTTTTGACTCCTTCGACTCGGACGATTCCTCTTCTTTAAGTGTGCCATCCAAAGCAGATTGGAAGTGAGCCATGAGCAATTCATCGATATGCGCATTATTACAAAGGCCAGCTACTGAGCAAACTTGCTGTAATGATAACGAAATTTAATATATTTCTTAATAATACTTAAGCAGTATATAACTTACATCTGGATTCATTTCGGATGAAAGCGCCTCAACTAGTTCGGGCACGAAATCATCAGCCAATTTGTCGCATTCCTTTTTAATAATTTTGATTGGTATGAGAGCGCAAGAACCTTCGAATACTTCTTTGAGTTCTTCCATTGTTTCATTGCTGCGCAACTGATCACGTGCCTGTGTCACCATGTCTTTACAGATTTTACAAATGGAATCATCGTCCACAGGTACATTTTGTTTCTCCCAAACAGTTTGAATACAATGACGTACAGCATGGCATCCTTTAGCATTTCTGTAAAACAAATGAAAATAATTGATGAGTATAAGAGGAATTTCATAAGTTTAAAACAGTTGCAATTTCAGGGAAATATTTTTTATTAGGGCATGCTGGGCAATGTTTCATATTTATTTTTCGAAGATTGAAAGCTACAAATTTATTCACTTCCATAAACATACGAGTTTTTAGCTATGCTGATGACTGCCCAAATTACAAATTTTAGGGTGGCAAAAAGACAATACATAATTTACTTCAGCATATGCAAAAAAAAAATTAAACGAAATTCCCATTAACAAACAATAGTTCTAATTGACTTTCAATAGATCATTTGAGAGTTAAATAGAAATAAAAATCTTATTTGGCACTGTGGAAATTTATTCACTCAAACAACCCCTAAAAATGACTGCAAATTAATGTGGGCTCAAGAAAAAAAAATTACCAAAAATCAGCAAAATGTTTCACAGGCTTTGTATTAGAACCTTATTAAAATAGAATGGCCTACAAAACTGCATACTCCAAAAAATTATATGTATGTACATATGTAAGTTGATTCATAATTCCAAAAAACTATGAAAAGTAGAGATTTCTTTCCGGGTCGATCTAAAAAGTGTCGCCTTATGTTATCTGGAATGTATGAGTTAGTCAATAACATAATTATTACTTGATAGTTACAAATGTATATTTCAACAAAGCGTTTATTTAAATAAGTGGAGGTTATTTATCTTTATATGAAGAAATTATTTCTTCCTTAGGTTTATTAGTTAATAACTATCAGCCATTTCTATAGCTAAAAAGGCGCAGATAATAAATTATAAACAAAAAAAATTATCAACAAAGGCTGATGAAAGAAAAAGCAAAATGCAAAGTTCACGCTAAAAAATAAACACCAGCCACTTTAAAGATAATAGATAGTTTTATTGTATTTTAATATTCTTACAATTATCACAAATTTGCCTTTGTTTATGCTTCAGTTGTTCATAAATTGTGATTATTGTTTCGATGAGAGCATAAGTATACAACTATCTTCAATTCTCAACAGCTGATGTGCTCGTCCGAAGCAGTTCAAAATTACTCATTTTATTTTGTCTCCCACATTTCCAACAGCTGATTCCATGTACCGGAAAGATCCGTGTTTTTATACCGTTATTTCAGTGGAACCCTATCTAATTGGGTATTCCAAAAATGTATCTAAGAACTGTTAGATAATGTGATTTCTGAAATGGTCCATCTAAATATACATATGTACATACATACATCCGGTCGAATACTGTCAATAAACAAACAAAACTTTAAAAAATCTTCGGTGATATTTTGGCCGTTATAGCAACTGTAATCCAGTTTTTACGCGACCTTGCTCTTATCCCATTAATGTTGGGACATTTGCGAAATACCGCAAAATGCGCGGCAGAACTGCAGATAAGGTTGAATTTTTAAAGAACCAAAAAAAAAATTAATCGAGGAAACAAATTTTTTTTGTTGTATATTAAAAACAAAATTTAAATGAATACCCATTCCGCTAAATATATTCCTTTTTTATGTATTTCTAAATTTAATTTTGTTTTATAAAAAAAGCATGATAAATTGGAGATATGCAAGTATTTAAAAGGAATAAAAATAAATTAGGGCGTAGCCGGGGATCGTAACGGTTAAGTAAAGATATTCTTTCTATTTGACTTTTTAAGTTGAAATTATCGAAACTAACTATTTGAATCAGTCCCTGGGCATAATGCAAGAAGTGCTTTGGGTTTAAATTTTTTTTTTTGTAAACATATTTATTTGGTTTTTGTTTTGAATTAGGTCTCGAAAACCGTTAATAAATAAAAAAAAAAAAAAACCCAGTTGGGTGGTCTTAATCTTCCTCACATTACACCGGCAGGGGCAGATAACAATACCTTCTGGACCGGAGCATCTGGGTTTTGATTCGATAAACCATGTCAGTGTTGTTATTGTGGTAACGATGGAAATCGTCACCTATCACGGCTCGTCATTGAATATTCTTCGGCACTCGCTGTCGCCTACGCGTAGAGTTCTACGTTTATTTCAAAGGACTTTTATCTGGAATACTCCCAGAGCTGACTCATCAGACGTTGTAAGTGGCCACAACAACAGAGCATACTCAAACAAAAGTCGACATAATTCCGAAATCGAGTTACCAGTGTATTTATGAGGGGGTTCGATTTTCGAGGTCATTATGTTTAAATATTCCGTAAGCACAGAGAACTATTTAATATTCCCCTATTATATAGTTAAATATATTTTGAAGAATATCCTAATGCCACAAATTTGTTCAATTTCGACGAGATCACTAGAAATTTTTTATGAAAGTTGAATCGCCGTCGCATATAGGCAAGTTATTTTGTGCGATAATTATGCAAACTCAGCGATTATTAGCAATAAAAACAAGTGCAATATGAATGCGATATCGAGAAATGTCCATCAAACCATCCAGTACAAAGCAAAAACGAATATTAGCCCTGATACATAGTATGTTTATACTACTTATATAAGTACAAACATATTTACATGTTATGAAGTGCGTCAATATGTACGTGCATACTTAAGTACCAGGAACATAATACTCTAACCCATATAATAAATATTTTTACAAATATGCGCAAAACAATTGTGTGAACATAAACAAAACACAAAACCAAATTTAAATCAGTAAGTAATCCATTTACAAATGTGCATATATCATATACCCCAGAGCTCCAGTCCAAATTGGCTTATTATTTCACACTCAAGCCAAAGCTATACAGCGTTAGTCATGCTATATTCAAACGGTGAGTAATGAGAAATAATGGTTCATAGTAGTATTACCGATTTATGTTCGTAATACGAATAAGTGGAAAATTAAAAGGAGAATTACACTTTAAATAATTGCTCATCTGTTCAGTATATAAGAATACAAGGGAAGTAAAATATATGAAAATTTAAATAATCAACAAAGAGTTACTGCATCACTAACCCAAAATAAGCAAAGGGTTATCAGCTAAAAGCCGTTTGTGTTCTATTTGTTAGCCAATGAACGGTTGTTTAAAAATAAAAAATTAAATAAATTGCTTCAGGCATACGATGTACTATCGGCCAAGTCACAACAAAAATCAAATACCTACACGCTTATCAAAAAAGGCACGAAAACCGATAATCGTATGTAAGTATGTATGTACAGTAGAACATCGATACAACTAACTTGCAGAAAAACTCGATATAAAAAATCTTGACAGATTAGTAGCTCACCTATTGAGACCGGTATGCCTAGCTCGGGCACATTTAAAACCCCTAGCCCACAGGGAAATTACTAATCCAACTTCGTTCTGGATACGGTAACCGACTAAACTTTTACTTATCCAGGCTGTACCTTGAGATGCCGAAATGCAGTATGTCTCCAACTGTTAAGGAATGCTGCGACAATAAACCTTTTTCGTAGCACCAAATTATGTTACTAATCCTCCCTACGATAGTGTTTTGATGTACATAACACCGTTATCGGTGGAAAAGTTTGTTGAAAATAATCGAATAAAACTATTTGTTGTTTACTAGGATGCTTTTTGCACGCCAAGGATGGCGGTTTAAAGTGTCTAAAACAAAAACATTGCTTTGAAGTTTCAGACCAATTCAGAGAGCTAAAGCTTTTACCGAATTCGGCCTACGATGAAAGGTGACACGACTCAGTCTTAAACGTTAATTTGGAGAGCGACTATTTATAAGCGGGATCCGATGGTAAAACCATTTAGGAAATTAAATCTTAAATCATTTTACATATATTACAATTCTAAATGTCATAATAAAGCTCTGAAAATAATTCCTTCAATATTTGTATAGCGCGGTTTTACTGTGCATCCATGTACCCATGTATATAACAATTCGCTCTACATAGCAAACAACTAAACTTTTACTGAGAACGATAAATAAATTATATACAAAACGGTGTGAGTAGAGAAGCTAGCAGGAACTGTTTTAACTTTTACTCAAACATATAAAGCTTCTAGCGAAATCAAAACAATGAACTTAGCGCGACTGCCGGCCGTACAACTTCTAGATACTTAGTAAACACATTCTACGAAAATTCCTTTTGTTTTCATTTGACATGCTTTCGTGAACAATTTGAGCAGAAAATGTTGACTACAAAGTCTTTGTTATACGTTTTCCACAGCTTGGTATACATATATGTATGTATGTAGTTGTTCTATAAACGTTTCGGACGCCACTTTTGGATACCGATATCTCCCTCGGCTGCACATAAATGCAATTTGTCTATGAACATTTTTTGCGTCTCACGAAAAGTTAACACCAACTTGGCTAGGAGGGACGTAGCCATACATAATATGTTATATATATTATAGGCACACAAGCAAGTAGTAAATAATTGCAAAATGGTACGTAGTATGAATATAGATGACACATCAATTTTAGCTTAAGTAATAAGTACTTACGTTAAGTTTGAGCACCAATAGCTAGGTCCCCAAGTGCATTGTCGAGCTCCCAGCATTGGTGTTGCACCCACGAGGCATAGCCCTGGAAAAAAATTAGTCGAAATTGTAAAAAAAAACTTCTATGAGGGCGACAAACAATAGACAAACAGTATGTATACATATATTACATGAAAATACGTAGTTTTAATTGCGAAACCACAAAATAACTGCATATTTTAGCCTTTCGTTTGACTTACCAAAGATAAGCGCAGCTGCAGCGCAAATTAAATTGTTGCTCCGCATTTTGCTAAGCGGCTCCAACCAAATTCGTTTATTTATTTATTTTATTTAACTATCCAATTTCACTATGACGATAAAATAAACACAACTCTTTCGAAGAATTAACTGGAATTATTTGATTTTTCTATAAACACAATACAGGACAACTTCACTCGATAAATGACAAAAGATGAATAATCGAAAAATGCAATAATAAAGAAAATTTTGACATATAGTATTCGGCGACATCTACTGTGAAATATGAAAGTGTAACAGTGTTGCCGCAACTTTGGAAAAATGAATGTCGTTCAAAGAGGAAGCTGACAAAAGAGTTTCTGGAGGCGAACTTGGCAGCACTTTGGCTAAATTTTGACATTTCTTTTTCTTTAACCATTCGCTAACAATCATCAACAGATTTTAGCAAGATGCAAGATTTAAATTCTGTGATCCTTTTTGATTATTGTGGCAGACCTGAAATGGTGTCACTGCAGGATGTGTCCGCTTTTATTGTACCAGGCCAGCACACCACTACAAAATGAAGAGAACAGCTGGTCAGTGGTAAGCTAAAATCCACATTACAACTTGCCCCATTATTCTTTAGGCGATTACTATTTTTTCAGTCTAAACTTCCATCAGCGGACAGTCCACAGAGTTGCATATCGTTACCAGTTAATGAGGGCGTAAGAAGATTTGGTATTTGTTTCCTTTGGCACTCAACTACTAATAAATTAGCTAAAAATATGATAGGGGTGTCAAAAGACGCGTTTTGACCTCAGTATCAATGATCCGAAGTCGAAATTTCATTTTTTTGTTCCAGTGAAGAGATATTTGCAATCAAAGTTCAGAATTTTCTGTCATTTTCATGTGGTTGTTGTAATCACAAATTACACTGTGAGAAAAGAGGACATCACCGTGGCGGTAGCCACGGCTATGGCACACACTCGGAGTTGGAATGGCGTAGCCCAGGGTTATTTTTTGAAGCGCGGCCGAAGGCCGCCTACTCGGAAAGGTGTTCTGCACATAAAAAACATGGACCGGGCCCCTAAATCGGGATTTGACCTGGGTAATTTTTTGGTTTTTTGTTAATAACTTTTCACTGGAACAAAAAAATTAAATTTCGACTTCGGATCCTTGATCCTGAGGTCAAAACGCGTCTTTTGACACCCGTATCATATTTTTAGCTAATTTATTAGTAGTTGAGTGCCAAAGGAAACAAATACCGAAGATTTAATGACGAGTATGAGCTTTAAGCAGACGTCGACATAGTTCAGCGGGTTCGCTGAACGAAGACGCTCCAGCCCCTGAGGTACGCTTATAGACACCCACCAGTGGAAGCAGAAGAAAAGGAAGACCACCACTCCGATGGAAACACCAAGATGGCGCCAGTTGGCCCAACGAAGAAATGACTGGGGAGGTACGTTGGACGATCAAAATCCCTGAGGCGGTTAGATGGTCATTTAAATAAGATGAAGCGCGCAACAAGCCCTTAGTACATTGGTATAATGTGCAATGGCTACCTTGTTGTTGTTGTTGTTGTTTTAACAACAAAATCACTCCCCGAAGGTTTTGGGGAGTGTTGTCGAAATAACAGTCCTTGGCCGGATATGAATCCGGTACGCTCCGGTACTCCCTTGCGGTACTGCCCGACTGTCGTGGGAGCGATTTGGTATGACCAGTGCAACCTTCTAGGTCATGTCATCCCTCCTTCCGAAAGGAAAGAGAAGATGGGTAATGAGAGGTGGGAGGCATCATATCCGTAGATCAACCATCGAGTTACACATCATTATCTTTGTGCATATTGGTCGCCTCTTACGACCGGTATGCCTACCGCGGGCATATTCTAAGCCCCAACCCGCAGGGGTGCATTGTTTGGCATCCGAATTGCTTCAAAATTAATGTTGCAGGATCAGATTAACTATATTGTTCGAATATACAAAGATGAACCGTTGATGGCGCCTGGAAGAGTAAGATGTAATCTGTACTTTACTATTTCGTTATAGCGGGCACTTTGATTGAAAGTAGGTTATCTGCAAAATCTCAATACATAGCTTCATATATACAAAATCCCACAATCATTAATTTCCCTACGTATACGTAATATCGGATGAAATAAAATTATTGATATGGTTATAACCAATTCTGTACACAACAATCCATCTGGTACCTTAGAGACATATCCAACATAGGTTAAAGAGTGTAGGCAACTCTTCCCCAAGCCTCGGGGGGTGTTTTTTACCGATAACACAAGAATGATCTTACAAATCTCTGCCTCAAGGGTTTAGAAAAGTGTTACCGATGTGGTTATTGTTTAGCCTGGTATGGATCAGTTACAATAAGAGCTTCCAATAGTGGCATTTAGTAGTGACTTCCGACGGTCATACCTTAATGGCTGGTATATTATGAGCCCCTATAGCGATAGGCCTTTTGGCACTTTGCCGTGCGTTCAATCTCACGGCCACTAGTGGGTGATTTTGTCCCATGGACAATAACATAGTCACTGAACATTGTAGTCTTGCCCCGTTTAACAAAAATTTTCTGAACTATGGATACCAATATGCATACAAGAGGTAGCGCTACGATATTATTGAAACAGCTAATTTGTATATTGTTTTATTAATGCATTACTTTTAGTCCAAGCCATTGTTCTATTAGTTAGTGCAATGGAATGCAGATAGTACATTTGGGACGAAAGAGACGAGTGGAAGCTTATCATTCATTTACGGGAAAAAGCTATGTATCTGCACTAGCTGTTTCCATCTCAGCCGAGGGATCCTTCTTTCTCTGCTGCCAAGTGCTGGAAAAACTTCCTGAGACGCAGCTTATTTGTTCATTTACTTGTGATGGGAAAAAATTAAATAAATTAGCATTTGTATATTCTTCGATTTCCCCCTTGTCATTCTAACTATCTTAAAGGTTATTCAAACAATTATGAGTAATTGGCGTACTTTTTTCCCAACATCATTATTTTGTGTTTTGTTGCAAATAATGCTGTAACTATTGTTTGTTTTGCACTAATGTTAAGCAACATGTCTTAGAGCGTTGACACACTGCAGCGCTTAATCCCAATTAACTAAGCATGTAATGCGATTTAAAGTCGACAGTAACCAAGGACAATGTTATCAGAGAATAACTGACGACAAGTTTAAAAATAATTTAAGTAGAAAGTATGTAAATAGTATTTAAAAAAAGTTCTGGACTTGCGTCCTAATTCTAGAGTGGTAACAATATTCTTTTCACTGGCAAATAAATAATTTGGCTATTTTGTCACAAAGGTTGTCTGCGAATATTAACCATTACAAATTTTCATCTTGGAATAATACCGTTATTTTATTTATTTCCAGATTAACAAGCTGTGTATCAAGACTTTAATTGCCGATTGCGTCAGTCGGGAAGCAAATTATGTTCTTAAGAATTACTAGCAAAAAAGTAAAAATTAAATGATTTTTTTTGTGAATGAGAATTAATTTGTTTGTAACTATATGTATGTATGTACGAGTATGTATGAATAAAAATGCAAACCCTTTCATCATATTTGTTAGCATCACCTTTTAAGTTTTTGTTGTTGTGATAATGATAAGACTTTTGAATGTGCATTGACAACCATCTGTCATTAAGAATTGTGTTTGTCATGCCAATTTAAATATACCAATTGATTGCTGAAAATTAATTAACTAACATGTATGTATGTATGTATAAACAACTACATAGATACTTAATAATAGTACTTATCGACAATAAATAAAATTAAATGAAATTTAGTTTCAAAATTTTAAAATTTCTTTGAAAGAAAAAAACTATAATTTTCTTGCTTCCGTATTTCCAAGAGATTTTTTTATATTTTTTGGAAGATATTACGGCGCAGTGGCGGATCCACGAAGGACATCGTTTATCCACAGTTCCTGAAAAAAATGACTTTTCGGATTCCAAAGGGGGCGGACCCGAAATTGTCAGATGGACATTCTTCAGATAAATGTTACGCATACGCCCCGTCTCTATTTCTGAACCCGAGCTTAAGTTTTGTCCGAAACTTACATGGATTTCAAGTCAAAATCCAATACAAGTGGAGAAACAAGAGTATTTTCGTATCAAAACAAACTGTTGTCTTTTGCTGGATAATGGACTGTTTCTCCAATTGAACCCAAGTTCAAAATCCTTATTTCTTAGAACCCCTTATATGATATCTTCTTCGTGTGTATGCATAACTATAAAAATGTATCTAAGAAATGAATCTCTTGACAAGACTTTCTGATGTTTTGGTAAAGAAGAAGCCTCACCTGTCATTTGAAAAATGTCAAATTCTTGGTTGTCAATTCAATTCAGCGAGTATGAGAAACCATTATGGCTCGGATTAACAGAAAGAGGTATGTACATATGTAATTATGCAGAAAATATACCTATACATGTACATTAACTATTACCCTGTAGTAAAATCAACTAAGTAGTTGCAAACTACTTCCAAAGTAGATACTATGTACACCAAACTCAACTAGTCAGTCAGCTGTCTTTTTTCCTTATACATAAGTAACTGGTATTTTTAACATGACGATATCCTACGAGATGTTAATTTTCAGATTAGAGGCAGAAAAGTACAAGACTCAAACTAGTTTAAAATAAACCAATGCCATTGGGCGCACTAAATAAGTATTTGATTCAGATAGGCGTGGCCACTGGCACGAGTTCCAGTGACAAAAAAATTTAAATAAAAACCTTTACTCTGATTTTTCCAACTCTTAGAAGTCTGCATAACTTCAAGTGTTTACTGCTACAAGTTTAGTCCCTTTTTGGACCGGTTCGGTAGCAGTCAGAAAATATTAGTTGCAATACTGAGAGATTTCCTGACTAGTTTGGTGCTTCACTGCAGGGTAATTCTAACGATTTTTGTATTCTTACTGTGCTTCACAAATGCAACAACTGAAATTAATAAATACATGGTGTGGCGTATACACATTTTGAAAAATTTGATAATTTAAATAATAGCTTATATTGGAAGGCGTAGGGAAAACTGATCATGAATTAGAATATAAAATATTTTCGTTTGGAATTGGAAAATTTCAAAATCTCCTTGAAGATCTTCATTCACATCCGCTTTGATATTTAAATGTATTCTAGTAGATTGCAAAGGAAATTTTTATTGATTTTTTTTTGTCCAAAATTGTAAAAAAAAACTTATCAAAATTAATGGATGTTATTTTTAATCTTCTTTTAAAATTTTCTTAGAATGCAAATAATGAAACGTGGTGTGCAAGTGAAAGAAGCTAATTAGAACTGACGCTCATGAAAATTTCTGATACTAAAAACAATTTTCTCAATTCAAGTTGTTCAAGGTTATGTCTACTCTCTTACAAAATCCAACAATTCCTTTCAATGTCAACTACAACCAATAGCTTGAACACCCAACTAAGCGAATTATCCTCCAAACACCCTGTATAATTAAATATTATAAAATCGAAGAACTTGATGCATTTAACATCAATTTAAGAGCATTGACTGCAAAAACAAAAATCGAGGTCAAGTGTAATCATAAAATAATACAAGTAAAGAAAAAGGAAGCAGACAGTAGACCACAGAGACTCCCAGAATAAGCGTGACATTCACATTAATTCAAACATACACACACACATACATACATATGTACATACATACTTATTTGCAAAGAATTTTGACGAAGTGCCACGAAGCATTTGAGGCGCGCCGCATAAACTTACTACGTAGTACATACTTGTATACTAATATTGAATTATTTTGTTGTGCATGTTGTTGTTGCAAAAGTCGAATTATGCAGTAAACACGCTTTAAAAGGACTTACAAATTTTTCGAATAATTAAATGAGAGTCAAAAAATGGAAAAGGTTGATTGCTAAAAATTGATAAAAATAGTTTTGAAAATAAATAAAAATAAAAAAAATTTAACGAATTTTCGAAACAATCAGCAGTGTCTCAATGCGAGTGGCTTCACTGTAATTAAAAAAAAAAATCAATCTTAACTTAGTTCACACTAGCGTATCTATGAGTTTGTCTACCTGATTAAAATTTTGTGGCTGGAAAGGAAACTTGCATTCAAGGTGGCTATCAAAAATGATGTGTGCTCAGTAGCATTTGTTTTGGCCAATAGCGCCAACACATTAACTGCTGCAAAGTAACCTGCAGCTATACACTTCATCAATGTCAACTTGTTGTGGCAAATTGCAGTGTTCTTCAACTTGACGCTCTTACAGATTAAATAATAAATAGTCAAAACCGCATTCGCACAAGACATTTTCAAAGCCATGCAGCATACATACACACATACATACAAACAGTGCTACATACATATGTATATGTGTGAACAGAGATAAATCTGAATGCTTCAAATGTTTGGATTTCGTTGCAAGTTTTACAACCAAAACATTGCACATTATGACCATGGCCGAAGCCATTGCTACTTAATTTGCATTTGGCTAAGTATGTACGCGTGTGTATGTGTGTGTGTATGTGTTGTTATTTAACGGCAATATACTTTGCAAGACAAATGCAGGTGTTAATTGCTGGGTGTTGGAAAATGCAGAGAGCCTTTTGTAATAAATACATAAAAGTTTGTAATGGCTTGATTTGGGTTGATACAATGGAGTTGGCATCTTTTGTAAACGAATTGCAAGTGATAAAAGAGGCAACAAAGAAATGTATGTTAACTCAATTTTTGAAATTTCGCAGCCAAACAAATTCGAAGCGCTCCGAAATAATGATACTAAAGGAGTTCGTAATTTAAACTTTCTTTTTTTTTGAGCTTCAACTTTTTTATAAGTGTCCTTACTCTATAGTTCTATTCGAAAGAAAATTCCTTCGTTTTCGAGTGATTGGTACACCGTAAGAAATTTTTCAGTTTAAGTCATTTGTTGTTTCATTATGATCCCTTCCCATTTGATCGATTGCAGAAAATTTGGTACTCTCTATTTCGAAAACATATGCCAAAATGTTTGAAATCCTATTCGAAAACAATTTAGCGATCGGAAATCCACAAAAATTTTCGGGTAATTAAATAAAACAATTAATGTTTTTCATCAAAAAATCAGAAATCGAATATAACTGAAGAATATTTTTTCAAAAAAATTAAATATTAAAAAAAACTATATATCTATAAAATTAAACGTATCCTGGTTCAAAGCGAGCTATAGACCTATTAATAATTTTTTTCCGCAGCGAAAAATTATTGTTGTTTTTGGGTTTCTTAATAATTTTTATTAATTATTAAAAGTTTTTTGTTGAGTTGAACAGAATTTAATAAAAAAAATAATATTTATAGATTTAAGTATATTATATATTTACAAAATTTAATTTAATTTAATAAAAAAAATAGTAATAAAATAAAAATTAAGTGTCCGAGGACCTATGCTCGAACCGGCGACTGCACGTCGTCGCTTTTCGAACAGAATTGTAGAGTAAGGGCCAAAACTAGCTGAGCCCTGGGAGTTGAAATAGTAGCTTACATATAAATCAACATACCATACTATGACCGTCCCAATACTCGTACCATATCTTTATCATGAACATATGATTTAGAGCTCATGTACCTATGGCAGCTTTATCCGAATCTATTTAAGCACTATTTTTGTTGTCATTTTACTAAGATATTATAAATTAGTTCCTTAATTCGCTTAAATATATTGACAAGCTTAACAAATAATCAAACATTTATACCTAGAATAATTTAGAAAAAAAAAAATAGGAATGATTAAAATTAGCATCAATTTGCAATTCATGTTCTATTCATAACAACTAGCGATGTTACGAAATTGAGTTTTGTAGAAACGAATGACCGAAAATTTCCAATTTGATATAACGTATTGGTGATTGGACCAACATCGGAGAGCTGAGCTGAATTAAAGATGGAACTTAATACGTACTGGAAGTATATTTCTGAATTTAATCAGAACTTCGAACTTTTCGGTACGAGTATCGAAAGTTCTTAGCAGCACTAACAGAAAGACATTTATACTTATTTTTTATGTTCAACAATGACACACCCTTTAGCATTCAAAGAACACCTCTAAATTCTATTTTGTTAATTGAACAACATTTTATTTAAATATGCATCACATATAAAAATCGTTCCAGTTAGTTTCCTTTATTTTTATTTATGCTTTTTAGTTTTTTCTATGGCTTAACAAATTTGCATAACAATGTATCAAAAAAAAAATATAATAAAAATTAAGGGAAGCTGCTTTGCAGTGGTTGCATAACAAACCAGTCAATTCTTATATTTATAAATTAGTTTGGTAAACCCAGAATTTTATTTAATTGTTTTTTAAATCTGCCAGAAACTTGCTGAATTATTTTATTGGAAATATTTTAATTTTAAACAAACAACTTTCTTGGCTTAAAATATCTAATGAGTTCAAGGACAGGAAATGAATAATATAGTAGTCGCTATTGAAGATATTGGAGATTAGATCAACATGCTTGAGGAATAACCAGCCTTTAATACAGCAGAACTCTTAGCAGCAGCACAAAGCTTGGAGAAAAATAAGGACCGAGGGAGTAAGGCATTCCAGAAAAACAGAGGGCATGAAAAAGGTAGAGAGTTTTGAATGTTCCACCTGTTATCTGCTAAGCTTGCAACGATTTTCTTATGATGATCCTTTTAAATTTAAATGGACTGAAATGAAATATTTGCCTAGGAATTTTAAAGGTTTTTACTAAAACTGGTTTTAAAAATTTCCTAACCCGATAAATTGTTTCAAATTTAAACTAAAATTTTTAAAACACTTTAATCTTTACAAAATAAAAATAGTCTCATGAATTAAATCGATTACTGATTTTTTTTTTCTAAGTTCGCACCTTCTTTAAGTGTTTTTTTGTCATTTTAGTTTTCTAAAGAATAATCTAACAACAGGTTTTTTATATGTGTATTGAGATTTAATTGCAAATAGGCACACATTATGCATTTTTATGAATTAAATAATGCTTGAATTCTAAAGCAGACAAAAGCATAGAACCATATTCAAAAAAATTCCAGAAATATTTAAACTGCTTTTAAAACAAAAGAAAAAAATACCAACTCACAAAAACAATGCCCAATTGACTCGCATCACTTTCATTCAAACGCACAAGCTCAAGGCGTTAAAGATCCCGAGTTCCCGAATATTTATTATAATTATTTATGTGCAAATCATTAAAATGTTTGGAATCATTATGAAGTGTAATTAAAGATTTGCTAGAAGCGATATTCATACTTAAATATACCCAGTTAACCAAAGCCTGGTCGCTCTGAAATACTCATCCAAAGTAGTCCTAACTATCACAGATATGAATCATAAAAACTTACATAGAGCTTTATAAGCGAGTCAATAAAATACTCAAATATGACTCAAAAATTTTTCAAAAACCAACGAAACGAAGAAAAGAATGTGTCTAGGAAAAGTCAAGAAATTGCTAAAAATATCAATATAAGTCCAAAAATAATTCAAAAAGAATCATAAACCACCCCAAATTGATAAGAGTCAGAGTCATTTTTGATTCTTTTTTATGACCCATATAAGTCCAAAAAGAATTCAAAAAGAATCATAAACCACCCAAATTGATAAGAGTCAGATTCATTTTTGATTCTTTTTTATGACTCATAAGTCCAAAAAGAATTCAAAAAGAGTCACAAAAAAAGCCAAATTGATAAGCGTCAGAGTCATTATTGATTCTTTTTTATGACTCATTTGAGTGTGCACGCGTAGAATGTTTTTTTTTTCTAATTTTGACCTTCAAAAAGAGCTCTTTTCTCTAATTGCTCTAAGAAATGTGCGCTTTATTGCTCCGAATGGTGTATTTTGGCCTCCGTATGGCTAGCTGGGTAGCGTTGGTTTACCCCATATATGTATGTTCCTGCATTTATTTTATACTTTGAATAATAAAGTGAAACATGAAACTATAGATTATTTAACATGTTTTTAAATGCCTACAACTCTAACACTGTAGTGGCCGTGTTATAGAGGTTGGTATGTTGACCTATAACAACGAAGCGCAGGTTCATATTCTAGACAGATCATAACAAAAACACTTGAGAAAAGTTTTCAAAAGCTCCAGATACCCTTGATAGTAGTTAGTCGACCTCCGTGTGTGTTTCTGCTTCTCAGAAAAATGCCAACTCACTTGGCATATGTTGCTTGTAGTAGTGGTAAAACAAGTAGCTTCCAAAATAAATAGAATATAGAGAAGCTCGGCCTTAATTTCTTCAGTGCTATATTACTTTAAATTGTTAGGACTAATAAGTTTGAGAAGTAACGTGTTGGAATAACTATCAAAATTTTTCGTTGATGACACAGCAAAATCGTCTATTTATGCATATCCGTCAGTCGCTATGATATCCAAAAATGTAGTTTGAGCATTTTTATCAACTGCCCCCCTCATCTTTAGTTTTCTATTCATCTGCTCCTCCATATTCATTTCAATTCTTATTTTTCGTTCGTCCCATTTGCTCTCTACCTTACTTTTCCTCCTTTCACTCTGGCCTCATTGTCATATGTGGTCTTCGTGAACTTATCTATTTCTAAATAAGAATATAAATTTTAAATATTTGACAACCATAGTCCAAATTTGCAGTCAAAAGTGGCGGGTAAAACGAAGTTAAAAAGTTCCAAAAAAGTTTTAAGCGTTCAAGAGTTTAATTTTACTATCAAAACTCATATATTTGAATTGCTTTACAAAAATAACAATTGCATAGCTATATTAACAAAATAAATTAAAATCATCCTGCTGAAACGGAAGACTGAAGCAACGAACTTGATCATATAAAAATGCAAGTTTTGTGCGTATAAGGTGCTTTTTTAGGGAATTCTTTCTTAAATCAAGAAATTTTCGGGATTGGAAAAATTATACTAAAAACTACATATTTATGGTTTTTATATGAAAAACTAGCTCAATTGTTTTGTTGATGTGCAATACTTTTTCTTTGTAGATTGTGTTACACAAACTAAACTGAGCCTTTCTACCAATAAAGAATAAACTGTGGCCACCCCCTAACAGCACGTTTTCGAATTCACATTCTTACCAAAAGCTATACAGAATGAGTTTACTGTAAACTCAGAGGTCTATTGTGATTTTAAATAATACAAATTTCAGTAAAGTAAAAATTATAAAATTTAAGCTATGAAAATGCTTGCAAAATTGCACTCGCTACTCTTTTACTAACAAATTGTCTTAAGTTGGCATATCAATTTCTTAAATTTAACAAAAAAAAGTGAGAGTAATGGTGATAATAAAAAATTTAATCACATATATGTAAATATGTATTTATATATATAGAAATTTTGCATAAATTGAGACCTCCAAATTAATTAATACACGTATACTCAATATTCTTTCAAAAAAAGCTTTGTCATTGCTTTTGAGCTTGGAAAATTACTCAAAATTAACTTGTTTAGCAACTGTTAAATATTTTTTTAAATGTTTTTGTTTGAACTATACTTTATGTTTCATTTTTGTTTTTGTGTTTTCTTGTGCATATTTACTATGTTATATACAGCTGCGTTCAATATAAGAGTAGTGAAAATAAATTGGATATCATTCAATCAAATAAGAAGCTTTGGTTTTCATTTTCATTTTTTTAAACATAGCGAATTCTGTAATAGAGTCCATATAAATACAAAGAAATTTAATTTAGGAAAATTTCTGAAAATATTTTTAGAAAACATTTGAGTAAAAATTAATAAAAAAAAATTCCTGAATTTTCAGAATTTTTTTCAAAATCGTCGATAGTATTGAGTGATTTCTCCTATACAACGAATGCACACAATTTTATTATACAACACAAATACTTTCACTACAATTCTTTTGAACACAACTGTACATATGCATAGCGCTAAAATGCAGAGTATTTAACTAATTTTATTTCAAAATCAATATTAATAGCACTTTTTCTATATAATTTTGAATATTTTATTGCTTTTTTCTGCGTTTTGCTCTTCCCACCATTCTTTCGTGTGCATTTTGACTTGTGGCGCGGCTTTTTGATTTGATATCTTGTTATGTTTTTTTGCGATTTGTTCAGCTTTTTGCTAAAATTCTAATAAGCTCGTTTTTTTTTTTTTGCTGTTATTCAACAAAAGGTCGAGTTTATTTCCGCATTTGGTAGTTATTCTTCGATTTGTTGCTATATTTGCATATGGAGTGTTATTTATTTGTTTATATATATATATCTTAATATATCTAATTCTTGACTTTTTGAATGTTTTGCAAAATGATTACACAACGCCGATTAACGAATTCTATTCACATTTGCAGAGTGATGTGCTTGCAACTGAGCGGAAGCAGAGTGAGGACGTCGACTGAATAGCCTTAGACTAGAAGTTAGCAAAGACAAAATATTGCATTTATTAGACCGTTAAGTGTGCTAAGGATTTTTGCATAACAAGAATTGTTTGATTGTCAGTCATCAGTTTGTTCATAATTTACATTCTATTTTCACTAATAAAATATTGGGATATTAACAAAGTAATTGATGTCTTCGAAAAGCTAAGTTTAGTTAGAATCTTTTTCAAATATATTTTTGTTGTTGTAATTTTTATTCAATTTAAAATGAATAAAACAAATCTACACATCATCATCGTCAATTAGCGAAAAGTTTTTATCCATTCGCATAACTTTGACCTTTCTCATTTCTGCTTTGGAGAACTTTCTTCTTTGTTACACAAAGAATCTTCCAATCCACTAAAGCTTGAGTGTTTTGGACTGCTCGGCTAAGATGATGAATTTTGGAGAGAATTCGGTAGAAAAAAAGCACATTTCTTCCATAACTAATCCTTCTATTCGCTTGTGATGTGGCATCGTCTTAATCTCGAGGCATGTAAGCTCTCTATACTCTTCAACAATATGCAATTATTCTATCAATATATCAAAGTAATCTACAAATCTCCTACGTGATTCCGCTATTAAATTGCACTATATACATACACACATACATACATTTCTACGTCTTCATTTGATAATTTTAACAAACATCAGTAAATTTGCCGAAACTGATGTGAGCTACTTATATAACTTCAATTATATAAATAAATATATATAGTTAAGTGTGTGCGCCGTAGACACGCTTAGCTGTCACTTTGCGTGAAAAGAAACATTTAATTATGATCAAACATCAGCACAATTTATGACGGAAAACAAAACTTAAGAGTGGCTTCTGACGACTTTCGGCAGCTACTTTGCATGATTCCTTATGCGTGGGAGGCGGTTTCATACAGGGCCGGATTACAAAAATTAGGCTAAATTAATAATGATTTATTCTCTGCCTATTTGAACTATTTTATTTTAAATTAAACGTTTTCTTTAATAACGTGCTTGCCATATAATTATTATTATTATTTTTTTTTTGTCGATGGTTATCATTCTAGTCCTTTTTACACCTTTCATGAGCATGAAGTGGTATTATAATTTTTGTCCGATGAAGAAGAGACTGACTAACAAATAAGTATACCAAAATGATCGGGGCAATGAACTAAGCCGATTTACCCATGTCCGTCTGTCCGTCCGTCTGTTTGAACCAGACCTGTTAAATTCCCATTAGAATTGAGTAATCAATTGATTGAATAGCTTTTTCAATCATTAATGATTATTTTAATTGTTTTCAGAAATTTCCAATTACTAATTGATTAGAATTAGAAAAAAAAAAAAAAAAAATCAAAAATAATCAAAAAAAATCAAAAAAAATCAAAACTAATCAAAAGTAATCAAAATAAATTTTTTTGATTGTTTTTGATTACTTTTGATTTTTTTTGATTTTTTTTGATTATTTTTTGATTTTTTTGATTATTTTTTGATTTTTTTTGGTTTTTTTGCTGAGTATTTTTGAGAGTATTTTTATGTAGTCTAAAAGGAATGCTTGCGACATTTTCGAAGTTAAGTGTTCATCGCCGATACGTATCGGTTTGATATAATGGTTCAGCGACACAGTTTTCACAGAGTATTTTTATTTATCTTTTATTTTCTTACATATATACTTTCTTTGAATTATATACAATACAATTTCAATATTTTCTAAAACTGCAAAAAACTGTAAAATTTGTACAAAAACGAACTTTATGCATCGCTTATGCATATTTCCATCTATCAAACCATACAAAAATTAATATTTTTTTTGATTACTTTTGATTATTTTTGATTTTTTTTGATTTTTTTTCTAAATCATAAAAAATCATGATTGTTTTTTGATTGTTTTTTGGAATAATCATTAAAACAATCATTAAAACCCGTAAACAATGGGTAATCAATCATTACTATGCTTTTCCAAAAAGTAATCAATCAAACCGGTAATCATTAGGATTATTAATCATTACTTAACAGGTCTGGTTTCAACACAAACTAGTTCCTCAGTTTTTGAGATATCTCGCTAAAATTTGGTAGGGGGCCGCCATTTTGTATTATTTTAATAATTTTTTGGAACCAACAAGATCGGGCCAATACAATCCATAGCTCCTATATAATCGATAGTTTCGATAAATTTGTTTTGACTTATAACTCTTGAATTTGAAAAGCTAGGAACGTAAATTTTTTCAGTATGTAATGTGTGTAGTGAAAAACACCCAGATCGGACCATCATAATATATAGCTTCCATATAATCGATAGTTTCGATAAATGTGGTTAGGGCTATATATCTTTTTATTAACAGATTTAAGCAGTTTGTATCAATTGTAAGTAAGGATCGGAGATTTAAAAAAGTTATTCATGAAAGTCAGCCGAAGACTGCCCTTTCCTTACTTTAATTTCAGATAGGTGGCAATTCAGTAATCTCCTATATAGTATACTAGGAGCTAAAATTAAAGGTGTTGCAAATCGATTGAAATATTTCCGAGATAGTGTGGCTGTACAAATATCCAAGACTAGTTTGTCTAAAGTTATAAGATATGTATACCGAATTAAGTTGTAATTTCATAAAACCTTTGACTTGCTTGTTTTATTATTTTATATTCCGTGTTTTTCTTGTTTTGAGTTTAACACTTGCTATTCAAATTGATTTTATTCTTCGCTCCACTTCATCGGTGATGTAGGGAAGTACATAAAATGCTATCACAACTTGTCTATCAAAATAACTATTTTAAGTATTTAGTGTATTTTGGCGTGCTTATGTAATAGGAACCATGGCACGAGTGTTGGTTTTTATATTAGCATTTTATATAAAAAAAAACGCTTAAACTATAATTAGAATAAAGAAGTTCGAAAGTTCTTGTCCAATGATGAAGTATTCTTCTTTATTGAATTTTTTGCACAAGAACTTTGGTGAATACCCTTTCATGATTATTAAATATGTAGATTGCTTGATTTAGAGCTCAAGCGAAGAACAAACAAAACAATCAATCTTTGAAAGCAAGTTTTAACCATCTTTGAAGAAGTTGCTTTATTATTAATTTTTAATATTTTTGATTGGACTGTTGAAAACCATTTTTTTGGAAACCGAATTTGAATGAAAATCCCATGATAAAAATATTTGAAGGTAGTTTCACTCAAAATTTATTGACACTAACCGTGTTCGCCAAGAGGGCGTGATGTCAGTTCTGACTTATTAGATGTTATTAAATTTGGAAATTTTGCAAAATTTTATTGGGTATTTTTTTTTTATTTAAAAATGTGTAGCTATTCGCAAAATGAAATATATAACATATGTATTTTAACTGCAAAATTTTCTGATGTAATTATGAGCGGCGGTTTAGCATGCAAAAATAAATATTTAAAAAAAAATTTAGCATTTGGTATGTGTTTCATTTACGAGACAACTGCTAAAACACGTCAAAATTATCGGGAAAATTGTCAAAATACGCGGTTTCACTTCGGTATCAATGATCCGAAATCGAAATTTCAATTTTTAGTGGCAGTGAAAATTTATTAACAAAAAGTCAAAAAATGAGCCAGTTAAAATCCTGAACACCTTTCTTTCGGCCTCCGCGCGCTAAAGAAATAACCCTCAGCCGGTCCAACACCAGCTACGCGATCCCAATTATTTTTCCTAATTGTAAGGTCCACATGAAAATGACAGAGAATTTCTTCACAAAAATCTGCTTATGGATTATAGTTACTGAGGTCAAAAATAGTCTTTTGATACCTCTCCCGGGATTCTTGGTAGTGTTTTAGCAGTTGTCTCCTAAAGGAAACAAATACCGAAAAAAATGCTTCGATTGCTTTTCATTTAACTATAGGAAAAATGGTGGATTTTTTTTTAAAGAACTGGTAGCACAAAAAGTACGGAACACGATTTCTGTCAGATGGCTAATCAAACGGTGAAGAAGAAGAAGTGGAAGGTAGTTCAAATATTTCTGCCATGGAAAATCCCGACCAAAAATTATTTCGTTTGTCAAATTAGAAAAAAGTTCAAATTAGAAAGTGAAAATCCGCTTGAGAATAAGAACTTATATTTAATACTATTTGTACTATTGTATATGACAACCAAGCTAAACCTTGTTAAACTTTTTAGTTGAGCTTTTTAATTATTTTTAAATTCCAAACCTTATATTTAGTTAGTTTACAAATTTAACGCGAGCAAAATTAAGCAAGAGTTTAGAATATGAATTTAGCTGATAAACGAACCATTGTTCTGTTAGCCTATAGTTAACAGAGCATGACAAAATTTCTACAAAAAAAGAAGGTTAGCAGCACCCAAAATGGACCTATAAGTAGACCTTAAAAGTTTCCCCCAAAAATTGTTATTATTTAATAGTTAATAAAAATGAGTAGAAATAAAAACAATAACAATTTAAGCAAAAAAAAATCATTATTCTTGGCCTTGAACTCAAAACACGGTCTATATATAAGTATATTGTACGAGGTTGCCTAAAATTAGATCTTATAACGATGTACTTAGAACAATATTTCGCTTAAAATAAATTACCCAAAAGAAATGGCAACTATTTCTGATCAGCAAAGGCAATAAAAAAGATGTGCCGACTGGGAAATATCCACATAATTAAGAAGATAACAGGTTGCTTACTTCTATGCTTGAGTTAAATATCGCATATTAATTTTATTACATCCATCAGGAATAAATTATGTATGCTCAAAACAAACAAACAATGACAAGTCATTTCGACTAATATTGTATTTATAGCAATCTATTTGTAACAAGCATGACAGCTAACTTCTTTGAATAACTGGTATATGGATCGAGTTCGATTCAAGCTCAAATTCAGCTTTAAGCTGTTGGGACAGAACCAGACAGGAACTAATACCGAATTCAAGAAATGCCATACCATCTCGAAACGGAGGATAATAAAGCAGATGAGACGGGTACTAAAGGACCCATGATCAATATTTGCATTATGAAGAATATAGAGCAATGATCGGGAAATACTTTCTTGTTAGACGAACAATGCTCGGACTTTAAAATGCACAAACCGAACGTCAATAGAAAGAGCACAAGAGTATTAAATTTTCTTTTGTTTCATGTAATCATCAAATTGTGTTAAACTAACCAGCTTGATGAATGCAATACTGAGTATTAGGGTGGATGATTTTTTTTTTTTATTGAATTTTCTTTCATAAACTTTTTTTTTCTTCGTTTCTGCCTCTACTTTTTTATTTAAAAAATATTCAATTGCAAAAAAGACATCTCAGCATTATTTAAAGACATTGCGCATTAACACAAAAATACAACAACAAAAATTGCAATTAAAAATTGTATAGAACCAGCTTCAAGGGCAACCATGCAACCTTTTCAACCGCATAGCAATACAAACAGCGCTTTAATGGAATCGCAAATTAAAATCGGTTTTATTCTTCCAAGTTTTCCATGCATTTACACTTGAGCTATGCGAAAAGCCGCAGCATCAACAAGTGTGGTTAAATCGTTGGAGGTGTATTAAGTTAGAGATGCATAGCCAATTTGTACATTAGACTGGACCAAATTTTTTTTTTTTTTGTAATTAGGATATTTGTCAAAAAACGCACCAATAAATATAAAAAAATATATAAGCACAAATTCCTTAAGGAAATTGGTGGTTCAAAATTTTTTAGAAAATGAAAATCAAGAAACAATAATAAGTACACAACGAAACTACCCATAAAAAAAAAAATTTACATAAGACTGGACCAAGTTTTTTTTTTTTTTTAATTAGGATATTTGCCAAAAAACGCACCAATAAATATAAAAAAATATATAAGCACAAATTCCTTAAGGAAATTGATGGCCCAAAATTTTTCAGAAAATGAAAATCAAGAAAAAATAAAAAGTATACAACGAAACTACCCATAAAAATTCTCAAAAACAACCAAATCTAATGTCTTACATATTAAATAAAAAAAAATTTCTTTAGTATAGTCTAATGAGCATTAAAAAATGCAATGTAAAAGTAAGTGGTATTAGCTAATTTTTAATATTTTATCTCTAGTTATCTATAACCCTTTTCCACAAATACATACATACATATGTAACAGTTTAAAAACAACAATAAAACTAAATAAATAGCCCCCCTATTCGGCTTTTCGCTGTGAACTTCAAAATACGATGGAAGTTCAATCGGCTTACTATTAGCTGAGCTAAGATCATTTTACCCATATGTAATGGTCTATCGTTGTGCTGTTGATTGAATCAGCTGTTGAGTGCTGCTTACTTTAGTGGCGCTTCAGACTCACATACAATTCGGCAGCGCATGCGCGATTAGAGACCGGCTTAATAATGACTCCTCAAAATTTTGCTATGCTTTGCGCGCTGCTCAATGATGATGACGTAGGCAGCAGTTGTTGTTGGTATGTTACAGTAGTGGCCAAATCTAGGCGTCTAATAAATTTTTGAATACATATTTCTTTTAAAATCTTTGAGCATTCATAGAGATTTGTTTAGTTGACATTCAGCTGGCGACTCAGCAGCAGTATCGCGTGTGGCGTTTGAAAACGAAAGAGTGGAAGTGAAGTTTGGCGGTTGACTATGGATAGTTGAAAATTCAAATGATTTGTGTATTTTAATTTAAAATTTTATTTTTGAATGCGTTTTGGAGTGTGCAAAACGGAAGTGAAGTGTAAAGCCCAAAATATTAGAAAGTGTATAATTGTTAAAATTGTATAACAATTAAAAAAAAAAAAATTTTAAATTAAAAATTAAAATTTTTTTAAATCAAATCTTTTCAAAATGTCAGACAAATTAATAGACGCTTTGATGGCTGAGAGTGTCCTGCTCACAAAAGTAACAAAAATTGCAGCGGGTTATTCACCCATTACCATATTTTTAGTGGGTGCCATCACATTCTTCTTGGTGATGTACAATAAAAGACGTGCACGTTTGGTTAATTTGATTGAGAAAATTCCAGGACCAGCCGCTTTGCCGTTTATTGGCAATTCAATTGAAATGAATGTGGATCATGATGGTAAATACTCGAATTTTATTTTCCTTTTTGGCTGGAAAACTTGAATGGAATAAAATGTTTTGATTCTTTTTTGGTTTTATTATTGGCATGGTGCCATCTTCAGTGTCCTTTATCGTTATGAGAAAATCGTTAACAATGTTTTTGTTGCAGGTTTAATTTTTTATTTTATTTTATTTTTATTGTCACCGTTCGTTTTTTTTAATTTAATTTTTTCAAATGGGGTCGCCAATTAGCTTTACTCTTCCAGCTTCAGCAAAAATTAATGTGACTCGCATGACCTTTCGGAATCGGCATAAAACAACTGCATCCATATAATTTTAATGGGTTGAGAAATAAATAAAAAATTGTAATCTTAACCAGATGTGAATAAAACTCAAACGGTTCCAGTAGGATAGTTTGACCAAAGAGGCGAAACAAAAAATATCAATTTTCAATTAATTGATTTTTTTATATGTATACTGCTATTGAAAATTATCGGAAAGCCGAAATAAATAAAATCCAATAAATGATTAACACAAATTCTGAAGAGAAATCTTATGGTCTAAAACACGTGTTAAAAATTTTAAATTCTTTTCACAAATTTACTTTTATAAGTTATGCTAGTCCTTGACATAATTTTTTTTCTCAGCCACATTATTTTATGCTCGACATCTAATGGAACTTTTTAAAATCGCATATTTCTTCCATATATTTCTCAATACTATTAATTTAAAATTTTGGTTTTGTCCTTTCCGAAATTCTAGGATCATATTAACCTTCATAAAAAGTCGATTAGAAATTACAAAAAACATGTCAAACCATTTTATAGTGAGAGTGATTTTTTTACACATCAAAAAAGTTTTTCGAATAATTCTATATCCGAAGCCTTATTATTTATAACCGAAAGCCTGTTGTAAATTAGTAATCAGTTGAAAAAAATAATATAATAAAATTAAAAAAATAATTTAATATAAAAAAAAAAAATAATAGTTCAATAAAAAATTTAAAATAATAAAAAAAATTTAAGATAAAAAAAATTTCAAAATTAAAAATAGTAAAAAAAACTATAAAAAAAATTTTTAAAAATGTGGTTTGTTACTTTTGATTATTTTTAATAATCGTGAAAAATCGTAATTTTTTTTGATTGTTTTTTGGAAATAGTATATAAAATTTTAAAGTAATGGTAATCATTTATTAAATGTATTGTCAGGAAAATAATCACTCAAACCGATAATCATTACGATTGAGACTTTAGAATTTTTTTGCCGGATGAGTGTTTTTCATATAAAAAAAGGGTTTACCAATTAAATAAAAAAAATGCAGGGTTTTTTTTGTTTAATTTTCACATTATTATGAAAGATATTGATAGTCTACAAAACTGTATTTTCGGGTTTCTGGTTTAAAATATATAAATCGGACCACATCACGGATTTTAAATAATATTTTTTTTAACAATTTCTAATATCTTTTAAAAGCGATTATTCCTTACCCCAAAGTTATGTGGGAAATAATACTTTCTAATATCTACTACTCTCTATCTACTTAACTTAATAAAGATCATTTTAATATCTTCCATTGAGAGCTAACGAGCTTACCGTAGAAATGAATACAATTCCATCAGCATAGATTCACTTTTCAAGAAAATAATGGAGCACAAATGATGACCGTGATTTATTGATAATATTGATTATTCAAACATTATCAAACTAAATGTGCCATGAAACAACAATGAATGTATGCATTTACGGTGGATGAGCGAACGTAAAACTCGCTTTTTTTGCGCTCGATACGTCGTTTACAAAAAGGTGTTAATTAAAATTACAAACAAATCAAAAGAATAATTTTTTGTATCGTTCAGTCAATGCTCTCTTAATATATACAAATATAGTATAAATAATAAATCAGATGCAGATACATATATATTTATCTACGATTGCAATACATATCTACAGTACTTAGATGAGTATGTGATGAACAAATTGGTAAAATATAAACATAGTGGGGCATGGTGAGAAATTGCACTAATATATAAACAATAATATTATCTATTTTAAAGTTAAAAGGGAGCTGAAAGTCTAAAATTTTAACAAACTATCCGTTTATTTATAACTCTACTACCTACTAGAAAGTTTAAAAACTTGTATGATTTCAAGTTCAAACTCGAAATTTTATAATTTTAAAAATCACTTCCTCCCCATATGCAAATTCTGTCGGAATTAGTTAATATTCTGCGAATTATAGTCAAGAAACACAATATATTATAAATGAAATACATTATAAATATATGATTTGAATGTCAAGAACGGCAAGAGAAGGAAGCGATAAACAGAAAAAAATCGCCGTAAAGACCTTAATCTTGACTTTGAAAAATATTAGCTTAATTTTTTTGCATCATTTCGATCAGTGGAAATAGAATATTATAAGATAAAACATAACAAGAAAAACAAAAAAATTGATCATTTTAAAACTAATCGATCGAAACGCTGGGCACAAAATTAAACAAAAGCAGCGTCAATTAGCAACAATAAAAGAAATAACAGTAAAACAAAAAAGGTAGAAAATACATACATACGAGTATGTAACATCGACCAAATCAATGAACACACAACAAACTATGAATGGACTCATTAGCCGATCAGCACGGCGGTGATCGGTGATCGGTGAGATCGTCAACGCCAGGGACCGTAACTGTTATGAGTTTTAATATAAAAATCCACATTTAATCATTATTTTCAGATTTTTTTCATAAAAATCAACAATAGCAGTTATTTTAAATATTTATTTTTTTGATCAAAAATAAAAGTTATTTTTTGATTTTTATTTTTTTGATCAAACATAAAAATTATTTTTTGATTTTTATTTTTTTGATCAAACATAATAGTTATTTTTGATTTTTATTTTTTTGATCAAAAATAAAAGTTATTTCTTGAGCGATATTTTATCCCTCAAGAATAAAAATTAAGTTTTGAGTTTTAACTTTTTTAGCGGATTGAAAAACTCAAATAACCGCAGCGCCTTTCTGGCAGGTTGTTGATCATAATTATTAGATGATATATCCTTGTCAGCATAAGTGCTCAATAATTTGAAACATATTTTTATGTATACACATTGAGATTGTATGTATGGGGCAAAATTCGCCAAGTGTACCAGGTGAAAAAATGTATGTACATAAATATAAACTATGTTGATGAGGATATACCACCCACTAATTATGATTTATTACTTGCCAAAAAGGCACAGCGGCGTTTTGAGTTTTTCAATCCGCGAAAAAAGTTAAAACTCAAAACTTATTTTTTATTCTTGAGGAATAAAATATCGCTCAAGAAATAACTTTTATTTTTGATCAAAAAAATAAAAATCAAAAATAACTATTATGTTTGATCAAAAAAATAAAAATCAAAAAATAACTTTTATGTTTGATCGAAAAAATAAAAATCAAAAAATAACTTTTATGTTTGACCAAAAAAATAAAAATCAAAAATAATGATTATTTGTAATTTATATGGATTTCCCTCAAATTTTTTTAGTTTATAGAAGCTTTTTGTTGAGCATGAAGAGACGTGCATATTCATATACTTGAAACGTATCTGCGATATTGGGAAGTCTTCCATTTTTGATGCTAAAAATACAAAAATAATCGTTACGGGGGGTCCCTGGTCAACGCGTTATCAGAGCAGCGCAGCGTTTTGCTGTTGATGTTGAGCTGAGCAGGCAAACCGAACGACAGGTGTTTATTATAACACATAATAATTTGTAAAATATGTAAATATGATATTACTATAGTAAAAATATATATAAACAAATTGCATACAGATGTGAGATAGTTTTTTATGCGCTAACTATATACCTACGAATATATTAATCTGTTAAATAATTTTAGTTTAACCAACGTTTTTGGTTGCACCAAAATTGTTTGTGTTTTTGTTGTTATATTGACTAATGTGCTTTCGAAAAGAAAAATAGTGGCGTAAACTTTTTGAATCACGCTTATATCGGATATCTGCGCTAAACAGTATTCAAGGTCGATATTTGAGGTAGAGAAGTGGCGTTGGGGTATTTTTTTTTTTTCTAAATCGCAATCGATTAGCTAAGAACATTTGGCAGCTAAAGCAAAAGTGAAACAATAAGATACTTAGATAGATACAACAAGTTCCGGGTTAATTAAATTTGAAACATCTATCAAAATTTAATAATGTTATTGTGAATGCGCGAATATTTAAACATTTTGATTTTTAGATTGTATACTGCTACAATATAAGCAAATAGCTATGTACTTATGTATTTATACACTTACAAACATTTCTGTGTGCTTAAGAACTTTTTGACATGAAATAATAATATTTATTAATCATTTTGAATTAAATTCTTGTTTGCTTAGTTTTCAAAAGAATTTGTAGCCAAACATAAGAATGTGTTGGTTATACATACATACTCGTACTCATGTTTGTAAATATAATCATTTTTGCTTCCCCCTAAAATTGACTTCTTCCGCAATTTAATGATTTTCGGGTCACTATTATCAAGGCGGAAGTTTCTTGCGCTTTGTGCTATAGCAACAAAAATATAAAAAAAAAAAAAATAAATAACAGGAAACATTTTGCTAAGCTTGTCTTGTAACCAATTATGTTCTATTATACTACAAAAATAATGAAAACTGGTGTTTCTTGTTGTTTGCATAGTATACATATATCAGAAATTATAGAATTTTGAGTTGCTCTTCTTGTAATTTTATTTCTTATTATTTCATTACAAGTTGTTGACAAGTTAGAGAGTTGACTTGTTCCACTTGCTGAAAATTTTCCGTCTAACAATTAAATTAATTTTTTGTGTACATTAGTGAACCACAAAAAAAACTTTTATTTTCTATTTATGTATACGGATATATTTTTCTGAATGGCGCAAAAGTTACTATTAACGTTCCAGATCTTAAAATTTATTTGGAGTTTGTATTTACTTATCATTATTTTGAAGTGTCATAAAGTCAATGACGTTATGTCACTGACTTTAATTTGCTTTTTCAAATTTCACCTTCAGGAAAATTATCAATGCCAAAATAATTTGACCTTAATGCTCTGTGACATTAATTCCAGTGACATTAATTCCTTAGATCTCATTTTTGTCGGGTTACTTTGATTTATTTGTTAAAAAAAAAATAATTATAAAAAATTAATAAAATTAAAAATTTATTATATAATATAGTATTGGATAAACTGAAAAAAAGGGATGATATTTTGAAATACTTCATTTGAAAGGTACTTGGATGTTGCATTTAAAATTGGCATCACAAATTCATAACGGTAAATAAATCTTATGAGACACGAAGCTCATTAATGAAATAGGTTTCGTTTGAAATAAAAAAATTGTTTTTGAAATCCAACTATTTTTTATTTATGTATCTTAAACCAAGACAGTTTTCCAAAAGTTTTAATACCTTTAATCCATTTTTGAAACTGAACTACATATCGCACCCTAAATACAAAAGGGTCACAACTCAAAAAAATTTCAGGTGGTTTTTTCGACATTTATCCTTTCGCAAACGCTTGATCAACTATAACAGCCGATTTTTTTCTTAATGATTATCATCTTCAACTAAACGGCTACCGTCCTGCTTGGTTTTAAAAAAATATAGCTAAGCTAGCGCTATCTAGAAGCGTTCAAAGCAAAGAACCTCTAATTTTGAGTTGTGACACTTTTGTATTTAGGGTGCGATATGTATTAGGGAAAAGCGAATACGCTAATCCGGGATTATTCCGGAGATTGTGAAATTATAGCCTGAAAATCCCGGTACTATCTATTAAAATTCAAAATAAGAGATTTTAATGTTTATAAAAATGTAAATTTATACATACAACAAAAAGAAAGAAATCGTTTACTCTCATTTGGTGTCAACAAATTTCGTAATAATAGAATTATTGTTACGCTTGGATGGGATATACAAACACTTTAAAGACATTTTCTTACCTTTACTTGATGCATAGGGTCTGCTTTTTTTTTTTGTTTTTGTTTTATGTCATAATTTATGAATTAACCATGAAAAATAAATAAGCAATAAAGATTATGTAAATTCAAAAACTGAAATAGCTACTCTTAAGCCATTAGTCATCGATGACGTCTAGACGCACATATATGAATGTATATGGGATAATAACAAAGCCTATTAAGCGCGACATACTACCAATGAAATTAAGGCCGAACTTCACCCACAATGAGTGTTACGCTACTTTTAATTTCTCTCTGCCGCTTGATGGGTTGAAAAGTGTTTGCGCCAAACACTCGAGCGACGACGTTGCTTTTCCAAAAATATTCTAAAATGTTGTGCTGTTTTGATATTAGCTCCGCTAGGAATTTGAACTTGCAACCTTTTGTATAGCAAGCAAGCACATAACCCGCTCATTTATGCAGGTTACTGCATATTTTTGACTTTTTACGGCAGCCTAATTGGCGCTTGTTTGTAGCCTTTTTCGGAGTTTTACTACATCCATAAATTTCAGCCGTTAACTTGATGTAGAGCGCGCGCATTCATTTCAGAGCAAAAGTTTACGAATGTCTCAATCAAAACAAAATCGAAAATTTTATGGTGCACACCTTTTTATATACCGTTATTTTTTTAATTTGACTTTGTGTGATCACATCAAGTAGCGGTAAAAAAAAACAAGTGTATGCGGATTAAAAAGTTCATTCAATGTGTGTTAATGCATTGATTTTTTATTTATTTATGTAAATAATGCATTGGTTGTTAAACTTTAATTGTAGCTAAAAATGCGTTGTCATGGGATATTTGGATATTTCTTTATTTACATAAGTATATATGGGTCATTTCATATGAAATTTGCCACTAAAATTTAAAAACGCCCACTATATTTTTTTTTGTGCTGAGAATGGAAAATAAGTCGACACCTATTTTTTTATTTCACTCATAGTGGTCAAATTTTTGAGTTATGGATTTTTGAATTTTGGGCATTTTGAAAATTGAAATATTTTCATTATTTTCTAGTTCGTGAACAAATTAACGGAATTCTAATGAATGTTAGATCTATCTACCAAAAAACCCAAAATTAAAAAATTTTTTTTCTATGAATTTTTTATAAACAATTTGCAATTGCGAAAAAAATCATCTGCAAACTTCGTGTTTCTTTTATTTTATCATGAATTGGTCTTTTAATAATTTTCAGTAAAAACTTCAGAGTGGTCTTTTAACGGTTGTTGAATTACACGTATCTACACACACAATAACAAAGTGGGAGTTTTTAAATTTTAGTGGCAAATTTCATACGGAATGACCCATATGCATATATCAGTATATCGACATTAGACCGCGCCAAAAAAAAAAGTACAGGAAAATATGAAAATATGAATAAGGATATTTTGTGGAGTGAAAATCGGCTAGTTAACACACAACTTTGAAGGTCTGAGGCAAAATCAGGAAATAATCACAAAAATAGGAGAAAAATTAATACAAAATACTTTACACTTTCAAAAAGTAAATAACTCCCATTAAATTTTATTTTCTGCTAAAAGTTTGTAAAGGAATGCCCAACAACATTGTCCCAAAACAAGAACTGACCGCTTTGACAAAGTGAAAAATATTTAAAAATTTGTAAATAATTGTTGAAAAATATGGTAAAAAAGTAGCAAAATAAGTTTGTGGAAACTGTAAATTTTGTTACGCGAAATTTCATCAAAATTTTAAAAAAAAAAGTTATAGCATTTTTTTTGGAATATTCATTTTAGTAGCCCACTATGTTTTATTATAATAAGATCTTAACCTTAAGAAATAAAATACAGTGCACTCGCGAAAGCTCGAACACACGATAACTCGAACATTTTTTTTTCTCCATTGACTACTTTAAAACTCGAACAAAATGTAGCTACTCTAAAACTCGAACAATTATTTTCTTTTTTTCATGGAAAAACATGTTAGATACTGTCGTTTTGCATACGCTGTAACGGCCGATATTCAAATTTGTGTCGTTATGTGAGTCTTTTGTTTCATTCTAAGGCGCCGCACTGGCTAGGTTTCGTGCTAATTACCGAACTTTTCTTTTAAGTTGATTGATATTTGTCAGTGATACACGGGATTTTGCGCGGTTAGGATCAAATTTATGTGCGTGTTATAATGGGACGAAAACTAAATGTTTTAAGTTTAGCAAAAAAGGCTGTATTGAATGCGATAGAAAATAAGAAACATCAAACCAAAATCACTGCTTTTTTTCTAATACATAATTTGTAAACAACATTCATATTTGCTAGCATTTTTTATTAAATAAACTGGCAATGAACTACAAAACATCAAACCACTCCTCCACCTCTTTGATTAATAATACCATAAAATTGGACAGGGTATAAAAACTGTTAAAATGAATACATATATCGATTAAAAATACATAACGTTCGAAAACTCGAACATTTCGATAACTCGGACAGGGCTGGTTTTCATTAGTTCGAGTTTTCGCGAGTGCACTGTACTTCAGCTCGCCGAAAAAAAATTACCAAAAATCAGAAAAATGTGCGAACAAAGTTTGCAGTTCTTCCAATAGACCAGAACAACTGTTTTATATAGGCTTTTTAAAATAATTTTATTGAGAAAGAAATTTATGAAAGTAGCTGAAAACGACAGTGTGTACATTTATGTCCGCCGCTGTATTTCTCATCATGGAAATTTCATTGAATTTGTATTTTGTAAATTTACTCGATAATCTTTGATTTAAATTAGATAGGGCTTTCCGAAGAAAATATATGAAACTAGGTATAATAAAGTAAAAAAAGAAAAATAAAGTCCGGCTTGGAATGATTCGGTTTCGGTTTCAGTCAATTTAATCGGAGTTATTTTGTTTAAGAGTAAGTAATGCTCAAGAGAACCCGATGAAGTACATTCCAGAATAAATCTTTTCAGTGAAAATTATCGAGGCAACTAATTTAAATGTGTACCTATGTATGTATGTATGGATATTTAAAAATTTTCTTAGTACAAATATGTATGTATGTATATTCAACTTGTATGGGGCATTGGCCTACATAAGGACAACAAACGCATTCCAGCATATAATAAACATGAACATAAATGAAAAATTTGCATGTTCTCATATAATGCAATAAACGCAATTCAAAATTTCAAATACTTAACTAGTTAATACATTAAAATTTGCATACATCGGCTGAATTTTATTGTAATCTTTGTTCATTGAAAACTAAAAGATTTACAATAACAATTCATGGTCAATGTTTATTATGCAAGTTGCAAATGCTAACGACTAAAGAACTTGTTTACCAATCGCCTTGAATCAAGATTTCAAAGTTATACACGTTTTTAGAAAATAAAAGAATGTTTCTAGTTTCGCTTGATTTTTCCCAAATTCAGTAATTTAGCAAATCAACTATTAAAGTGCAAATACATACCACTCACCGAGACGTTTACATGACCAAACGTTCCTACATACTTATGATTCGACGCATAAGAACTTTCAAAATAAAAATCAGCAGTGAATTATGAGGTCATTCTTTGTTGATCGTTTTGATTCAAAATATTTACAAAACTGGTTTATAATTTCAATTTTTTAAAATTTAGCTTAATTTTTGCACTTGATTACCACAGCAACTTTTCGGTAGAACTTGATTGCTGCAACAGTTTCAAGTTTATTGAGAATGAATTGAGTGCTAAATGGTTTTAAAGAACTGTTTGAGCGTTAAGGTGGTTCATAGAAAAATATTAAGTTAAAGCTGCTTGAAATTTCCCCATATAAAAATGTAAAGTTTGGTTCCATTGAAAACTAAAAAAAAAAAATTGTTGAAAGTGGACCATTACGTATAATTTAATTAAAAGAAGGGGAAACGAAAGGGAGGAATTTGAGGGGAGAATATGAAAATTCAGAAAGAAAGAAAAGTAGAGAGAAGACTTAGAGTTCCATATTTGTTTCCGAAGTTGTATATATGTACATACATACATATTAAAAAAATAATAGTTCTTAAATTTTTAGTTTTATTATTTTTTAATTTGCTCATTACTTGAACAACAATGTGAAGCATTTAGTAAACATCCAAACATACTTACATTTATAATTCTTCTTAATTTCTATACTAAATGCTTTTAATTTAATTCAAGCTTTGACATTGAGTATCATAAAATAATGATAATGAGTCTATTTTTCTTACAAATTGGCTAGAAGTTTTGGGCGAATGTACTTTGGCTTTGAATTTGTAGCTAAATTTACTAAATAGCTGCAATTTAGAATTGTTATTGCAGGTATATTCTCAAAAGTTTAAAAGCTTGAAATTAGAATGACTAAAATAGCCCTTGCGTGAAGTTTTAAATATCCATCGTCAGAGGGCGTAAATAGGATAGTTTTTAGAAAAAGCTAACATAATCAAATTGGTATACGTAAAATTTTTTAAAATTCATGCATTTTTACTCTTAATTTTCGATAAAAATACAAAAAAACTGAAATAAGGATTTGTTCTTTTTCGGAAGCTGTTTTAATTACCAGGTTGAGCCACGCCTATATTTTTTCAAAACTGCAATTTCTATAAATCTTGTTGTGTTTGTATAGGTAAAATAATTTTTTTAACTTTAATACATATGTAATTATTATAAAAAATACTTATAAAAAAAAAATTGTTATTATAATTTGAAAACTAATCCTTATATTCATAAAAAATAAAAAAGCTTTATAAAGCTATCTTAATCCAAAATTTGTATGGAAATGTCATCTTAAAAAGCTTTACAAAGCACTCATAATAGAAACTTTGCAATAAAAATTGTCATCTCAAAAAGCTTTATAAAGCTCTCATAATCCAAAATTGTCATTTGAAAAAGCTCTCATAATTAAATTTTTTTATAGAAATGACATCTTAAAAAGCTTTATAAAGCTCTCATAATCCAAATTTGCATGAAAAAGTGTAATCTTAAAAGCCGTCTTAAACTTTTTTTAAAAAGCTTTGTAAACTAATTTTTTGTAAATATGCTGGTAAATATATAAAAAAGTTAAATTTGAATTCAAATCCATTTCCTACTGGGTTCATTCATTGAATCTAGAGATGTATGTATGAACAATTAAAATAAGCAAAACAACTCCAGAGGGCTTTTAATTGAAGTTAACGCAGAAATCATGTTTGTACTCATAACAGAGATTATGCGGCAATGAACAACAACGCGCTTTCAAAATTTTCTGGCGAAAGCGAAAAAATATCTCAATAACGAAAGAAACAAAAAACTATCCCATGCTTTGATGAACCAAATTAAAAAAAAATAAAAATTATGAAAATAATAATTAGAAATTAATCATGAATCATGAGCAGTACGTCAATATACATATGTATAGTGCGTTTCATAACTATAGCACAATTAAAATTACTGGCCGCAAAAAAAAAAAAAAAACATAAAATTTTTATGTTTTAACAAATTTTGTCATATGTTTTCCCATAAAAGTATTATTTGAGAGTCGTTTCAATCTAAATTATAAACTTGATCTCATCTAAAAAGTTTCAATCCCTACTATTTTCAAGTTATGAAACACACCAAACGATCATGATGATGTAACATGCGAAATATTTGAGTTCATTTACCTAAGATAGAATATATCCCAGTTTGTATGTTTATTAATAAGTATGTATAATATTGGGATCACTTCTAAGAAATTAGCATAAAGGCATGTCCATCAATATTTTATTTTGTTTTTGAACTACAGAGCTTATGCATATTTTTAGAAATTATAATTTCGTTTTTGCATTTAGCCGTCTTCAGCTTTTATTTATGGTTTTAGTAAGGGAATCTAAAATCGGGTGTAGTCGAACAATATAAACCGGGCTGTGAGCTTCAGGAACACAGATGAAGTTATTCTTGCCATGATTATAGCGTACATCTTCATGTGGAATGTGGGTGTGGTTATCAAAAGATTGACTTTATTTTTTTATAGTTAAAGGGCTACTGGAAATGACTTTTTATGAAGTGGAACCCGAAGAGTCTAGAAAATAGTCCCGAAATGGTCTCTGAAACAATTCCAAAATAATCCTAAAAAAGTCAAAAAAAACATTCCCATACATGTCCCGAAATGGTCCTGGCAACAATCCCTGCATTTTTCTGAAAAGCCCTAATCAATCTCCAAAAAGTTCGGAAAATCATCCCAAAATGATCCGAATCCTATATAATTTTGCTACAATTAGCCATTTCCTAAATTCTCTATTACCTAAATTCTCTATTACCTAAATTCTAATACCTATCACACTCTGAACAATTTCTTTTTTTTTCGTACAAAAAAAATGTCGATCTCCGAAAAAAATTCAAAGATGTTAACTTCCAAAAAAAAAAGATCCATAAAGTTTTCACAGAAATTTATTCGAAATATCTTACGTGAATTGCGTTCCACAAATTCGACAACTTTAATAATTACAACAATAATAACCGTAATAAAGGTGAACATCGTCGGCTCTTATTTAATTACAAAAACAGTAGGCATGGGCCAAATGAGATATTTGGTAGCATGCTCATCAAATTAATATTCATAAAACTCAGGTAGATAGGCATATGACAATGAAAGTGCGAATATAAGAAGAGAAAGAAATGAAGATAGAAGAGTTGTTACAACAACAAAAACAACAAGAGAGAAGACCGAAGACATACTGGCGTATGAATTCATTTGGCATTAAACATACAAAATTTGCAAGAGTGGGCGCAATTGTTGTAGCCAGACACTCATCTATGGAGGTACGTACTTTCCGCTTTCGTAACACCTTTGAAGGTAATCAGCAGCAAATGCATATGTACGAGTATGTAGGTGAGATAATTATGTATGTATGCTTAGATGTGAAGCTATCTTACAAGAAAACGCCAGAAACTCTTTTGTCACACAATAACTGTTAATGAGGTAAAAATGGCCTTCTGTAATTTTGTTGTAATTTCAAAAGTTGCGAATTTCAAATAAACATAGGCTGTTTTTTTTATTCGTTTCAAATTGGTTGTTTTATTCATAAGTCGCTAAGTGGTTACGAAAAAAAATTGCTTTTTCCAGATCAAACACATTACGAAAATTAAGAAAGTCTAAGTTAGATTGGAACCGAGCGTAGTGCTGATCCGGTGGTGGAAGATTAGTACTGATCAACAAACAAAGGAGAAAAACTAGGAGAAAGAATTAGAGGTTATGGGAATTTAAAAAGAAGAGGAAGAATAAAAAGGAACTCACAGTATTCAAGTTCTAGTTACATTGAACTACATTTTTTATCACATGAAAATAAAAAATTAAAGCATATCGAGACCTGAGTGGAAGATCGCCCTATTTCAAATATTTAAAAAAAACGTCCTATCTCAGAATTTCTCTGAAGAACACATATGTAGCTCCAAATATTTTGCAAAAATTTCCTATTTAAAATTGTGGGTTAAAAACGTCCGATCGCAGAATTTCTCTGAAGAGCTCAAAATATTTTTCGAAGAATTATTCATAAATGTCCTTACTGGACGAAAATTCCATACATTTCTAGCCGAGATGGTAGTTTTTGAAAAATGTTTTCTTTTCTTTCCCCTTCTTCTGTTCCTTTTTTTTTACAAATCTAACCACAAAAAAAGACCTAACTCCTGTCTTCAAAACTCTCAGCTTTAAAACGCGAGTACTCCTGAGTTTCCAATATCGACCTTCAAATCAAAAATTTCATTTCATTAAAAAAAAAAAAAATTCTCAAACATTCAGTTAATGATCTAACACAGTTGGATTGACCATTTCGGTCACTGTGCACAATACTCAACATTGGCATTAGATGCTGACCGAATAAACGACCGTGACGCGACAAAATTTACTCGAACTAAAACTTAGATACAGACATAAATATAATCTGCGAAATCGTCATTATTCAGCTGGACTTCATGTCATGGAGCAAAACATAAATTTTATTACAAACATTTTTTTTTTTGCGCATGCGCAACAAACTTTTCGTATTCAAATGACAATGGACATACATATGTATTTATTTGGCGGACTAACATATGTACATATGTATGTATGTACTCGTACAAATGTCAAAACACATTAGATTTATGATTTTGTAATAAATTAGGTGTTGGCTATGCTACTGATTAATTACGAATATAAAACCCAAGTAAAGGGCAAAACATCCACACGACATAATAATTATAGTACTAAGCTTCTTCTTCTTTTATTTTGGAGATACGCTGCGAGTGTTTTGTTCAGGTCAAAGTTAATAGAGACATTCCATTTGCCCTTCTCTGTATGAGTTAAAGATTATCTACATACCTTCATTTAACTTCTTAGCGAACTTTAGTGGTCTAACATGACTTGCTCCAGAGATATGTATGCGGTCTAGAAGGTGCCATGCCCCCTTTTTCTAAATCTAATAAAATTGCAATTCAACTTTTGATAAATTCTTAATTAAATGACTCCCTAATTTTCTTAATTCACAGAATTATTCAGTCGCGTCACGGGTACAATCAAATTGTGGGGCAATCGCATCGGTATGAATAAGGCTTGGCAAGGTCAAAGTCCCTATGTAATGTTATTCGATCCAGAAACCGTTGAGGTAAGTTGAACTTATATACATATGTTTCTATTTAGTTGTGGTTAACCAAGTTAATGGAAAAACAATGAAAAGTTAAAGTTGTTTTAAAAAGTATTTTTGTAAATTTTTGTAAAATGGGTGTGGCAACGCCTACTTTTAATTAAATTTATTTTTAAAATAATAATAATCACAAATCTGGAAACGGCTGAGTTGTTCGAGTAAAATTTTACACATAGATTTCGGTTATCGGAAAAGTTTTAAAGAAAATTGGATGAAATCGATTAAGGACCACAACCGATTTTATATAAAAAAAAAAAAATTTTAAATTATAGACGAATAGAAAAGCCAGCCAATATTGCTGCGAAAAATATTTGTATATCAATTCTGTTTTACTTGCAAGTTTGTAAAATATCTATTTTCCAAAAGAGGCGTGGCTTACCCCTTTTTTAGTGGATTAATTCATAGAACTTTTAATGCCATAACTCGAAAAAAAATGTATTTCCTGTTATGGAATTTGAAGGAAATGTTGTTTTACTAACGGACGAAATCGCTCGAGGACCACGTCCCCTATTTCAAGATAGTTCTGACACATGTCTTTGTAAACTTCAGTACGCGATTTTTCTGTAACTGAGCAAGCTACATATATCAAATCAATAAGATGTGGGACATGTTATGAGTTTTTTAAGCAAAACTGGACCATAAGTAAATTTTCTAGAAATAGGCGTGGCGCCCACTTTTCAGTAAAAAGTAATATCTACTACTTACGAATTTGATTACTCGAATAGAATTTTCTTTCAGAGAGGACGTTTTTGAAAATCATTCTGAAATAAGGCGTTCCTAAACCAAGAATTTAAAATAGTATTTTTTTGAAAAATATTTTGAGCTGGGGTGATCTTCAAAGAAGTTCTGAAATAGGGTGGCCTTCCACTCAGGCCTAGCTATACTTTACGCTCTTGCAGTGAGAAGATTATCTCTTGTTTCAATAAAAAAAATTTAACACAAAGGTTCAGAGAATTTGAATTTTTTTTTATAAAATCGATTCTTCTGTTCGAAAATATTACATCACTCAAATAATTATGGGGAAACTAATGTCGATTAATGTTTTGTAAGCACCACTCTGTCTATTGTTTGATAATTATGTTGCAACATCATAAACAAATTGTGGGAATTTTTATTTCACTTTGAACACTTTACAACACTTTTTTAATTACAGCCAATCTTGAATAGCCAAAAGTTCATTGATAAAAGTCATGATTATGATTATCTGAGACCTTGGTTGGGTACAGGCTTGCTGACGAGTTTTGGACGCAAATGGCATTCCAGAAGAAAAGTAAGTATGTAATGCAGCACATTTAAATATATATTCACATAACTGTTAAAATATATAAAAGCATAAATGCAGTAATCACTACCAAGTTCAAGTACAAATCACTACCAAAGCAACTACCTTACTTTACTTATTTATTTTGTATTTATTTATTTTTATATTCAATAAAATTAGATTTTAACGCCTGCTTTCCATTTCAAAATTTTGGATGATTTTATTGATGTATTCAATGAGGAAAGCGCTATATTGGCACGCAAGCTGGAGTGCGAAGTGGGCGTAGAGGCCTTCAATATCTTTCCATATGTGACACTTTGTACATTGGACATTGTTTGTGGTAAGTGGATCAAGTGTTGGGTTCAAGAAAAAAAAACACACAAAAAAATTACAAATATGGATTTCAATGTCAATTATTTGCTAAAAATTTTAAAAATTTTACGTAGAAACGGCTATGGGACGCAGCATTCATGCGCAAGACAACAGTGATTCTGAATATGTCAAAGCTGTTTATGGGTGAGTATATGCTCTTTGAGAAACTTTTAAAATTGTTTGCAATTTGCTGTGTGGGTATACAACCAGAGTTGTGTGTTAAGGTTTACATATATGCCTATGCTATCCCTGTAGGAACTGAGTAACTAGTGTGGCAAATTTGGGGTTAAAAACTAGTAACGGAATTTTTTCTTGTCTAAAATTGGCAGTTAAATTATAAGTTCTAGGTATTTGAAATAATTTTTGAAAATAATATTTTTTTTAAAAATGGTTTAAATTTGAATTTTTATTAAGATTTTTTTTGAAATTCTTCTGTTTGAACCAAACCTGTTGGGTAGTGATTTTTAGCAAATTTAATTTCCATTAAATATTTTAATTAGTAACGCTCGTTTACAGAAATTTTAGTTTCAAAAAAATTCTGACACCGGTAAAATTAAAAAAAATAGCAAAAAATTTTATTCAGTCAAAAAAAAAAATTTCTGAGATCTGTGAAATTTGAAAACAAAAAGCAAAAAAAAAATTTATCAGTCAAAAAAAAAATTAAAAATTTTGAGATCTGTGAAATTTAAAAAGAATACACAATAAAAATATTAATTTCCATATTGTAAAGCTGATTTGTTATGACCAAGGCAAATTGATTGTTATGGTAATGGCAGAGCGAATTCGGCAATATTCGCCTCTATTCGCTTCAAGTTTTTGTAATGTAGAATGTCATAGTGATAAAAAATTTTAAATGACAACCATCGATTGTTTTTTTATATTTCATAAAAATTTAATTGAACTAATGGTGTCTGGAACAATAAATATGTGTTTGGACAACTCCTGCGTGTATAAAATTTAGTTAAAACCATCGCCATCGTACCCTTTTGGTAAGTTCCGATGGTTTTTTGAAAATAAATACCAAATAAAAAATTCAAAGTCAACAGTCAATTTTTTCTTTTTATGACATTCTACATTACACTGCGAGTTAAAAACGTGAAGAAGAAGAAGTCAGCTGTTCACTTCACATTACCATAAGAATGAATTTGCCTTGGTTATGACCAAACCGAATCTTGGTTTAAAAAAATGAGTGCTATGGATTTGGTTTTCAAAAGCAGTTTGAGTAACTTTAAACATTTTTCTAAAAAAAAAAAAAAAGATTTCTAACAACACCGACAAGAAAATGTTTCAATTAAAAAAAAATTTTGTTTATCCATTAAAGCAATTTTTCACCGTGTACATATTCAGATATGTACTTATATGTACATATGTACAAATGTAAAGAGATAGGTATGATGAGCTTAATTATTTGTAAGCTTATGCATTCGTCAGATAGTTGATAAGGCTTCAAACAATATACATATGTATATTCGGTGATATGATCTTTCACAACACCGCTTCAACCATATTCGTTTGTATGTATTTATGTTTGCAAGTACAGTTATGTGAAAAAAAATGAACTTGAAAAATTTTTTTCAATATTTTATTTTAACAACTAAACATATTTGCCCTTATTCTTTTTTGGATAATATAGTTAAAAGGGTGCTAGAAATTCGAGAAGAAGGGGGTAAAAAGTCGTTTTTAAATGAAATATTTTTTTTTTTTCTTGAAAATGTATTAATTTAGCGCCTTTGATATAAAACGACTGCGGAGGGGTAGGGTGTTATTCAATATAAGTTCGAGATAGGGCTTTTTTGAATAGAATTTTAAAAAAGGCGTTTTTGAAAATATTTTGAAATAGGGTAATCTTCCATTCAGCAGTCGAAATGATATGCGCAAACAGTTCCTTAGAAGTGAAGCCTACTGTCGCTCTTATAACTCTGCTCAAGTCTTAATAAATCAATCTAAGTATAAGGTGCTTGATTTGATTGGCCGTAATAAAAAAAATTATTGCTGCCTTTAATTTTAAAACACAAAAAATTTACATTCAGTCTACGACTACACGAAGTTTCCATTGATTTATTTATTTGTAAAAAGAAATCTATTCAAATTTTGAAAAAAAAAAAAAAAAAACAAATCAGAAAAACCATTTTTAGTTCAAAATTATACGCAACACTGTACATCATACAATTCAATTTAGCGAAATATGAAATAACAGAATTGTGCGAAATTCAATTTGCTATTATGCCAAATACAAAAAAGGGGCGTGCGGTGCAATTTTGAGCTAGTGCATACCCAGTAGGGAAAAGCTCTAGTACTCCAGTACTAATGCGCTGCATCACTCTATTTATTCGACATGCACTCAACTGACACATTCAACAGAATTATATTTGAATTCTTTTCATACCACATGCTGGTGTTTTAAAGTTTCGAGGTCTTAGCACTAGTTCAAAATGTTTATTATTAAATTTTTATTTTTCTTTGCATTGAAAAATCAAATTTGAAATAGTTGAAATCTTTTATTTGGTAGTAAATATTTTCTTGTTTTAATGTCTACTATTAGGCGAATCATATTACTTTCAAAAACATTCCAAAATACCCATTGACAGTTACTCAACTTCCAGTCTTGAACTAGTTGAAATGTAGTTACTATAAAACTAGTTCCTCTTTTCTTTTTCTTCAAATTTAGTTTTGAACCACTAATTTCTCTCACAACCTATTAAGTTTCCTGCCGGGTATCTATGCGTTTGAATGAGAAATGAAAGTGGCAATGTGCGTAGCATTCGAGCGCTACCAAATGAGTTGTCACTGTACACAGCACAAAACTTTAATATCGAGAGCTGTCAACTTTGACAGTGAAACAAGCTCACTTTCCATCGATAAACAATATTACAGAGGGTGGTGAGCGCTCATGTGAAAAATATGCGAGATTAAGATGTCAATTTGGCGGCAACACCAAACGAACTCAACTGGCAAATGAAGTTTTCCACATTTAGGCATGATAACCCACAAAACACACACACAGCTAACAGAACACAAAAGCGCTTATAAGTGCTCAAAAAAAAGAAAAAAACAACAAAAAAAAATTAAAAACAAAAATAAGAAAGAACTTAAATTAAAAAATTAATTTTTTTCAAGAGAGAACGAGTAAATAAAAATCACTTAACTGACACACTCTTTCATCTTCAATTATTTATATTTTTGAATTTATTTATTTATTCAACTAAATCATCGTTTTTGCTTTCTCACATTCTTCAACTAGCATCGGCTCTATTGTACAAAGCCGCCAATCGAAATTATGGTTACAATTTGATACCATCTTCCGTTTCTCAAAAGACTTTCAACGCCACGAGAGTTATATTAACACTTTGCACGGTTTTTCGAATCGTGTCATACGCGAACGTAAAGCCGAGCTAGCCGAGAACTTACTGAACAACAATGTCAACAGCATGCCTGATGCCTACGATGATTTGGGTAAGAAGAAGAGACTCGCTTTCTTGGATCTACTCATCAACGCCTCAAAAGATGGCGCTGTGCTCACGAATGAGGATATACGCGAAGAGGTTGACACATTCATGTTTGAAGGACACGATACAACTTCGGCGGCTATTTCCTGGACACTCTTTCTACTTGGCTCACACCCAGAATATCAAGAACGTGTTTTTGAGGAATTACATTCAATATTTGGTGATGACAAAGACACACCGGCGACTATGCAAAACCTAATGGATATGCGTTATTTGGAGTGTTGTATTAAGGATGCGTTACGTCTATTTCCCAGTGTGCCAATGATGGCGCGCTCTATAGACGAGGATGTTAAGATTGGTGAGTAGGATCGAGCAACAACTAGAAATTTCCCGAGTACACTAAACAAACAAACAATCTCTCTCTCTCTCTCTCTCTCTCTCTCTGTCTCTCTTCTATTAGGTAACTACTTGGTACCCGCTGGCACTACCGCAATTATAGTCACCTATATGTTACATCGTAATCCCAAATCATTTCCTAAGCCAGAACAATTCAATCCGGATAATTTTTTGCCTGAGAATTGCGCTGGTCGTCATCCATTTGCGTATATACCCTTTAGCGCTGGGCCACGTAATTGTATTGGTCAAAAATTTGCAATACTCGAAGAGAAAGCAGTGCTGTCAACGGTGCTGCGAAAATATAAAATCGAAGCTGTTGACAGACGTGAGGATCTAACGCTATTGGGTGAATTGATTTTGAGACCCAAAGATGGCTTACGCGTGAGAATAACAAAGCGTGCGTGAGCAGCGAGTGAGGAGAGAAATTGGGAGCATAGGCTTAGGCAGAGTTTTTAAGGGCGCTATTTAAATTTAGATTAATAGTTATTTTTTAAAATTCATATGGATAACAGAAACTCAATTAAATTGTAATTTGCACTTAAGTTTTTGATCTGAAATTGAACTTTATTAGTAGTTTTAATTTTTTTTTTTTCGTTTTAGGTTAATTAAGATTAGTTTTATATATGTTTGTATGAATGTTTGTTGTATGTGATCATATTTTATTTAAAATAATATAAAGCTGGCATTTAAATAAATGGGTCATTACTTTAAAACAGAGCAGAATAGAGATAATGAAGATTGGTAATGAGCTCAAGGTTAAGGAGAATATTCTCGGATTTGGTTCACCTAAGTATTTTGTGAACTAAAAAAAATAACAAAACAGATCGGAAGAAAATAATATAAAAAAAATCCAGTTCTTTCCTATTACATACCAATAAACTGAAACAGCAGAGTAAATGAGGATCGTCACGATCTGTAGCCACTACTGTTGCAACTTGGGTTCCTAAAAGTATGCAACGTGTTTAGTAATGTGATGTTAGCATTTGCTATTTAGCGGTGATAGGCAAATAGTAAAATAAACCAAGGCGCATGCAACTATGGAACTGGATTCTAGTATTTTTTATAAAAAAATGGTGTTAATTTCCAGAGATTACATCGAGAAGATGATATTCGCAAAAGCGACAAAATAAAATTATAATTTTTTATATCGTAGTCTTGCAGCTCTGAACGTAGTTTAATATCTAAAAAAAGAGCTTCGACGCCAAAAAAAAATTTTCAGCGTTCTTTCTTATACATACCATAAAATACTCTTTGGACAGTAGGAAACGTCTACTGGTAAATGTAAACGACATGAAAAGCTTTACAGCGGAAAAACTATTTCATTTTACGGCTACCATTTCATGTCGGCACACAACTGAGGTTTTCCAACAAATATATTTATTTGCTTAATACTCGTAGATAAGCGATCTCTTATGCGAGTAAGCCAAGCTCAAATATGCACTCAAGCAAACAATCATAAATGGATAAATACAAAGAGGCGCTACCTTTGGAAAAAATGGAATCAATAAAAGGTTGGATACAATGCAGTTGCAAGTACATACTTGGCGCCAATGGCTGTCAACGCTAACATGCAGTCCGGCTCGACAATGTAAATAGCAACAACAATAAATTAGCGCTACCGTGATTGGTATTTGTGGCGCCACTGCAATAATGGCGCGCCATTGCGATAGTTATCAATTGATTAGATGTTGCTTATACATATATTTTGCGAATTGCGAACTAGAGCACAAGAGTGTAGATATGTATATATGTATGTATGTATGTATATAGTTGAAAAATAATAAAAACACACTGACACATATTTAGCAAATGGAATTCAATTTCAGCGTACATATTTATACATACATACATATATCAAACACTTGAGTACATACATACATACATGCGAATACATTTATATAGCGCAAAAAAAACGAATCACAGCCCAGCTAATATCTAATCAAATCAAATGCGAATAAAATGGTGGTCTGTTGTTAGTAAAAATAAAAATAATAATAAATTAAAAAAAATTTACTATTTATTATTGCAATAAAAAGCCCTGCGAAAGCAAACTGACTTAAACTTAAGCCTTTAACAACGTTGCACTATATCAAATCAAGAGTAGGTAGGTAGTGTGTGGACAAAACTCTTAACCATCCAACTTGACAAGAGGATTCTATCAAACAGTTATAAATATATGTACATACATACATATACATATGTAGTAGGTACATATGTATATATATTTAAATATACCCAACAAGTAAAGTAAACTTAAAATAACAGTTTAGAAAGTTTTCCGAAATTAATATTAAAAATCTCAAAATCTCTAATTTTTCATTTATGAGACGTTTGAAAATAAATGAAGGGCTCAGAACCAAAAGTATCTAAGTGACATTTTTTTTGAAATTGAGTTATACCCATATTTTTATAGTGAAATATGGTGTTTATTTGTGGGCAAAGAGACCCAAGTCATTTCGGACATTGTAGTGCCATATACATATTTGCCAGGCCAAAAACGTACTAAATTTTATTGCATTAATGATTGGAAGGATCTAAGTGCGCTTGGATCCAGAAAAAAAAATTGCCAAAAATCAGCGAGATTTCCTACGAACTTAAGTTTAGTACTTTATTAGACTAAAATTATAGGGACTACAAAACTGCATACTCAAAAAAAGTCTACATGTTCGTTTGGCCGAGCAATCAACGTTCGAAATTTTATTGCAATAATTTTTGCAATAATTATTGGAAATTTACAGTTATTTTCCATCTGCAGTAAATTACTTTAACCTTAATTATCTCAATTCAACTTCGATGTTACTTAGATCCTTTTGGTTCTGAGCCCTTCAAATGTTTTTTTAATTGAAACGGCACGTTGATAAAAATATTTGATTAATTTAAGCTTACAAGATTTTCTGTAAAATCTTTTCTAAAAAGAATTGGAAATATTTTAAGTTGAAAAGAGTCTGCATTTTTGTAAACATTTTCATTTCACTTTTAAGTTGAAATGATTTAAAGCAGTTTTTTCTTGAAGTTTCAAAAAAGTTTACTCTTAAGCTTTTAAATAAATGAAAACTGAAAGTTTAGATATCGCTTATTATAACAAATTTACTTTAAATTATTACAAAAAAACCTTTGCAGAAATGCTGGTTGTGTATGTTTAAAAAAACAAATATTCATTGCGAGTGACAGAGCTGTAGTTCGTCTAGTTAATTGCTCAGAATTTTGAACTAAGAAGGTCAGTGATGGATTTTCTTCATAATGTACCCGTTGTAGATACACTGACGATCATAATTCGATCAACGACTTGCATAATATTATTCACTAAGCTTCCTTCAATTGTTTGAACTTTCGGTTTATATTCTAAACCCAAAAAAAAATGTGTTTAATATTAACTAGAGTTTAATGTGATATCATATACCTTCTTAAATTTTCAAAGTTAGTTCTCAAGAGCATCGGAATAATACATTTAAGGTGTTCTTAATTTAAACGTAAACTTTACAATATCAATTAAAATATTTACTTAAATGTAAAAAAAAAATGTTTAAAATTTTGGTCAGCCACAGTAACATTAAACAAATATTCTAGCTAAATTTGCCATGTATCAGAGTTCGCTTAAAAAAAAAATTTAATTGGTTGGTGGTATGAACAAATTGTTTCGTGCTTTGCAATGTCACCCTGTGTCAACTATTTTAGTCACAAACCATAGCATATCTGCGGCAATATGAGGAAAAAGCCAAACTCAAGTTTAGAGTAACCCTGCAAAAAATCGCGTAAGTGAGCTCTAAAGATAGCGATCCGGGATCGATCCTTGTAGTCTACAGTTTGCTATAACTTAATTTATGTAGCATGCTCATAGGGGTGCTAGTCAATTTCAGTTTTTGTAGCATACTTATAGGAGTTAAAATATCCATTTGGGTGGAAAGTGGATTATTCCCGTCAAATTTACTAGGACCGATAAGTAACAGCAAAAAGAATGGGTTTGACTTCTAGTAACCTCTGAACATTTCTGACTACTTCTGGCAACTTCTGGCACGTAAGAAATCACAAATAAATTGACAGCTTTCAAGGCTTTTCTATCACCACCAAGCAAAAATAGCAGGTAACAACATTTTAGCTAGGCGACTTGGGTTCATGAATTCTTCTATGATTACCTTGATCATATTTGAATTAGTTGGAGGCCATCTCGTAGGACACATTCGCATGGTAAAAATGTCTGTTTCTAAAATAAAATAAAAATTGTGGTTGACTAGTTGGGCTTGGTGTTCATACAATTTTGAAGTTAGATTAGCGTGAGAAATAATGCACATTTAACCCTTAACCTCTGCTATATGCGTGCTTCAGAAAATTATATATGCAAATGTGTATGTATGTATGTATGTATGTATGTTTGTTTAAAATTTCAGTTCTAATAATTGTTCATCTCTTTCAATATGTTTTCTGTTTATCTAATGTCCTTTTTCCTCTTGAGAATTGTGCAGCACGTGATCACCCACTTTCTTGTATCAACAATATTATAATTATGCGCTTACATAACAAGATTTGATTCTGTGCACACTTTTGATTTTGTAATTCTTTATGCACAATTTGAATGTTATTCTCAGAACGATTCGGTTTTTACTCACCAGGTTCCATCATAAAAATATTGCTAATAATCTAATTCTAATTTACACTAGACTCTCTCGTCTGTTCTCATACTACGGAAGGTTTCAATACCGAACCGAAAGCATTAATTTCACCTACAACAACAAACCATAAGAGAAAAAGGAAAACAAAACTTTCCGAACTTATGTTGCAATATGTTTAGAAAATACAAAATTTGCATTGTTTTGCGGCAATCTTAACAAGAGCTAATCGATCATTGGCTTTTAAATCGTACTAATTCTTTATACCTACGAAATAAATCGAAGCTTAAAAAGTCAAACATTAGCAATTCACAATACCTTAAATAGCTTGAAAAGCAAAATTGTTTAAAAAAAAAAGCATATAGCATCCATCCCCTCTGCCCTCCAACGAACTTTCACGCAACCGGAAATGTATTCAACACAGATTGCACTCAACCACTTCCCCTTTGTTTTTGCTATTTTGATAGATTAGCAAACAAAACGAAAGAGGCACATGAAGAATACGACACGTGACCTAAAACAAATTCACAAAATACACACGAATTACATGGCAAAAGTTTATGAGGAAAGCGAATTCGATTGTTGTAGGTATGCATGCATTAGGGTGGGTTGAAAAATATATTTATTTTTGTTTAGCATGGAAGTATGATTTTTACTCTGTAAAAAAGGAATTTTTTTCAGCATTTTGAGTTGGCTCACTCGATTTTCAAATACAGGCACTCAAACAAATAAGTATACCCACCTTTTTGGGAATTCTCACAAATTTTGGCTTAAAAAACCAACAACAAAATACCAGTTTATTCTAGTTAATTTTCTTGAGGAAAGTTTTTCACGATCTAATACATAAATTTTAAATTATATTTATTAAATACATTTTTTTATATATTTTTTTCCTGAAAAGCTTCATTGTCTTTTTCCATATAAAAAAAATTACGTTCCAGAATTTATGTGAAGGAAATCAGCAAAATTTCCTACGGCTTTAAGACATACAGCTTATGATACTAAAAATTAACCGACTACAAATAATGTATGCATACTCGAAAAAACTATAAAAATTTTCAGAAAAAGTTTGAAAATTTCTATCAAAATTCGTCGAATTTTTTTATTTTTAAAATATAAATATGTATTAAATCGTGACAAACAACCTTAAAGGAAATTAGCTTAAAAAAAATTGATGTGAGTGACTGTAAATAATTAATAAATTTTCCAGGGCGGAGAATAAGCTCAAACCCAAGACATTTTAGTTAATTAATTTTTCTAAGCCAGAAACTTTGTTACTAACTTTATCGTACCGAGTAACAAAGAAACATTGAAGCACTATGAGAAAAGGAATGATTAGAACAGTTCCCAATAATTAACGGGGAGTACCGGAAGTCTATCCAACAAAACTACCCGGACTGTATGTAGCTACGAAACATCCGGGATGCGAACGAAATCTGTAACGCGTTTTGAGTAACAAAATGGTAACGAAACTAGTAACGTTAGTTGCGCAACCATTCTCAGTGAAAAAAATAAAAAAAAACAACTCACTCCACCCTAATAATGTACATATACATATGTATATGTATATAGACATTGTATATTTGTTAATATTTAACGTGCACAAGATGACTGAATTGATTTCCAACAGTAGCCAATATATGTACTCGTAGACACACGACCACCAACCGCACCAGTAGATATTGCTTGCAAAACAACCAACACGAAAAAAATAGAAACAACAACAATAATAACCTATTTTACTTACACTCAACAACCTTTGACACTTTTGCACATCCTCAGGCATTCCAAATCGCATCCATCAAACGAAACTAACGAAACGAAAATATTTGCAGATGATTTCACAGGCGCACGCCTGCCGCACTTGCTGATGGAAGAAGTTCTCAGCTCTAACCAGCAACGCTTGTGGGCTCACTACTGGCTCTTTTTGGAAGGTAACAGATAACACGTGACATTTAGTGTTTGCTTAGAAGGGAACGCAAGGGGGAGGGGGCCAACAGCTACAAAAGGCGCGTACATCAACTGTCAACGATCCAATTCACCAGCAATGAGTTTGTCCACCCGCCGCCACCCACCACTCAGTCGGTCACGTGTCTCACACACAGTCAGCATAATGCAGCGTTGCGCGGCGGAAGGACTTGCATGGCTGGTGGTGTTGAAATAAAAAATTTAAACGAAGTGTAATAAGGCAGAAAATTGAAAAACAATTGGAAAGGCAAATGCTACTACAAAAAAAAAGGGCAACAAAGAGCGGGCGAGGCAGCAAGAGTATACACAACCCACAAAGGCGGAAGGAAACACAAAAGTGTTAGTAGCTAAGTGTGTTGGACCGAGCATTGATATCAGCGGTGACATTCTCATCACCAACACACACCCAATACTTAATGCAAATTTATGCCGATTGTATGGTGAGAAATCGTGTGCGTTGTACTGCGCGCGCTTTGATTCGTTTCACTTTGTTTGTCCTTAATTAGCTTGGCAAACAACCAACGAATGCATTTACAGTTACAGCTTACTTACATTTCAATTCCATTACACCATTGTACACACACACATACATACATACATACATACATTTGTACATATTTACAAACACTTTGGTGCAATATCCACTCCATCCTGATACACAACAACAAAGCAAACGAGCTACGAGCGATGTTTCATTGTAATCAATAGTCCTTATTTGTTGTAACTAATGCTTGCTTTTGGTGGCTGTGCGCGTTGTTGTTGTACTCGTATGATGAAGAGTGAGAAAATTGCACAAAACTTCAAACAAATCGAATCATCAGCGAAACCATTTGTAAAATCGGTTGGAAAAAGTGTGATGAAGTCGAGGAAAAAAATCGAATTTGTTGATACCATTAATTCGCTTAAAAGGTTCTTAATCTGCGGCTGAGGTCACGTTTGTTGGGTCTTCTGTAGCCACAAAAGCAACAAATTAAATAAAGAAAAACAAAAAATAAAGCAGCTTTTTTTTGTACGATAAATATGGAAAACTAGAGGCAAGTCGATGTTTAACTACAGATTTATAGAAAAAGAAATATGACTGTTTAGATAATAACATGAGTAAAATTTTAAAATTTAAATGAAATTTGGTTTAGAGATTTTGGAACAGAGACAGTCGCTACTGGAAGTGGCGAATTCGACAAAAAAAAAATAATTAAAAAAAAATATTGCAAAATATTTTCGATATCGAAAGCTTCGAAAAACACATTAAATGAGAAAAATAAACTAAAAAAATATTAGCAAAAATTAAAAAAATGAATATTTGAAAAAAAAAACAAACAGAGATGAAACAAAAATCTAAAAGAAAATATAAAAAACATTAAAAAAGAGACTTAAAAAAAAAAAAACAAATTAAAAAAACAGATATTAAAAAAAAAAAAACAGAAATAAAAAATTAAAAGTGCATATAAAAACATTAAAAAAAGAGACAATATAAAAAAAAGCCAAAATAAAAAAAACCAAAATAAAAAAAATTAAAAAAAAAAAACAAATATTAAAAGAACCAAAACAAAAATTAAAAATAAAAATAAACAATATTGGACAAAATAAATATTTGAAAAAGAACCAAGATTTAAAAGAAAACATAAAAAACATTAAAAAAACTAAAAAAAAATTTAAAAAAAAATTAAAAAAAAAATTTTAAAATTAAAAAGAGAACAAAACTTAAAAGAAACATTAAAAAAAACAAATATTAAAAAAAACCGAAATGAAAAAAAATTAAAAAAAAGTAAACAAATTTAAAAAAAAAAAAAACAAAGGTAACAACAAAATTAACCAAAACTAAAAAAAATTAACAGAAATTTAAACCTTAAAAAATAAATAATATCCGAACTCGGGATACAAATTTGGCTTGCCCTAATTTTAAGAAAAAAGAATTATTTTAAAGAAAACAGAAAACAGTGCAATTTTGTTTTCTCCTCAAAAAAAAAATTAGCAAAATGCGCTAACTACGAAAAATCAACAAAACTCGAAAACTCAGCAAATTCTTTTGTATCATTTGGCTCAAAAGTGCGATTAAAATATTCATTAAAATTAAATCAATAAGAAATGAACTGTCAAAAAGCATTAGATAAGAACTTTAGCTAGATATTATCAACAAAGAAAATTGCTCATTCACGTATGCGTGCGATAACATCATTTGATTTAACATCGTTTGATTAGTTTAAAATATTAAAACATGGCCACATCAATTATTTAAGCACAAATAGTTTGGGTTTAAATTTGAATTAAAAATGTTTCAATCAAATACAATTTTTATAATTTTTTTTTTTGCATATTTTTACTTATTCTTGCACACACAGCGCGACCTTTGTTTTGCATCGATTTGACTGATATCAGTGATAAGTAGAACTTCGATTATGAACTGATAGTGAGTGCACCACAAAAGCACAATAACGTCAGTTACATTTATGCGCATTAATATATGCGAAACTAGGGATGTAAATTTTCGAAATCTTCGGTATGTGTTTCGATTAATTTGATTAATCCTAGGATTAAATTTAAAAACGAAATAAATCTTTATTAATCCTCATTAATCGAACAAAAAATTGATTCCTAATCGATTAATTATTTTAAAAATTTTCGATTATCATAAATAACAAAAAATTAAATTTGATTATCGTTGAAAAAGATTACTAATCATTATTTAACAGGTCTGGTTAACATACATATGTATTTGCAAAATACCAAACTCCTATAAATTCATCAGCGGTACTCCATAGTTTAGTAATATTTTTAACATTGTTGTTGCTGTTTGTAGTTTGCGTAGTAGCGCTCTGTTGTCTCCTGCTTTACATTTAAACACTTTATAAACATTTAGGTGCCATAAATTTGACAAATAAATAAATATTAGTTATACTCAGCGCAAGTTTTTTGCAAATTTTATGACTGGCTTTTTATCATTATCAGCAACAACAAGCAAATACAGAAAGTGTTTATGCGTATTGCAGCAGTTGCAATAAGTAGCGGAGGCGCCAAATCGTCGGGTGGCACTACCGTTAGTGAGGTAGCGTAATATTTACATTAGTGGGTCTCACTTGCGAGTGAATTTTTTTCCTGATGCTACTTGAAAATGTGATTATTTGAGAAAAAGAGTAAAGCAAAAATTGTAGAAACAAATGAACAAGAGCATACAGAGTCATAAGAATGTAAAGTAAGAGTGTTTAGCATTTTTGTCTGTTTGTCTGTGAGTTTGATCGCGCATCACTCAAAATCGGCTGAATATAATTGAATTCAACTTTCACCGTTGCATTTGTAGACGTCTAACTTAGAATTTGATACATTTTTTATATTAATAACTCGATCGGTTTTGAAGTTATCGACCAATATTTGGACCAGGATGACCTAAAATTGTTTGCTACAAAATGGGTATCAAACAAAAGATGCTTTTGAGTGCTGCAATAAGAGATGTCAGTAAGTTCCATAGCTCAACTGGTTACGGAGATATAGTGATAAAAATCGGACGCAGACATCGAAAAAAAGTCCCCAAATTTTTTTTTTTTTTTTTTTCAAACAACCCTAATGTATACATATACACACATACATACATATATTCCGCAAATGTGATTCTCATATATGTAATTTTGTTACAAACATTTTCGCAGTAGCTGTAATAATGTGGACTGCTGGTGTTGATGATGGCATGATATAGCAACAACAAACATGCATTTTATTGCACTTCACATGGACTCGCACTGAAATTGCAATACCTACAAATGATAACAAATAAAATAATAAATTTTGCAAAATTGACAAGAAAGTAATTTTTACATATCAGCAAAATAAAACCAAACATTGAATCGTTTCAGTGAAAACCATCATATTGAAACATTTCAAATACAGCGCAAGTGCTTTTAACGTAATTTCTGTGGAAAGCCTTAAAAGTTCTTTGTTGACAGAAGCGTGGATGTGCAATTTTTACAATTCTGAGTTTATAGATTAAATTGTCTAATGTACAAGTAAACGCCTTACTGAATACATACAAATACAGCGTTGTTGTTGTTGTTTTAGCGCTACTTAGCCCTACCCAGGTAGTCAAATTCAGGTAAACAGTACAGTATTTAACTTGATATGAAAGTCCTGGGGTCCCGTCAGAGAGATTAGCTAATTTTAAATCACCGAGTCACAGCGTAAACCTTTGGAATTATCTCAATAAAGTTGGTTTCTAGAATTTCGTTATTTGGATAAGCATTTTTGTTGACGCCACTCATCCCAGCTAACGAAAATTTGGAGCACTTCGAAATAATGATCCAAACCGAGTCCGTGGTTTCAACACTTATGGAGTGTTAGTTACTATAGAAATGTCCTATGAGGTTTATGAGTCTAAGAAGATTGTGAAGTTCATTTAAAAAGAGTCATAAAACACTCCAAATTCATCGGATTCGCAATCATTTCGGTTCCTTTTTCGGGTTTTTCCTAGTGTTGGTCTTCGAAAAAACTCATTTCCGCGGGAAATGCTCTGACAAATGTTTTACAGCTCGGAATGAAGTCATTTCCCTCCTCTTGGTTAGCTGGGACGTTAACACGCTCTTTGTGCTAACATTGGCTGGATCTAATTAGATTAGTTTTTCGCGAAAACTGAATTAAAAAATAAAATATTTGTTTAGCAAAAAGCAGTGGCGGATCCAGAATTTTGTGAAAGAACTGTGCCCCGTTCACATTTTTTTATAAAATTTCGAGAGCATCTCTATTCACAGTTTCTGAAAAAAATGACGTTTGGATTCCGAAGCGAGGGTTTGGACCTGAAATGTCCCCCCCTCATCTATGCACCCTTGGTATCTACTGCTTACGATAAAATATTGAAATAAAAGAGAGGTAGAAAAAAGCCAAATCGAAACAAAATACATAAATACAATTACTTATTCTGTAACTTGTTTTACATTACATTTTACGATTTCTGAAGTACACTTGGAGAAGTTGTGGTTATTTTCAAATAATTGTTTTATTAACCTTTACAACCTTTTGACTGGGTCTAAGCTTTGACGGGGTGAGTAGTTTTTTTGTGTTGACTCTGAGGCATTGCATCGGATTGGCTTCCTCAATTTCGTTGTGAAAAATCCCGATTTCTCCCGAATATATCTTCAGAATATTACATAAGCTGGTTGCGAATTATAAGAGGGTGCGCAAATGAAATAGGTAAACGAAGGAAATTGCTTATGTCGCTTAAACAGACAGCGTCATATGTCGCATGCTTTGTTTCCATATATGTATGTATCTATGTACGTCAGAATTGTCTTCACGTTAACTGCACTGAGGTTACAAACTTATAAAAAAAAAGAGTTTTTTGGACGGGTCTAATGTGTTGTCATTTTTTAGATCTGAAATTTGTAATTCTTTTTTTTTTTTTTTGTCATTGCATTCGCCCCTGCGTGTGCAAATAATCTTACTAAATAAGTACATTATATGATTTTGTAAACATTAAGTAGCTCAAAGATAATATTTGTGCAGATTTAAAAGTGTTTATGTTTTTTGTTCATATTAAAGCAGTTCAAATCATGTGAATACTAAGATAAACAATGCGATGCATATCTTTTGCGAAAGTGCGAAGTCACCTCAGCAATATTTTTGTATGTGGCTTTAAAGTTTTTTTGAAGGTCCCGCCATCAAGCTCGAATCTAAAGAGCGCTATTACTAGGGTGACATGACATAATCCCAGGTAGCATATTTCCTAGTAAAGAAATTGGTATTATGACACACCCCTGCATTGTCAAAATGCGACATCTTCACAAAGCAAGAGATATATTAACCCAACCCCAGCTTCGCCATCCAAGTATTCCTTAAACTTGAAGGTGACATAACGCCAATTGGGATTATGACACCCAGTGCCATAATGTCAAGTAAAAAAAATTTGGATTATGTCGCTGTAAGATCATTTTTATAAAGGTCACATATATTTTGTATTTAATAACATACATACATACCTACATACATATGTAGGTATGTAAAATCCCTGCATTATAAAAAGAAGAACGGGGTACTTGGGCGTCTGAAAAAGCGGGCATTTCGGGATTGTCATCCCTACTAGTTACATATTTCTCTGATGTTACAATTTTAATTTATTAAATCGCACTCAAAAATGTATTATATATTTTATTTCATAAAAATAATTTGTTTGCCTGCAAGTCTGCAGCATTAAAGCTGTTTATTAGCCCAAGTTCTCGGAAGCTATTAACACCAAGAGTTTGCGCAAATATGTTAACGCCGTTTGCACCATCCACAGTTTTATTGATGGTACTCGTTGGGCTATCCGTCAGATCAAGTGCCAGTTAACGCTAACTGGCGATGGTGGAAATGGTCGTTTTTGATAAAAATTTAGCGAATTTTCATTATTAGCTCAGCATTTGGAGCTGATAACAACCGTGATACTACATACTATAGATACAAAGTGTTTCTGTATTGAAAGCACTAACACATATTTACCTGTACAGTAAGCAACTAAACTAAAGCAACGAATTTAAAAAAAATTTAATTTGTATTCGCAAATTTACTTTGATAAAATTCATGTAAAAATGTTTTTAAAGTAACGTGAAAAAAGGCTTTTTTACAATCTTTCAGACTTCTAAAATTCAGCGAAATAAAGAATGGAAATGTTCCAAATTTTTATGGTTTTATGTAGAATCTAACGATATCTTAGGCTTTAAATTAGACGTCTGAAAATGCAACAGTGAAAGTTGTATTCAATTACATTGAGCTAATTTTGAGTGATGCGCGCACAAACATACACACAGATAGACAAAAGTTCTAAAATTCTTAATTTGGATTCTTGTGGCTCAATAATGATCTCTCCTATACATGTTTCTTTAATATCTACGAAGTACAGACAACGATCTCTTATGCATATGTATGTATGTAGAGCTTTTTAGCTTCCTTGCTGCTTTAATTTTGTCGTACACTGTATGCTGAGTTTGTTTTGTTTACATGCTGGCGGTAGCCAATATACATACATATGTAGGTGTAAATCATGAATAAACATTTTGATATACTAATCCGCATTTTAATCCACCCATATAAAAACCGAAAATCAAAGTTTCCTTCAAATTATGCGGTTCACTTTCATCTATCTACAATTTTTTCGTCGGCTCGCAATAATTTGATGGATTACGTATGCCCAAATATTACCGAAATAACATTGTTTCCGCCGAAAAGTGTTGGTGTTGGTGTTGGCTCGTTAACTCATTCGCCCTCGACTCAACATATTTCACTCTTACGCTCTTTGTTCGTTTGTTTGATTCTCAACGTTTGTCATGTTTGGTCAGCCAATGTGCTGGTGTTCGCTATTGAGATTTTCTCTATCGTCATTGCAATAGTTACTAGGCATTTTATTCTTTTGTTTTTGTTGGTTTTGCTATTGATAAGAAATTGATTGGGTGGTGGTTAATGAGTGCTCACTGACTCTCGGTTGATACGCATTTTGTATGTGCGTAAAAATATTGAAACGATAAAGTAATAAAACGATATAAACGGTGGTCGTCGAAGGTGTTTTGATTTATGAAATAATTAGTCGGCAACTATGATAGTAAATAATAATTTGATTTTTCGTAGCCACAGCCATGTTTATATAAAAAACGGCGGTTATAGCGTTAGTTCATGCATATAAAAATTTGTGATTGTGTTGAAATTTTGTAAATTTATATACATATTAGATAGGATAGGTATTTGAACTAAAATGCGCTTCTTGTGATCTGAACATCAAAGGGCTGAGTCGGTGATATTTTGGTTAGTTGATTACTTTGTAATGAATCACACATATTGTTTATATTGGTATGGATGTTTGCTAACTTTTTTTGGCGTGCATTAAGGTGATCCCAAAAGTTTAAGCAGCCGTTAAATGACGGGCTTACCCCCCCATTATCAATAAACAAATGAGTTATGATGATGAAGCCAAAGGATTTAACCAGGGTTTTAAGAGAGAAGAGCAGAATTTTTTTTTTTACTTTGAAAATCATATACTCTAAAGGTGACAGGTTTTTATAAATTTTTTGCTTTTTTGCGCAAAAACTTTTTGAAGTTGAAGTCCCGTTTTAAAAGATAATTTTGTATGTTTTAATTCTTCTATAGTATTTTTGAGAAAATTTTCAAAAATTTCGTGCTGACTTAAATCAATTTGATGGCGAATGCTTAAAGCGGAAAGTACATTGAGATGCTTTGGAGCTATGGTGTTTCTGAGATAAGTCGCCTTTATTATCCGTTAAGTCGAAAATAACGGTATAGAGTTTCGGTTGTTACGGATAATACTTCCAGGACACGTGAGATCATGTTGCTGTATTTAAAGAAAACCGACGAGATTGATGGACTCCATTATAATGTTTGCGAGTTAAAAGTGTTCTGCGGAAATTGTATTGCAAATATCTAATACCTACATATTTGTTGTTTTCGTCTCGATCCAGTATCGGAACCTAAAAAACAAAGAAAAAATAAAAGCTCTTTTGTATCGAAAAAAAAGGTATTGAACAACCAAAAATGGAAAGGAAAATTCATAATTTTCATTCATACGGACTTTGACAAAGATAACCCACATTTCTAAAAATGAACCGGTGAGCGGTAGAAAATCAAAAAAAAAAAGTTATTTAACCATATCTTGGAGCTATGAACCTATCATTCATCAGAGCAAAAGGGAGAAGAGGGGAAGTAAGAGTAAATGGAAGATGTAGAAAGGGTAAAATAAGACAAAAGGCGCAAAATAGGGAGAGAAGAGTAAAAATTTTTCAAATCTTGCCCAGTCAATTTTTGGACAAAAAAACGTCTGCGGGATCTACTTGTATCTATCTACATGTCGACTGCTGAGTGGAAGATAACCCTACATATTTCAAAATATTTTTAAATGAAAATTTCATACATTTTAAACTGATATAGGGCGTTCTTGAATCAAATTCTGAGATACATAGGTCGTTCTTCAACCGTATTCTGAAATGGGGCGTGCTTGAAAAATACTCTAAGATAGGGCGTTTTTTAAAAATATTTTGAAATTAGATGATCTTCCGCTCAGCAGTCAATATAAAGCACCTTTAACTGCCATTAGTATTTTCTTGCTTGGTGCTTTTGTCTAATTTCACATTTCTGAGTTTCATTAATAGCCGGAATTTGATATTTTATTTTTGCATATGTGGGCGGTGCAACGCCCATTTTCCAAAGTTTTAAGAATATTAATAATAAGATCATCATTCTTTTGTCGCTAACAATTCTAAAATTCTATCTGCATCAGCGGATTAGATGTGGCATGTTCTGCTTCCCTTAGAAAACTTAAGTTCAGAAGTGGGTGTGGTCGTTTACCGATTTCGTTTCTCTCTACACGTCCATAATATAAATCGAATAGGGTTTCTTACTTCTATCTTATACTGTTGTAGAGCTATTAATAGCCAAAATTTTATGTTTTGTTCAAATTTGGTCAAATCGTCAAGAGCTACCTTGGCTCCTAATAAGTATATTATTGTTATTAAGTAGTCTAAAAGCATGCCCAATAAAATAGCCATCTCCTCGTCCTTTATTTCGATCATAGGTACTTGCTAACCAACTAGAAATCAATGACATTTGTTGCACATGTCAAAATAACAGCTGATTTTTTGGGACAATTGAGACAAGGAAAAATCGTGGAAGAAATTTCCCACAAATCCTACATTTGTCACATAATAAAGAATGAATTTCGAGGGATGAACATTTCCCAGGATATACAAAAGTTCACTGGAACTCACCCCTAAACGTGAAATGTCACGCTATTCCAATACCAACAACAACACGAAAAGGGGAAGTAACAAACAAAACTGGCAATGGTGGCGTGGCTGGAGCATGCTTGCGCACAAACATGTTAGAGCGAGTAAGCTATATGTGCTTAGGTTAATGTAAGCCACACCCCCACGAGAGATAGCAAAAGAAAAAAATGTGAGAAAGGCGGTTTTAACTGCAAGCAGGCAAGCAGAGCCGCGCCATCATAAATGAGAATTTCCTTGAATTTTCTTATTCTTTCTTTTAACGTGAGGTTTGGGTGCACGCTTATGCCTCTTTAGCGGCGCCACGCAGGATAACAGCGCACTCCTTGGTTCCAGCGATGGTGCGAGTATGGTTGGTTGCGTTGACTTCAAAGAGCGCAGCGGCGTGTGGAAGTTGAATATGAGTGCGTTGTGAGGTTTTTCACTTTTCGACAAAATTATGGACTCGCATTCGCTTTTTTTGCTGGGTCAAGTGATATGGAATGGGTGAAATGTGAGTAAGCCACTGTTTGAACTCGTACACAACGTCTGTTAGATTTTGCACAAAACACGTGCGAAGCATAAATCGAGTTGGTAGCGTACCTAGGAACCTTTTTGTTATGCTGGCGCGCGTCTAGTTTTGCAATTGGTATGCTGGCAAAGCGCACAGACCGCAATTCAGTCGTATTTTATTGTTGTTTGTACCTATCCTTTAAAAAAAAAGGCGAGTAGCAGAAAAACTTACAACTTTTCACAAGCAAAACAAACAGAAAACAAACTTTTTATTTTACTTTTTAACAGCAGCCACGTCTCAAACTAATAAAGTGTCCCAATTGTAGCGTCAGATAGTCCGTGGGCTCGTGCACCGTGTTCACATCCGGCGCGGGGCCAAAGTTACTTAATTTGGTTGAGCTGCTAGGTACATCCCAGCTAACCAAAGTCGGAGGGCTCGGAAATGACAAAAAAAGAGACCCGTGATTTCAGATTTTTTTGGAGTCTAAAACACTCGAAAATAAAATAAAATAAATTAAAATAAAATAAAATATTGAATTTTTAGTAAAAGCTGAAGATTGGAAAGCAAGGCAAGAGTCCGTAAAAGCCTCATATATGACTCCAAAAAGGATTTAAAAATAAACAAAATGGAACAGTCATTAAAAGTCTCAAAACTGACTCAAAAAAGTATCAATAACTCCTCAAAATGGAACAAATGTGCCCAAAAAGAGTCAGAAAAATACAAAAAAAAAAAAGGATTCAGATAACCATGAAATAAATTTTATTTTTAAAAGAGTCACAAAACACTCGAAATCATCGGAGTATGAGTCATTTTTGAATCTATTCTATGGCACCTGCTAGTGAACCCGCTCAGCGTGATTTCTAATCTATTTGGGAACCCAAAAAAGAGATCCTTTCTAAGGAATATGCGATGCTTTTTTTCAGCTCCCAAAGAAGTAATTTTCCCTCCATTTGGTTAACTGGGATTCACCTGCATCCGCCATTCTCAAACTAACTTCTCCATACGTAAACTATGCGAAAGGCGTCTGTCTGCTTTGACTTTATTTATATTGGCGAGCGCCTCTATCATCCAATGCTACTTTGCTCAGTGGATTCTTTTTCCATGTTAGCGCATCTGCTTCACATTTTTTTGAGTTTTTTTGTTGTTGTTCCTGTTTTAGGTTGTCCCCACAAGTCCGCCATACGTGTGCGAGGGTATGACAACCGCGGTTTGCGACATACTTACACACACACAAATATATTATGCTCTTACAAGTACCTACTTTACGGTAATGGGGGATTTTCGCTTAAGCATCCTCTAACAAAAATTAATTTAAATCGATATTGAGCGCCAATTTTTTTCCATGCTTTTTGTCGTCATTTGTTTGGGTTTTCTGAGTTTTATTTTATTTTAATTTTGCATGTTTAATAACTGTTTGACATTATGTTGGTGCTAAATATGAATGTAGGTAGTTGTTGGTGGTCTAGCAGAGTCTATGCATTGCAATGTGTTGGTGTAGAAATGATTTTTGGCGAATGCGGGCTTTCACGTTCATTAAGCGACCACTGTGCATCAAAGCACTTAACTCATCCCTTCTTAGCGAAAACTTAAGCCAATTGGAAACTCCATTGGAGGTCAAGTTATACTCCGTCTGCTTTTTTCCCATCTCAAACGATGCCTTCCTCTCCACTGCTGTCGAATCCTGGTATCCTGGAGAAAGACCATCCGGACAACCTTCTTTCTTCCTTGGTTGATGAGCAGTTTCCAACACATAGCCGCAACAAAAAAGTGACACCCAAACCCCATTAACGACATCACCAAAACTGCGCGTAAGAAGAATTTCAATTCAACTTTTCCTAAAAATAAATATGTTCATAAATAAAAGCGCACAAAATTTAAAACACGTTTTCGAAAACTCACACCCTTCCAACAACGTGCATAATGATCCGAAAACAAAAAAAAAAAATAAAATTGGTACACACTTCCGTTTAAGAACGCCTTGAAACATTTCTAGCATCCCATAAAAGTGGGCACATACCCACACACATTCACATCCAAATACTCAGAGGCTCACAAGCTGTTCAGCCTATGCTCGTTTGCTGCACCCACTCATACGACATCGTATTTCATTTCGTCATGTAGCCGGATTATAGGGATTAAAGAAGGCTGAGGAGTACTATGAACTTTTAAAAGTAAAATGACTTGGTACACCAACAAAACCGCACAAGCGAAGTAGAGAGAGAGAGATAAATATAAAAATATGTATTTAACGGTAGGACGGCTGTTCGAACAATTGCATTAAACAACATATTGAAGGTGAAGATGCAAATAAGAAATGAATACTTGCAGTGTTGTTGTTGTTTTAAACGCATTGTCTGTTATGTGAAGCATTGACGAGATTGTAAGCATAAAATAAATAGTGTTTCGTTTTGTGCCACGTGTGATGGCGCATTCGGTTTTTTTTTTAGTTGATTTGCTATTATCTCAATTCTTTTTTTAGGTATTTTTTTATTTTGTTGCGAGAAGCAACACACTAAACGTATGTATGTATAATCCCAATAAACTTTTTTATTCAATCTTAGTGTTGTCAAATAAATTTTCTCAATTCTAAAATACATTTTACTATTTCTGAAATATATTTTACAATTTTTTAAAATCAAATATATTTTACAATTTTTGTAAATCAATTGCCAATTCTGAAATATATTTTACTATTTCTGAAATACATTTTACTATTTCTGAAATACATTTTACTATTTCGGAAATATATTTTACAAGTTTTGAAAAACAAATACATTTTACTATTTCTGAAATATATTTTACAATTTTTGTAAATCAATTGCCTATTCTGAAATGCATTTTACTATTTCTGAAATACATTTTACTATTTCTGAAATATACTTCACAATTTTTGAAAATCAATTGCCTGTACTGAAATACATTTTACCATTTCTGAAATATATGTACTTCACAATTTTTGAAAATCAATTGCCTATTCTGAAATATATTTTACTATTTCTGAAATACATTTTACTATTTCTGAAGTCCAATTGACTATTCTGAAAAACATTTATGATTTCTGAAAAGCATTTTATGCTTCCTGTTAAGATTTTGAGAAATTTTGGTTTCCAAAGTTTACAACAAATATTTTCTATGTTGCTTATTGGGTTGTCACTATGGCATTATTGGCAAGAGAGCTTAACATTTGTTGTTGTTTTAATATGTCACACATGAAAGTAGTTTTGTATGGCGTATGAAATATTTCAATTGCTGTTGGTTGGCTTTAATGTGAAAATGCAGTTGCTTAAAGTTAATTCATTTATTGCAGTAATTAATTACTTTACTTTTATGTCGAATAAAACAAATGAGAAATGGAGCACTGGGTTACAAGAAAATCAAATGCCTTTGCGACTCTGCAATCATAATGGGTGGGCGACTTTTTAGCAAAATAGAGAACTGGAAGAAATGCCGAATATTTGGAAATGGTACCTTCCTGACGAAAATAATTTATACTGGTACTCAAATACCGAAGTCCAGCAGCGAATAATCGAGTGGAATGAGCAAGTTGTTTGCGTAACTTGGGATAATCATAAAGAGGACTGAGAGGTGGAAAGATGAGGGTGTTGGATAATAAATGTTTGGATAGGACAATGTCTGCCGAGTCTACTGGTAGGTTCATATTATTTGTAGATATATGAAATAATAATATTTTATTAAACAATTTGATTAAAATCATTTGAGCACAACTCAAATCTTCACTTCGAATTAATTAAAGTGCAGTAACTCGAGTTTATTTGCTATTAAGAGACTCTCAAATCCGCTCCGTTCAAAATTCATTAAAACGAACAAAGTGAAGTGCTTTTGTATTGCTGTCTAATATGTATTTAGGAGATAAGAAATGTTTTACTCCCCATAACTCCTTAGAGCGATTTAGCTTTCATCATGCTTAGGCACGTTGCAAGTTGAATGATAACAACAAAACAAAAATATCAAGTTCAAGCAATACTTGAGAAAATTCGAAAAGCACGTCTTGGTTATGATTTTGGTGAAATGAGTGTACAACAACAAAAACAACAACAAACAAAATACACTTACAACAAAATTGGATCACTTTAAATGGAACTATTGTTGAGCTGTGAATTGTGAGTGAGATAGCCTTTATTGTTGTTGTTATTGTTTTTGTACTTGTTCGTTGTAGTTCTCATAAATTCTAGTTGTTGTTGTTGTTATTGTTGTTGTAGAACAACTTCGAGTATTGTGATAAAAGCGCACATAAGGCGGCAATAAAATCATGAAATGACTTAAAAAATATGAACTCCGACGAGTGTAGCGATGAATTTTAATAAATGCGATGGCTGTTGTGAGACATCCAGTTGTCCACAAACACCAAGACGAGAAAGGTCGACGAAGAGGCAATAAAGGAGTCGAATTGATGATAAAAACAACGGTGAAGGCGGGCGGCAAATAATGAAAACCAAAGCGAAAGCACAGCACAGCACAAGTCAAGTTGAATGCGGAGCGAATTGTATACGTCAAAATATAACCGTTATTTATTTGTATACAATACAAATCTCACAAAAGGAGTAAGCGTGCGGTGAGTGATGCAACCCAGTTAACCAAAGTAAGAGCACTACGAAATAAGGAACCAAAAGAAGTTAGTAATTTGAGCTTTTTTTTTGGAATTTTATTTAATAAACATTCAGCAAATCGAAAAGAATCACATAAGAGCTAATTTCTGAGTGAAATGTTTCGAGAAATGTGTTAAAGCTGCTAGAAATGAAGTATTTTTAATTATGTTTGGCTGGCTGGGATGCATAAGTGATGAGGAGAGCAGAAAGTTTGCAAATGAGGACTGAAGGATTGGTCAAGGAAAATTATGAATATACTGTTTGACTGTAGGGAACTCTAACATAAAATTACACTTTGCAACAATTTTTTTTTTATACAGAAAAAACACATTTCTTGCTTCCTTTTTTTTGTTGCGCAAATTCATTAGTTAACTGCGTAAGGCCCCCTTTCAGAAACATACAATGATTATGCTGTTGTAAAATGTATGTTGCAGAGTGTTTCTTAAAAAGAAAATCCAGAAAGATATAAGAGCTTAAATAAAAGTAAATATAAACAAATAAAAGGGTAAAGGAGCCAATAAGATAACAAGAGACTTTTCTTCTTCTTGCTTCTGAGCGAACTTTTATAAAAGAAGTAGGGATATGCAACCCATAGAAGATACATTTAGAGACGGTCCCTTTAAGACCCCCCTTGGCATCCAAAAATTCATAGGAACTGGGGATAAAAGATGTCCTCTATATTTCATTAAAAAGTTTTGGACCCCCTCTTCCCAAAATCCTGGATCCGACACTACTCTCAAGAATTTTCACAGGACTTTGTTCATCGATGGGACCCCATTGAGGCAGTGTAATGGTTTATAGACCCTTCACCGGTCATGGAGTGAGTCCAACTTATACCTTTAAAGGGGTAGGTACATATTGCATTATTCCATTTTCTAAAACATCCATCAACTCGTCGTGCTATGTCTTGCGGCGGAATAAATACCATTAAAGTGGATCTAACAGCAAGGCATTCTGCCTAAACAGAAAGCTATTTGTTTCAAAAAATATTTTAGGGCTGATAATGTTGCAGTATTGCCGTAGCCGGTGCAAATCAGCCGCATCAGAGGATCTATAGAAAATGGTGGCTGCTGAAAATGCAAACAAGAAAGTTATCTTGCTTTGTTCTGTGAAATGACTGGCTACTCATCATAAGTGCTCAGCTCTCCAATTCTATTACAATCAAACATCAATCGAAAATTCCTTGCGTGCCCAACATTTCCCGAATGTGAGCAGGATATTGGAAATTGATAAAATTATGCTAGAAAACACAGCAAAACGTTTGCTCAGCAACATCAAAAAAGGCGCCGGGAAAATCGACTGTTACATCAGTAGCGCCAACGCAACAACACTACACCAATACCAACAAATATACAGAAAACACAAGACGCTCGACTAAAAAGCAGCGTTAACTAAGTAAAAGGGGAATAACTGTTTACACAGTATGGCGTATTATAAATGAAAGATAGAAAGACAAGTCCATGGCAAATAGGAGTCAGCGCACTTTAACGTACTCCTTAGGCATGCGAGTAGGTATGAGTGTGAAAGAAATAGAAAGTGTCAATTTTTTGAATAGCGGAATATATAGCGGTCAATTTTACACTACTGCACACGAGCTAGTAGAGTTTTACGTGTTATAAAGTCAACATGTCGGCCGGTAAGAAATACTGAGGGTGTGTCTAATAAGCTGTTTGTGCTGATGGGGAGTAAGCGAGCGCGCTAGTTATTTATTATTAAAGCAGCTCACTCACTCCAACGCATTGACAAGAGCGCGTTCTTAACATTGCAAGGTCAAACACACGCACATGCAGCGCACGCAAGCATTGACCGCTCATACAGCCATTGCACTCACACCACAAATGCGTGCAGAGCGCAAAAGACGAGCACCCAACGCTGCTACTGCGAACACGACGACTGTCGACGCAGCGCTTGAGCTGATAACACAATTGCGCGACTATGCATATGTACATACATACATATGTACATACATACATCCATACGAGTACGTTGTGTGCTGTTAGACCAAAGCGCTAGAAATTATTATTTCACAAATCAGTACGGAATTTTTAGCTGCCGCATAGTTATCGTATTTTCATGAGTGTCGCTTTGAACGCTAGCTGCTACTAAAGTGAATTGTGTGCATTTTTGAGAATATTTTTGTTTGACGCGCGTTGCAGCGGTGAATATTTCCAGTGAAGTAGAAAAAAACAAACAAATTTCCAATACGCAAGTTAAATAAGCAGAGCTTGTTAGAAAAGAAGCGAGCAGCAGCAGCTACAGTGAAACTGCAGCGTCCGCCCCATGCCAAAGCAGCGCTAGCGCGTGCTCACACTCTCTTGAGATAAACGTCAAAGCGTATGTTGTTTTTGTAACAGATATTTGTGTTTTTGTGTGTGATTTAAAGTGGGTTGCCTTTGTTTGTGTTTGTGTGCGACCAGCAAACGCGAATCATCAACTGCGCGCTTACAAACATACATACAAAATACATATAGTATATAAACTTATGCACACAACAACACACATACATACATACATATGTACACTCAAATTTAGTACGCACATAGCCACTACTCAAGCAGTCGATACATTTGCGTTTCAAATTCGATTTCAATTCGCATACGTCTCGTTACCGATGCAGACGCGTTTCCGTTTACTGTGCTAATAAGACATCTAGTTATTTGCCGTCAGTCATATAAGCAAGCAACTTGTTTGTAAGCGCTTTAGCAACAACAACAAAAAGAGCAAAAAAAATCCATCAAGTTTTTGAGTTAAGCAAAAAAATTGCTACCGACGCGTTCCGCTAAATACGTAAAGCCCAACGCGTCGTGTCAGTGCGAAGAAGACAGCAAAGCCGTGCAACAAGAATTGTGTGAATTGTAAGCGTCTAACGCTTAGCCTAATTACGCGCACAGATTAAGTTATTAGAAGACTAAGCCAGTGTGAATCCAGTCAACGTCAAGCAGCAGCAGCGCGCCCATGTGAAATACATACTCCGTGGATAACTGTATAACCCACCTAGTCTACCTATACGGTGTGTTCCATGTATATTTATTTATTTGTTTGTTTGTTTGTGCATAAGTGAATTAAACTCAAGCTACTTAACGCGCTTAATCACTACATAAGCACTGTGCTCTAATATTTTAAAATTGATAGAAAAGCTTTCATTTTTTGAAAAGAAAATAGCAAACCAAAATAAATTAACAACCAAGTGAATTTAAAAACAATAAAAATTGATTAAATAAATTTAGTAACAAAAGGGCATACAAAAAAAAAATATTTACATTTTTAAAAAAAAATTGCTAAGATTTAACGAAATCGTGAAATAAATTGACAACAAATAAAAAAAAAATTGCTTTGAATTTGCTAAAAAGGCACTTTGATTCCAAAGAATTTCTTCCCACACAAACATAAATTTGATATTTTTCACTCAACGACGCGCAATTCAATTTATGCGCGCACAACCCGTCGGCTAATCAATAAATGTGTTACAGTGCTGTTATAAATGAGTGAAAGTTTGAAAAAATTAAATAGAAACATAAACAAAAAATTAAATAAAAAATAAGCGTTTTTGATAAGACAAAAAACCACAAAACAGAAAACAAAAACAACAAAAAAAGTTGTTTGTCAATTTCAAAAATCAATCAACAATTCATTACATGTGGATTAAATTTTAAACATTCATCGTAACTTTTTAGAAAGGTGAGAATGGAACTTTTTATACACATGCTATCTATACATTTATGTATATAAGTACAGTGTGTTACAAAACTAAAGCACCGAAATTCGCTTTAAAACATTTTACTAAAAAAGTGATTTTTATTCAGCAAGAATCATAAATACATATGTATGTATTAGCTATTAACAATTTAAATAAATAAAAAGAATTGCCTCTAGTTCATAAAAAAATATTGTACAAATCACTCGGTGAAGTCAAAAAGTCGAGCGAAAAACTAAAGCAACATCAAATATTTTAGAGACAAACTCGTTTTTTTCGTTATTTATTTTATGGTTTTTGGTATGAAATTGTCAAAATATCTTCGGAAATATCCTCCCACACCAATTCAACTTATCCTATTAGGAAGTGTATTTTGCTGCAATTTTCACTCAGATTTTCTGTCCGGTTGGATAACACGTGCCACGACAATACTCCAACATTATCAAATATAAAATATTCTTGAAAGCAAATCGTCATATAAATATTTGGTCTTGCTGCTAGATCCGCGATATTTCTACCATCATATGAATTGGACGCACTACAAAGACGAAGAAATACACAAAGTAAAATCAGCGGCCTTCAAGAGAACGTCTCTAAATATTCGTACTAAAGATTGGATTTTCATCTTTTTAAAACTTCTTGCGGAAACAAGAAAAAATATTTTATGGCCCGATTGTTATTATTTCGTACTTTTACGCTGCTTATTGTCTCCCTTTTTTCTTTTCTTTTCCATTTAAACTTTTCAATAATTAAATAAATTATTAAAATAATCAAATAATAATAATCTTCGTTTTAAAAATTATTTTCATTATAAAAATTATTATAAGTGGTCTTGAGCTTATTAATAGTCATGGGTACTTGGTCATAAAAATGTTTGAAATTTTTTGAAATATGTTGAAGTGGCTAGAAGTTACGTTTACTGCAATTTTATGACTTCCAGCACTCATTTAAGAACAAGCAAGGCCTAAGTACTTTGATTTGCTGCTTTAGTTTTGTCGCATCGTTTTTTTAGTTTGCTTGAAAAGTACAATTTTTTTTAATGGACCATGAAACCACTTTTTAATTCATATTTCCAATAACTAATATGTGACCTTCATCAATAAAAATAAAAACAAAATGCAGCTTATATAGAACTTTTAATCAAAATTTATCCGAGGGGCTTCCGGTGCTTTATTTTTGTTACACACTGTAAATATCTACAAGTTTATGTATATGTATATTTTGTTGTTGGCTTATGTAATTATTTGTTTTAGCATATTTTCCTAAAATGATTTGTTATTGTTGGTTTAAAACTGAACGTGACTTTTACTTCTTAGTTAATACCTACTAGCAAGTGAAATGTATCATTTTGATAACATTCATCAAATTGAAGATTATGTGACTAAAATGTTACGCAAGTGTGATTTTATACATACAAACAAGCAAGGTAGACGTAAAGAAAGTTTTTGTAGAACTTACTGTAATGTATCTGAAGCTTACACAGCATTGATTTTTCGTTTAGAAATAGTTCGAAGTTTTTTAGAAGCGAAATGAAACCCTAACCTGATTCAAACGATATTTCTATTCTATTAGCTATAGAAATTGAAATATAATAAAATCTTGCAAATTGTTAGCAAATTTAGGAAAGAAAAACTTAGAAGAAATTCTATGAGAATTCCTATAGATCCATTTTGGATACTGCTAGACCTCTTCATGAGAGAAATTTGTTCTGTTAACCATTCAGCTTTAAGAACGATGCTTTTATCTCTTCGTGTTTACCAAAAATTTAATCAAGTGTCAACAATCTGTTAGCTTTATCATTGCTAATGTTGGATTTGTTTAATGTTTCCATTTTTATTTTATTTCATAGTTAAATTAAAGTTTATTGGTTTGTGAATGTTATAACGTTTAACTGACTTATTCAAGTTCCTAACGGTTATTTGATCTCGATTTGACTGTTTAAGGCGGGTAGGAGAACGTCCAAGCTATACATTTTCCAGTTTGAACTAAACATCTCGACGGCAAATTAAACAAATCGCTTGACATTAATTAAGATAAGTTTAATTTGTTAGTATTTATTCAGATTATATTAGACGATCATTCACCGGGTGCGTCGTATGAGCAATTAGCTTAAATAAAAAAAATAATAATTAGACTTTATTACTTTCAACTGTTCATTTTTTTAGTGTTTTACTTGAAGCTAATATAAAATGCAAGTGTCTGGCAAAAGCGTCTAGTAAATGATATATTCGAGGATTTAAGCGAATTGTGAAGACCTCATAAAGAAATTTTTGAAAAATTCAACTGATCCCATGAATTAACAACAATTTTTTACAACTGAAAATTATTTAATTTTAAGACAAAAGGATATGGTGTATGGAGTTATATTCGAAATAGAAATCCCAAATTCTACAGAATATTGATAGTTATAACAAAATTTCTTCTGAGCCGGAACGCTTTGAGTTCGAAATTAATTTTTAATTAAAAAAATTACCAACACATAACTTTTGTATACCACCAAGTGCATTGATCTCCCACTCTTCAGCGGTATGAGAAAGTCTGAGTTGCATACACAGAGAAAAATGGGAGCTCAAGGCCACGAATATTGGTTTTTATAATGAAAATTATTATTGTTTTATTTAACTGAATAATATTCACATTTATTATTTTTTCACTACCAGCGGTAAAAGTTGTAAATCGAAAATTCCATACCACTGGAAAGATAAAAGATTTCTCCTTCGTCCATGAAAAGATCCAAGATTTCTCCTTCGCCCATGATTTGCTCAATATTCAGAATCGCTAAAACTTCCTTAGAGGAAAATCTGCTAACTCTTGAAAGTTCGAAAGTCTGTTAGGTTCCAAAATTGTATATACTTTTTAAAAATTTTATTTTTATGATGAGTCTATTTTCATAAAATTAAGTCTTCTCCTTCTATTGCGAACTCCCGTTCAAGTAAGTGGTCTTCAACCCGAAACGTGTTAACCTGCCTATAAATCCGCAGTGTTTCATATAAATATAATCAAAACTCATAATCACTTAGTACTGCATGGTAGCCACGTCGTAGCTAGAGAAAAATGGGGCAATAAAAATCGTAAAATGCATAATTAATGATGAAGCCCACATACCATTTGACAATAAATAGAGCAACGCCACAAACTAGCTAAATATTTATGTTATTAGAATACAAATAATATATGATTGTATTGCTCTTCAAGCATAATTTTCTTTTATTTATTTATTATTTCAAATGTTTATTAGCGTAGTGAATATTAAAGATATTATCAACGTGCGCTTATTTCTTGGAAGAGAGAGTGGATGGCTGGAAAATTATAAATTTACCTACGGCTGCTGTAATTAAATTTTTTTTTTGTAAGAAAGATAATTTTTATTAATTATTTCTTGTCAAAAACAGAGTTCTGTTTTGCTAGTTTTCATAAAAAAATAAATTTTGACAACCAACACTTGCCCGTGTCTTTCTTTTTTTAAGGAATTCACTATTTACTAATTTTTTTTTCTTGACTTTTTATCAATATTGACAAATTATCAAGGACATATAATCGGGCGGTTAATCTATGCAAATTAAAATTGTAAAAATTTGCTAACTTTCGATAAAAAATACGGCTGCAATCGAGAGTTTTTTTTTTATACCTAGTAGTGCTTCGCACACAAGGTATATTAACTTCATTCGCCTAACGGTAGTATGTAACGGCATAAACGAATCGAGATAGATATTGACTTATGTATATCAAAATGTTCAGGAGGAAAAGAGAAATTGATTGAGCCATGTCCGTCCGTCCGTCCGTCCGTCCGTCTGTAAACACGATAACTTGAGTAAATCTTGAGATATCTCAATGAAACTTGGTATGCAGGTTCCTTTTTACTTATCTCTGAACGCTATTGAAAATAGGCAAAATCGGTTAAAAGCCACGCCCACTTTCTATATATATAATATTTTCGAAAATACAAAAAGAGTGATTATTCAGTACATAATACACCTATAAGGATAAAATTTGGTGTGTACCTTAGCGTTAAGGCAAAAAATAAATTTCTGAAGAAATTTTTAAAAAAGGGCGTGGCACCGCCCACTTTTGATTAAGTCAAATTTGGAAATATTATTAATCATAAATCAAACACCGCTCAAGATAGCAAAATAAAATTCAGCACACATATTTCTATTAATACAGGCAATATTTCGAAAAAAAATTAGCGAAATCGGATTAGGTCCACGCCCAATTTTATACGAAAGATTTCGAAAAGGATCATGGATATATTGAATATGCTATAACTTTGCTTAAACTGGCTGTATATCATTTCTATTTCACCTCTAAAGTGTTCGTGGGCAAAGAAAGTCGAAAGCACAAAATTTTTGGGAAATGGGCGTGGCCCCGCCCCTTTATGGGGGATTATTCCACAAAACTTTCCATGCCATAACTCCGGTAAAAATTGACTTATTGAAACGATATTTAGAGAAAGTGTTCAACATATAAAGCTAACTCTTTGCTGAAAAAATAAACAAAATCGGAGAACGGACACGCCCACTTTTTGAACATAGTTCTAAAAAATTTCTTCGTAAAATTAAAATCGCGATATTTCCATAATTGTATAAGTTATATAAATAAGATTTTACACACGTAATAGCCTTTTTAAACAAAACTATACTGTAAACAAATTTTGTGGATTTTGGTGAAGTAGGCGTGGCGCCGCCCACTTTTTAGCATAAAAGCTCTGCTATTTTCAAAAGCGATTGCTTGGAATTTCAAGAATGTATTTCAATGAAATTTAGTGAGACACTTCCCAATAGTATGCAGTATACTCCTGCCAAAAATTACGCAAATCGAATAACAAACAAGGAAGATTTACGGGCAAGTAGTTAACACCCTACTGCCTTTTTTTTATTAATTTTTTTTATTTTCATACCTTTCATGAACATGAGGAAAGCTATTTATATTTTCTTATTTAGTGATAATTGAATTTACCACTCACAAAAGAAGTGTTTTTAATCGAAAACAATCAGTTGGCTTTATAACAACTTTTCCGTTATTAAAATAGACCTGAGTAAATTGGGATACCAAAACAGATCACTACTAGGTATTTAATGTTCGGTTACACCCGAACTTAGACTTCCTTACTAGTTTTTTTTTTGAAATGTATTTTAGGTAGAACGAAGTTTGCTGAGTCAGCTGGTGCTCTATAAAAATTTGATTGATTAACTTTTTTTATTCGAAAATTGTTTGAAATTATTTTTCAGTATGCCCAAAGAATAACAGAAAAGGAGATTTGAAGGGAAATACCCACCGTTCCAGAGTACTCAAACTTTAAATATTGGTATTATTTTGGAAACAAAAACGATCTAGGAGAGGATTAAAAATATTTAAAAAAAAAAATGTTATGGTATAAAAATCCGGGTTCAAACCCTTTCTTCAAAAAGTTATTTTTTAAAATTCATTCACATTTGAAGTTAAAAGAAATAAAAGTTGTTTTTTTTTGTTTTTTAAATAATTTTTTTTAACTTCATATTAATTTACTACATATGTATCTACTATGTACTCTAGAATCATTACATTTCTATACGAATTTCATTAAACATTCAGGTTTATTCCTGCTCAATATCTGTTTAGTAAGCGTTGAATTCAAATCCGCCATTAAAATTTACCTAACGGCTCGTAACTCGGACCTAACCTCAAAAATCCGAAAAGAAAACACATTCGGTTTGTTTCTATAGCTTAACCTCAACCTCGCCCGTGATTAAATCGTATAGTTTCATCGTATTCAGCATTAAATTTTTTCCAGAATCTGTATTTATACTTTTTTCTATACGTTATCCGGCCCTAACCTCAAAATCCGAAAAGAAAATACTCTCGGTTCCTTTCGAGGGTTTAACCCGAAACTAGGCCTATATTAAATTCTTATATTTTCCTCGAATTCAGCATTAACATCATTCCCGAAACTGTATTTATATTTCTTCTATATGTTATTCCGCCATAACCTCAAAAATCCGAAAAGAAAATACTTTCACTTTTTTCGAGTGTTTAATCCAATCCTCGACTATTATAACATTTTTATATTTTAGTCGAATTCAGCATTAAAATCTCTTCTGAATCGGCATTTATATTTTTTTCTAAACGTTATTCCATCCTAACCTCAAAAATCGGTAAAATCGATTTCTTTTTTTTTTGCGACACATTATTAATATAGTTTTCAAAGCAAAAAAAAAAAATATTTGGCCAGTCTAATGTTTACGTTAACCGAATAGTGAAATGTTCATCCGAATGCCGCCAATAATTTTTACAAAAATGATTTGTGTCGCATTTATTTATGGTCTATCATCGAAAAATAAATAAATTAACATGCACACAAATATCAAATATATTTATAAACGAGTAATCATAATTAGAACAAAAATGTATTTCCTTCAACACAAAAATATATTTACGACCTGTGTGAGGGTATGTGTGTGTGTGCGCGCGGAGGTGAAAGTCTCATCTACTCATACCTTTTGATGGAACACATTTTTCTCACACATTTTTGCACATATTATTAATAAAGTGATTTTAAATTTAACAAAATCTGTCGTTTTCAAATAAAAATCCACATTAAAGTAAATTATTATTTTAATAATAAACGCTAGACAACCGCAAAACGATTAAAAACATTACAAGCACTCAACCAATTTAATCCACTTGGGATCAAGTGGAGATCAAGCGGGATTTTGATGTACATACATATGTATAAATTCTCAATTTGATTCGTCTAGATAAATGTGTGTTTGTGTGTGTGTTTGTGTTTGTGTGTAACATATTGTACATCAGATGGCGGCAAGTAGTAGATTTTTGCATGTCGTCTGACAGGCTCTTTGACTGCGCATTTGTGGGTGTGACTGTGCGCGGGTGTGTTTATGACAATCTAAAGCTGCATTTAGCTGGGTTAGTGGTTAGAGCAACGATTCGCGTGCCATCAAAGCAGTTTTTTTATATTATTGTTTTTGTTTTAATTTTTTTTTTTATTACATGTAGGTATGCATGAATTAATGAATGAAAAGTGAAAGTGACATTTAAATGTTAATACGCTTAATGCAAGATCATAATAATATTATAGTGGAATAGTTTACAATGTTAATTTGTTGCTTTTTTTTCACAGTGGCGAGCGAGTTTATTTGTTTGTTTAAATTTTATTTTTTATTAGGATTTTATGCAGTTCTACTATGTTACTATAGAAATGTGTGCAAGTTTACATTCTGGGATTAGTTATAAGCTCTAGTAAGTTGGCGCAAATATTTGTTTGTATATTAAACGATTTTATCACTTTAGATTAAATGAAAATGCTATAAAATCAAGACTTCGAATCGTAGTTTTTGCTCATGAGAAAAAGATTTAAGTGTTGTTTATATTAGGTCTGGCAAGCTGTTGGACTTCAAGCGAGTCTTACTTAGACTGAAACAACCAAAATATTATTCCTTTCTCTTTTTCGAAATATTTTTTACCAGGACCAATAGAAGTTTTCAAGAAAATTGTTTCGATTGAATTGAAGAAATGATTTATAAAGCGAAAATGCTTGCCCATTTATTTGTGCTATGAAAGACCTCTCAGCAAAAGTCGTTTGCTTGCAGCTATCTTGTTGGACATACATACATACATATATGTACATATATGTACTGAGATACTCATCCTCTATGTCCTCCATAAGAGGCAATGGCAAATTTAATAATACAAACCACAACCAAAATAAATACAACAAGCATTAATTTGATTAGGTTGGAAAAAATTCGAGCTTCCATACAGTGATAAGCGAAATTTGAAATCGTTTTACTCGAATATATTCACTACTTGTATAAATGTTTGTTTATTAAGGTGTTTGTTATATAACAGAGAGAGAAATCAGTTGAAATATGGAACTTAATCACATTGCCTTTTGTAGCACTCATTAGCACCTTTCGTTTGATACCCATAATGTATTAACATATTTTCGGTGACCTTGGTCCACATATTGGTCGATAATTCCTTAACCGGTGGAATTATCGAAATAAGTTATATCTTAATTTTTAAGTTAAAGGGCTTGAAACATAACGTGAAGAGTTTGTTCAATTCCATTCAGCAGTTTTTAAGTGATGTGCGCTCAAACATACAGACAAACAGACAAAAATTTTAAAAACTTGTGATTTCGAATTCATTGACTTAATAATTAGTCTAAATAGCAATTTTTTTTTAATATCTGTAATGTATGGACCTCAACCTGCTACAAAAAGTTGTTTTGAAAAACAAAAATTATGGCTAGTTCTTATATTTTGAGCGTGGTTTAGTGTAAATAAGCTCTCTTTTGGTTTGCCATGACGTATGAGCAACATTTTTATGGCTACCCTTCTTGCTTCATCAGCATTAATTAGCGCTCAACAGCATAGAAACTCAGCTGCATTGAAATGAATTTCTTTTAAATGATTAGATTTAGAGCAAAAACGAAATATTGTCCTAGTGTGAAACACCCTAATGTATGCATGATATACAAATACAGTCAAACCTGTTTTTATGCGGGGGATAGGGACCGTGTAAAAATAATCGCACCTTTTTTATACGATTTTTTTTGTGCGGATTTCTTTTTTTATGCGTTTTGTTTTGTGCGATCCTTTTTTTGTGCGGTACATATAAAGGTGGTGTCAAAAGAAAGTGTACACCATAAAATTGCAATTTTCACCAATCACTGCTTCTTTTTGAATAATTCCTCAAATTTTTTATAAAAGTATTCATACATATACAGTTTGTACTTTTAAAGTTAAAGCTCAAAAGTTTTTTCAAAATTCAGGAAAATTCGACAAACTTTCAAACTTTGTGCACAAAATTTTTAGATTTTTTTTGAATACGCAGTTTTGAAGCTCGTTGAATTTTACTATAAAATGATACAAATCTTAAGCCGCTTCAAATTTTGTTGAAAGTTTGTCGAATTTTCCTGAATTTTGAAAAAACTTTTGAGCTTTAACTTTAAAAGTACAAACTGTATATGTATGAATACTTTTATAAAAAATTTGAGAAATTATTCAAAAAGAAGCAGTGATTGGTGAAAATTGCAATTTTATGGTGTACACTTTCTTTTGACACCGCCTTTATATGTACCGCACAAAAAAAGGATCGCACAAAACAAAACGCATAAAAAAAGAAATGCGCACAAAAAAAATCGCACAAAAAAAAATCGCACAAAAAAGTGGCGCATAAAAACAGGTTTGACTGTATACATTTATGTATCTTCTAAAACAATGAACCACAAAAAGCCAACAGCCAGCACAAGCAATAAATAAGACACGTAGAGTGTAAATATTTTTACACCTAGATAAGACACCCAAAGTTGTTATCTCTTGTGCAAAATCGGATTTTGTTGTAAATTTGTATGTAGGAGCTGGCGAGCAAGTACCCATTAGGCATTTCTGTAATTATTTAGCAAGTTATTTGAATATTAGTTTATTTGCAAGTTGAAAGCAAAATTTTTATAAGCTTTAAAAATAAATTTTCAGTAATTATTTATAAATCATTTAAGCTCAAAATTTAAAAAGCGTTAAAAAAATGTATATCAAGTTTAAGTTGCTTGTTGGGTATTTGGGCACATTAAGGTGCTTCGAAAAGTTGATATTATACTCATTTGTTTAAAATATTTAGTATAAAAATTTATAAAAAAATTGAGCAAACAAAACATATGTACTTCCAAAAAAATGAGTACCCAAAACGGCGAGTATTGCAATGCATATTTCAAAATTTTCCGTTTTTGAGTTGATTGTAAACTTGATGAGCGTAGATAATAACCAATTTATCATACTAAATTTATCTATAGAGAAAGCGAACATTTTATAGAAATTTTCTAGCATGCCTGAACGGCAAAAAAAAAAATGCGAAAAGCTTTCAAAGTTCTTAGGCCAATTAGGAGAAAGAATTGCAGGAAATGTTAAAAAAAAAGTTATGCGATTTTTAAGCGGGCACGTAAAGTTATACAAAATTTATTTTGAAAAAACAGGAATAAATTTAAAGTTTTTAACAATAGAAAATCAAAATCATGAAAACGAAATTTAAAGTTTTTAACAATAGAAAATCAAAATCATGAAAACGAAAGTGCGCAATTAAATATTGGACTCCATTTCAGAATTTCCTTTTTTTTGTACTGTACAAAAATATGATTTTTTGAATTTTTCGGAAAAAATATTTTTTAATTTTTTTATGTTTTTAGTCGAGTTCATAGGAGAAAATAGAAATTATAAAACTACTTTGGATTTAATTCTTTTAAATGAAAAACAACAAAATACCTATTCCAAAAATTGTGTTTTTAGAAAGAGTGAGATAACCTACAACCTCATCATTCTACGCTATATATGTATAACGCGCTTCACCAGAGCTTTCTTTGTCAGCACTAACGATGTACGAAATTCATTACGAAATTCAAAAAAAAATATTAAACAAGAACCAAATATTTTGTTGCTATAAAAGTTGCATTACTTTTTAAGTTAAATACTTGGCAATACATAGCCGAAACTTTTATTCAAATCCATGTTTCAGTTTTTGAGTGATGCGCGTACAAACATGTAAACATACATACAGACAAAAGTTCTCTAAACTCTAGGTTATTCTGTAGAAAAATAAGCCCAAGTGTGTAAATTTGTTGACATTCACTTTTGTTTATTTTGAAGCTGTGTTCTAGAAATTAGATTAAACGCTTCGACGACTTTTTTATAACAAAAAAATCTAAGTGTGGCTGAGTGCTGTTAGGGTTAAGCATATTATTTTATTTGTAAACTTGTTAAGTAAACTTAATGCAGTGAACAGAAAACAGTGTACAGTGATTTATAAAATAAAAGTTAAGTTTATACTTCGTAGGCGTAAGTGAAAGATGAGCAATTGATTCGAAAAGTCATTGAACACCCAGGTTATATCATAAGTTGTTCAAGAATAACTTGCTCTAAAAAAATTTTTTTTTTCATAAAACCAGCCAGTAAAAGGCTGGAACAATAATTTTTAACTAAATTCTGCGATAGAGTATGCTCCTACGCAAGCGCTTTGTTAAAATTAGCTGATCTCTAGACTATGAAAAATAGACAGTACCATTTTGCTTTAGAGTGACTGTATTTACATAAGAATTTTTAATAATTATAAAGTATTTTTGTTTATGCAATGATAAGCGTATCACGAGAAGGTGCCTCATCAGCATCTCTACATTTGTTTATAGAAGATAAGCCAGTGTGGTTGTTGAAAAACAAAGATCTTCATAAATTTTGGGACAGCGTTAGCAGTAAGACAGTACAATATAAACAGCAACAATTTTGATTAAATATACAAACATATGTACATATACATATCATTTATACCTCTTCTTCTTTTCTCTTTTTTACAGCAAATTCTACCAACAAACAGCACGAGCACACTTTTTCAAAACCAAACAGTCACGATCAACGATCGTGCCACCTACCAACACTCCACTCCAACAGTTTCGAACAATATTACAGCAACGTTAGACTATACCGGCCTCACCACGACGACTACATTTTTGCAACATTTTAAGGACGTCGTTACGACGAAGTTCTCTGGCAGAGATCATCATCTGCCACCACTGCATCCGCATCCACATACGCATCAACAAACAGCCGGATTGCATCATCATCATCATCATCAGCCACATCAATCTGTGGCACAAAGTTTTTCCACCATTTTTCCCACATATTTAGGCATGGATCGTGCCGGCGGCGGCGGTGGTGGTGGTGCCGTCGTTGCTGGCAGCAGCGGTCTTGGTGGCATACCTAATGCGGGCAGTAATGGTAGTGGTGCACTCAATGGACTCGAAGCTATGTCCGCTGAATCGACTGGTTTGTGTTTGCAAGATTTGGTAAGCGCTGGTACGGCAGCTGGTGCTGGTTCGGCGGGTTCTGCAGAGAGTACTAATACAACGAGTACGGCTTTAAGTAGTGGCAGTACTGGCAGTTCGACAGTGAATGGTAGCGCTGGTTCGAGTACTGGTCAAGAGCATCTACACAATCATCATAGTCTACATGATTCTAATTCTTCAGTTAGCATTTCACCCGCCATCTCGAGTTTAATGCCGATTGGTAGTTTAAGTCATTTGCATCATTCAGCTGGGCAAGATTTGGTTAGTGGCTATTCGCAACATCCACATCATGGTGTGGTGCCACCGCATACGCCGAAACATGAACCACTCGAGAAATTAAGAAGTAAGTACTGAAATTAGTTAGTAGGTTAAGTGGGTGCTGGTTTGATTTTTTTTTTCGGTGGTGGGATAAATATCTCAACATTGGGATTAATTTCAAAACAGCCACACCTCAAAAGGAAATGTATTGAATTCATATTCGAAAATCGAAGTTTTCAAAAATCTCCGAAATAGAGCATTCATTAAACAAGTTCTAAGATTGTGGATTTCATCAAACTTTTTGCTCTGAACTCGAACAAGATGTTCCACCACTCAGTCTATGATATATTATTTTTAAATCTAAAATTTTAAATCCCCAGTTTTCGTACTAATGGAACTCAAAAAACACTTAACTTAAAAAACTAAAAAAAGAAAACAACAACAAACCAACCATTCCGCCTATTTTACTGTCGATAATTACTTCTGACAACTAACAAATTAACAAATAATTAATTAGCTCATAATTCACTCATTCCTTAACAATGAAGCATTTTGCGCGCAGTGTTGCTTCTTAAGGTGAGCGTTGAGTGTGGTGTGCGTAAAAATTTATGTGAACATGTCACTATATTCTACATGTCAACTCATCACAAAACACAAACAGACGATAATTAGTCAATAAAGATCCTTCAAGTTGATTTTGTTTGCGAGCATATCAATGTTAGGAGAAGTTGTGAGGCATTTTTTGGCGTCGAATAAGAGCAGGGGTGGATTGGTTTTTTATATTTTTATATGCAGCGGTGGGTGGGATACCGATTATATACTAAATTTTGTTAGCCTTTAACGGAGTAGAACAATCGAGAAAAATATAGACTTGAACTAATCAAAACGATAATTCTGAAAGGTATAATCGATTAGACTATTTCAAAATGCTTTCTGTAAATGGAAAATTTACAAAATCATTAAAACAGTGATTGGTTTTTGAGCCGAGCTATGTTTGGTATTCACACATATACATACAATCGGATTTCCACACACATACAAAAATCCCAACGTCAGAAATCCAGAGAAAGAGCATCAAGCAAAAAATAAAGTGATCCCAGCAAGCACTCATAATTTTTGTTACAGAAATATTCACATATTGGACCCGGGATTTTTTTTCGACTACTTTAAAATCCTAATTTTTCAGTAAAGAAGATATTATACATATAATGATAACAACAACACACACTTTTATAATATAATTCCGACCGAACAATATCCCTCTGAAACGCTGCCAAAATACCAGAAAAATTCAAATAAATTTCCTTTGATATAACAACCGTGTCTCCATAGGACTTTTTCAGGGACTTGAAATTTGTCTCACGCCTCCGTAACAGTCAAGCACACGACAGACTAAGTCCAAACTAAGTTCCGAATTACGTCGTGTTCTTTGAAGAAGCAATTACCAAATCGTTTCATCCAACGTATAATCCATCGCTGGAAAGGAAGTTTCAATTAAGCAGCTCCAAGTACCTACTATGAGAAAATTTACCTATTAAGAATTGCATGTAGACATTTAGGGATGTACATTTTTTGGATTTTTATGTCGGGATTTTCGAGATCTGATTTTTCAATCAAATTTTCCCTGTTCCCCATTTGTTTAGGGTGACAAAAAGTATATGAATTGTTTGTAAAATTATGCATTTAATATTAAAATATATAACAAACTAGAAAATCTTCAACTTACTTGAAATTTATTTTTACTGATTCCTTTTAAGAAAGTTTCTCACGGTGTAATACACAAACTATGAAATATGTTTTAAAAATATGTATGTGAAAAATTCGCAAAAACTAAACAAGTTTATATGGAAATTTTCAAACGTTTTTTCAGAATTTTTAAATTTATTTTGAGTATGCAGATTTGTGGCCCTTCAGTATCATAAGTTGTGAGTCTGAAGTCCGTAGGAAGTTTTCCTAATTTTTGGCAATTTTTTTACCTCGGGTTTTTTCCATCATCAAAATATCTTACAGACGTAAAACTTACATCTAATGATACTGAAAATGAAAGGGCTACAAATCTGAATACCTACTCAAAACAATTCTAAAAATTCTGTGAAAAAATTTAGTTTTTTAGTTTGTATAAAATTTGTTGAAAATTACCAAAAGGGGGCTGTATGAATACTTATCTATGTGAGTGACTGTAGTTCTAAATCACAACGCTTATGGCAACACTCATTAGCACCTTTCGTTTGATACCCATATTGTACTAACATATTTTGGGCAACCTTCTTCACAAATGCGTTCATAACTCCGAAAGTGAGTGAGTTATCAGAATAAAGAGTGCCTTAAAATTTAAATTAGATGTTTAATAAAGCAATAGTCATAGTTGCATGCAATTCTCTTTAACAGTTATTGAGTGATGCGCGCACAAACATACATACACACAGACAAAAAATCTAAATACTGTTGATTTTTCGCAACTTTTTCAATCTCTTGCATTTTTAGGTGCCAAAAATGCTTTAGGTATTAATTATATTACATATGTACTTATTTGCTTTATATCTCAGTAACCTGTCTAAGTAAATATTTGTTGCTCAAATCTATAAAATTCCCATAATTACAACACTTTTCACTTTTACTTTGAGTGAGTGCTTTGAGCGTGATATTAAAGTAGATAAATTTATGAAAATTGTCACCAGCGTAAATATGAATTTGTTCATGTAAATATTTATATATGTAAATAAGAGTATCAGAGGAGCAGCGACTCAAACAATGGAACAATTATGGCAAAGTAATCTGTCAATAACAGCTGTCACAATTCCCGCTACCTACCGCGCCAATGCAATTTATGATTCATATGAAAACACGTTCACGCTCTTAATTTGCCAGCAAAAAAAAAAAAACAACAATAAAATATGTACAAACACACACACACGCTGATTCACAGTGTTGTTGCTAGCTGACGTTTACTTTGTAATTTGGCCAATAATATTCAAAACCACGTTTCCAGGCGAGTGTTGACAGCGAGTGTTAAAATTCGCGCGACCTCAGCGTTGCCATTTAGTCACACTTCAGCCGATGAAATTTGTGGCAGGCAAACGATCAGCCAACGAACCAAACACCCACTCTGCCAACAGCTGAGCTACAGTAAAGTGAAGAGCGTACTTACCATGTATTTGTTGTTGTTATATCGTGCTCTGCACTTGTTCAAACAAATGAGCATTTTTCACGCATTTTAATGCGTTCAACAACAACAATTGCATTGTGACATCTTGATGATGCCGAGCGCGTTGTAAACGAAGTCAATGCCAGCCAAGAGGGTTGGTTGCGGTAAAGAAACAAAACAAAAAAAAAAAAGAAAGAAAAAAAAAAAATAAAACAAAAAAAAAAATTCCAATGTAATCATTGTGCAATCATTAGCTTACATAAATATACAAATTTTACTTCCCTTCAGTTGTTGTTGTTGTTTAATACTCGTACATGTTTGAATGTATGGGCAATGACTACATGCAGAACGTCACGGCTAATTGAGCACCCTTCTGCCCATAAAATGATGCTCCATGCACAGTTTGTCTCAAATATTTTCGTTGAAGTGTTGCTGTGAATGGATGTCCGTAGCACGCTTGAATGCTGTGCCGTGAGATATTGTTTAACAGCGAGACGCAAGCAGCGTGATAAAATACCCTGCAAAAGAATCGTGCTACCGATCTCTGAAGAGAGTGATCCACGAGCAATCCTTTTCATTTGCAGGAGGCTATAAATGATCCCAACTCTTCAGGTATGGGCAAAGTTGAGAAAATGAAGATTTGAAGAGCCTCTGTGTTTAAAAGAAGGTGCGCTACGGGGTGCCCCCTTTTCTGATACTTAGTAGACTCCATGAGACAGTGGTCTGCATGATCACTAATCTGAGAGGGGCTTTAATAGTGCGATACCCATGCATTGGAGCCACACTAGGAGGAGTACTATTCTTCACCCAATACCCTTCCTGTAGTAAAACTGCGAACCTGTCTCCAAAAGGAACATTCTTGAGCTATCCACTTCGTGACGCGTTTCTTGGAACCAGTTCAGAACTAGCCAAAAGCACTTCAGGGCATACTCACGATCTGTATGCATCCATGGAATGTGGTACTTAGGGAAGCGCATATCCCCATAAGGTTCAATAATCGAACAATATGTATTGCGTCCACTTTGATCTGCCACTTGCCACTTGAGTTTTGCATTGGTAGACGGAAGGACGTTGTTGCCTTTCAATGGTCATCACTCAGGTTATGACAAGGGTTGCGCTCTCACCCATTCATTGCTATGTATTTGTTTTCGTTGGAGTTCTTCTGCCTACAAGTGTTTGTTGGAAATTTGATATGTTTTGAGTCAAGTGTTTCTATTCAATCGAATTCGTTTGGGAATTGGCTGATGATGCTTATGAGTACAACTACAACATTGAATAACATAAGCAACACTAATAAGTTAAAGCGATTTCCCCCCTTTAAGGGATTGTGAAGGAAAAACAATGAGGCGTCAGTTCGTCTGCATTTATTTGGACGATATCTCTTCACATCCAGCATACCATTCAAGGAGCTTCCACATGATTACATCTTCTTCGATAGCTTTAAAGAGATGCAGAAATTTTTGGGAAAGCTTTTAATGTCAAAAAGTCTGCTTTAAATCTGATTTGGGGGATTGCGTTAATCAATTAATTAGAAATTTTAATCAAATTTAAATTTTGATTAATTTGATTAATCCTAGGATTAAATTTGGAAACGAAATAAATTCTCATTATTCCTCATTAATCGAATACAAAATTTAATCTTAATCGATTAATTATAACAAAAAATTTAATTTGATTATCAATGATTAAGATTAATAATCATTATTTAACAGGTTTGCAATCAACAAAGTGTTCCAAAGCCGATGACTTCATCTTCAAAATCGCCTATACATCTCGTCAATAGCTTCCTTGTACCTCTACCCCTTCTAACTAGCACATTTAAATAGCCAGTTCAGTAACGCATTCACTATTCCACCTTTAAACTTTCTATTTTTTTTTTTTAATTCAAACAAAGCTACACCAAACACCAAACTGTTGCAATCCAGTGTCGACTCTGCAAAATGCACAGACAGAGAGCTCCTCTATGCTGCGATAACCCAAAGGACCAACTTCAATGCAACTTTGTTAACCCATGACATTGTGACACTTTTATTTGAATTTATTTGCGTAGAAAAACAATTTAAAATTATATTCATACGATTTGGAAACATTAAAAGTAGAGTAGAAGAAAATGAAAAAAATAACAACAATAACACACATGTTTGTTTAAAGTAGTAGAGATATTGCAGCTGTGAATCGCATAACGTCATAGGTAAAAATATATATCTATAACATGTACAAATAACTGTATGCAAATTGAATGCTGCAGGCGAGCGAGTAGGCACACTTATGTGAAATAAAATAGCAGCAAAAAAATCGATTTCGACAAATTTTTTTAAACAGCTGGGATGAGCTCACAGAGTAACTATATTAATTTTATTGAGCAAATGTTAGGATCTAAAGCTCATGTATGTGCATATATGTATATGATGAATTTCATATCAAAGCATATAAAAAAAAGTGAAAAAAATGATTTCAAAGACTTTTGTACCATTAGTAAGATATTAAAATTAGCTTTCGAAAATGTAGACTGTAAAAAATTTATTGCAAATAAAATTTTTTTTTTTTTTTCCTTTTTTTATTTATTATCTCGTTTTGACTTTAGGAATTCCCCTATTAGCCTCAATCTTTTTTTTCGAACTCAACGCCTCTCCTCCATTAGCGCGTCACGATAACGCTCAGATATTCCACGTTGCTTTTGCCACTGCGCAATACTGTACTGCCAACATTCCTATTAGGTATGTACATCATATACGCACACATATGCGAAAATCATTGCCACTACTCACCGATATATTTCAGTTGTTGTCGTTTGTTGCGTCAAAATGGCTCCGTTCACCGTTGCTAACTTCAGTCCTTTCCCAAAATTGTTCGGGCTCTGCAGTTGTCATCATTGCTGTTCTCAACTTTGTTGCTTGCGCATTGTTGTTGTTGATTTGCTTACAGTTGGTGCTATATTCTTGTTGCTATTGTTGTTGTTGCTGTACAGGTGCGCATTGCTCACAAATTTGTTGTTATTGTCATTACACTTGTTGTTGAACGTGTCATTTGTATTATTTGTTACCTTCGCTATTGCGACAAAATGTTGAAATGCTTTGCTGTTGTTTGTTGTTGTTGTTTTTGTTGCCTTGTGTGCTGTTAATGCTAAAGCTTTTGTTTGTTCGTTGTTTGGTTTGTTTTGGTTGCCGTCATTATTAGTCTGGTTATTGTTGCTGCAATGCTACTGCTGTTGTTATTGTTCTTGTTGTTGTTGTTGCTTAAATAATGGCTTTACAACGTGTCCGTCGTATGTGCATTTGGGATTTCAATTATTGGCAATTTAATGGCTACCAAAAGCATTTTCGGGCACAAGAGCTGCGCGCAGGTGGAAAATGCAGTGGTACTGTGTTGTTGTTGCTGCCCCGCACGCACGTCGACTATGCACAATTTATTTATTTGGTTTTAAATTTTATTTTGTTTTTTTGGTTGAATTTTTCAGTGGCGTTTTACTTAACACAATTTTTTGGTTTTTTAATTTTATTGCTTTTGCTTGCGTTTTATATTCATTTGAAAACATTTTATGATTTTTGTGCGTGCCGTTCTGTTCGTTTGTTTTCTTTTTTTTTGTTGTTTTAAATGTAATATTTTTAGTTAATATTTTGGGAGCAAAACACCTAATTTCAAGTTCACCTGTTCACTGTTTTATATAAAAAAAGTTCCAATATTTATATTTATCTTAGCTTAACCCTCTCATCAATATGTGGATCGTTACTCTATTTTTGAAGTTTGCCAAGCTTACTATTTTCATATAAAAATTAAGATAGTTCCTTCATGGATTTTTTTTTAAGTAGTATTTCCAAACATACACAAACGTTCCTTTAATTAGATACTAAAAGATTCAAAAAACGCAGTGAGAATTTGAAATGCTAAACAAAGATTTCAAAGAGATTTCTAAGTACAATGTTTTATAGTATCTTCAATTCTTATCCAACAAAGTGGAAGTCACAGTTCTCCTAAAATGTTTTTTTTTTTTTTCAAATTTTCTTCCCTATGAAATTGTCATTGCAATTGAATTTCTATGAAGCTAAACTGAACTCAGCGCTAAAGCAACAATTTCTTCTCGAAATACCTTTTTTCAATACCTCAGTTCTTACTCCACAGCACAACATACAATTATTTATACTTTCTTATCAAACGTTTCTGTTTGTTTGGAAATTTTCTTGTTTATTAGCATAAAAACCCAAAATGGGTAAACATGAAGCGCATTTTGGTTGCACAAATTTTAACGTCCTTAAATAAATAAATATTTTTTTCAACTAGCATTTTTTGTTGCTACAAAAAAAATCTTCTATCGCAAATGGAAAACAAAAAAATATCAAAAAAAAAAATTCTACAAAAATAAATAAACAATTTAAATGGGAGCATTTGCATTGTTGAGAACAAATAATGTGTGTAGTATTCTTCATATTTGTCAAGAACGTATTGTCACAACAAAAATAACCAAATTTAAATTGCTGACTGGCTAAAAGGAAAAACTGCTTTTGATATGGAAATTATCTGTATGTGATTTGAGAAGTAAACAAAGCGTGGTTTTAAAGCACATTTAGTGTGGTGCCACTAAAAAAATGCCAAGAAGGTACTCAGTTTGGAAAGGTAGTATATGGATTGGGGATATAAATATCGCTAGCAAATATTCCGGGATACAGTATTAGGATTCTCGGTATTGAAAATTTCTTACACTTTTTTTTTTTTCAAAATAGATTTTCTAAAATTGTTCTGAAAAAATGCTCTATTCCAAAAATTTCTTTAAACAATCCCATGACATTTCAAAATAAATTTTATAAAATTCTAACCTTAAAAAAAATTGTGGTACATATCTAGTTTTGCTATCTTATTAATGATTTCGTTTTGTATAAAAAGGTTATCAAATGTTTTCTTCCATAAAAAAAAATTATAAATCATAATGTTCGATGGATGGTACATGGTCCCCAAGAAAAAAAATTGTCAAAAATTAGCAAAAAATTTCTCGAATTTGAAGTTATAACTCTTTATTATATTACAAAATTTCATTTTCTAAAAAAATGTAAAAACTTCTTGGAAAAAAATTGTAAATTAAAAAATTTTTTTTTTGGAATTTTCTCGAATTTTGCATACATACATTTTTAAAACCAAATTTTTAGTCATTTTATTAAACATTGACACGCTTTCAAATAACCTTTGTTAAAATTATTTTTTTAAGGCCAAAATTTGTGAAATTATGTCCACCACTATAAATAGTAAAAATTTTATTTTTTTATATTTTAGAATCTAAAAATATAAGGTCGAGATGGTTTCTCAAATACTTTCTTCACTTCTTTAACTATCAATGAAAATTCAAATTCTTGACATAATACCGGGATCCCTATATTGTAAAATCAGATTTCGAAAATCCCGAAATTTTAGTAAAAGAAAAAAAGTTACAGCACTAGTATGATTGCCACAAAAAATTGCCTTATATGCAGCAGCTATGAGTTACATACATACATGAAAATTTCCATAATCAATGTTTATATTTAACTAACCAAAAAAGTGTTAATGGCACGTGAGGAACGGTTCATAAGGGCAGAGATGGTGTTGGCATGCAGTGTAAAGATGTTACAAATAGAAAAATACATAGCATGTATGTACATATGTAAATAAGTTGAGTTTTGAAGAAACTTTGTTGTTATAAATTTATAGCATTGCTATGAGATTAGATAAAAAATAATAAGATAAAAAAAAATTTGAACTCAAGGTCTGTGCAGCGTTTGAATTATCACACCTGTTTAAGTTGTTGTATCTAAGAAGCATATTATCTTATAAAATATAAAATGTTACTTATAACTAACATGATAAAACTTGTCGACACATATTTAAATTAGAAACATTTTTTTTTTTAAACATATACAAACAAATTCAAAGCTACATCTAAACACAGTAATGATATGGCAGAAATATCCCTCAAAAGCATATTTGTTTAAAGTACATACAGAAACATATTGACAAATAAACATCACGAGATAAGAAATATATTAAAACACTACTACATAGAAATAGAAACACACGCAAACCCATACCATCCCACTCCTTGTAATACAATCTTTCTCGACTTCAACTTCTCAGACACTCCTCACATTACATAATTTCTCTACGCAAAAATAGAAAGTAAACGTTTGGAAAATTTGTACAAACTCACAAAATTTAACGCCTGACTAACTTTATGCAGCATTTGTATCCATAGCAGACATGATGTGTCCTCTTCAAAGTAGCACGGGAATATGAAATCTCCCATGAAATTTGCCACCCAAAAAATTAAACGCAATGTCGGTGGAAAATCTTTGGAAAAGTGACAGTGAAACGGCCACTTCCGTAAATGAGGCTACTTTAAATTCTTATCATTTTACATATTTTCAGACGTGCTCAAATGCTTGAGTTGAGAAACTAACAAACAAGCAGGATATGAAAACAATTTATATACATATATATAAATATATATCTTATATGTACATATAGTGCGTTTCATAAGTATAGCACAGCGGGAATTTACACATAGTGCGTTTCATAAGTATAGCACAGCGGGAATTTACACGCTTCAAACATTTACATATATACTATTATTACAACTTCAATATTTTTCCCCTACAACTATTATAATTTAAAACATTTGTAGTATGTATATCGTATAAATCTGTACTCTATAACTTCTTTATTCATAAAAATATTTTCATTTTCATAAAATTAAAATACCACCCTAATGTTAAAAAAAAATGGAACCCACCCTAATATACATATCTATATTTATACATCCTGTAAAAGTATATATTAAAGCGCGATAAGCTATTCCGCTACCTTAAATAACTGCTTCACTTCCTTCAAATAACACGAATATCCTTTATAGCCAAAGTTGTGTGTGTGTGTGAGTGTTCGTTAAACGTCTACGAATGGCGATTAGAAATTCAAATGTCGTATTATCGATTTTCGTGCAGTGTTTGCAGATAAATTAGATAAAATACGTGCGTAAAAGTTTGTCGGCACTGCTAAGTATTTACCTGGAGGAATATGATGTATGTTCCACAGACCGAACCTCGCGAACCAGTGCAATAAAGTTATATGTATGTCCAAACTTGACACGTGACGGAAATGTAGAGACAAACGTCATAACTTTTCTTGTATCTCCATTTTGAAAGCTACTAGACTTCTTCAACAGAGAAATCACGGTATGTTCTGTTAAACATTAGGCCATCAGAACAATGGTCCGTTTGTCAGCTAAACTCATATTTATATTCATTTTACCAACCCATTGCTTAAAAGCTCACATCTGTTTCATTATCTTTGCAAATTTTAGTTCTTTTATGTTTCCATTTTTGACATTCCGATTCTTCGGTATTGTTTATTTCGTAAAATTTTTTTAAATGGATCTTGTATTACTAATGTCATACCGACGGCTGAGGGGAAGTTAGCCAAATATCGATTTTTTTTTCCGCTCTTTAAAAAATTTTTTTTTCAATTGAAAGTCGTAATGACTCGGATTTTACACGACCAAGGGTCCATCGTTTTTCAGCCAAATTTTGTAGTAGTGAAAGAACGCAAAACTAAGGACGTTTTTACAAACGAATCTGAAATCTAAAATACTGGTTTGATATGATGGTAAAAATGTGTGATGTGGGACCCTTTTTTCGAAATTTGAATTTTTTTTTAAACTTCCTTTACTTTCCGTTTCTGAAAAATACTTCAAAGATGGTATCTTTTACCACTCTACGTCTCTTTGTTTGAAATTTTTTTGTAATGCCCACCACTATTGCTAAAAAATATGTAAAAATTTGCCGATAAATTTTGCAAAAAATAAAAAATATGCCAAAAAAGAAGAAATGCTGTTTGGTAGAAAATATTATCTTGTAAGTCTTTTAAAAAAATCGGACTGGTCCATGGTGACAAATTAAATAAAAACTTGGGAACTCCGAAAATATGTTAGGTGATTTTCGCTTGGAAAAACCTTCAGGGGCCCGGGGAATTATAATTATTTATATAACACAAAAATACCTCCTCCTACCGAAATCCCGAGATTAGTTTACTATCCACATGACTAAGCTAGATCAACTCTTGAGTCCTTCCTACTCGCACTTACATACAATGCTAGAAAATTTTTTTTTTTTTTTTTTGAAATGATAAACTCCAATATTAACCATTACTTTCCTAAAGCAAACCAATCGAAATTAGCCAAATCTCCTGCATAACAAAACACAAGTGACCTTATGGCCTCAACTGGTAATTCAAATTAAGAAAATTTGCTAAATTACCAGTCAAAAAGTCATTTGTGCACAGCACACTCTCAAAAAAAATCTCATCTAATGACCAAGCAAACTGGAAAAATATCAACATTACTCTAACTCCACGTATTCATTATCATCATGGCCAAACATGTGAGGTCACGTTGAGCTCCAATTTGATACACAAACTCTATCTTCTAGAAAGAAAAAAAAAAAAAAACACAAACACATACACACACACGAAAAGAACCCAAAAAGAAAATGGCAAACGCTGAAACCAACCACCACAAGTTTGCTCTGTAAAATAGCTATTTGAGCTTGTGTGGACAGACAGCCGGAACTGCACGCTAGGATATTGCTATATGATGAGCTTCCTTAGGCGAATAAATGAATGTAATGTGCGATTAGGAAAAGACAACACAAATGGGCAACAACAAATGAAGAAGCAAAGCAGTGTAAATGGAAAAAGGAAAGCAAGAAAAGTAAAATCGCAATATGTGAAAATCACTGCAATAACATTGACATGCCCCGCACACACACCGACCCCCACAAACAGCAACACATACAATAATATTTGTAGTCTAGTAACTGATATGTGTTTGTTGGTTTGGCTTACCTTAACAGCGGACTAACCCCAAAATGTGGTCGTCGGCGAACCCAACGCAAGCCAAATTGCATTAAGAAGCTCATTAATTTCTACATTTTGCGATAACAGTTTAGCTCGTAAATGTCTGTCTACCAGTCGCACACAAACATACATACAACTAACTAATAGAGAGCTTCATGGAGTACTTATTTGGGTCTAGCGGATAGAGGAGAAACTTTGATATTTAAGGGCACACAGGCAGTCGAAAAGTTTGAGTTTTTTTGAAGGTTATCTAGACTATTGCAGTAGAAATCGAAAGAGGTGTGGGTTAATCTGATTCTGTTTTGGAACATCGGAACATATGCTTATTCATAGCCCTAGACTACACGAGGTTGATTGCGCAAAACCTTTGGAGGGGTTTTTTCTATTAAAACAAGAAGAAGAACAAACTATGAGTGGACTTAGATTGATGGATTTTCTAATAAAACGGCGCTGTTACGAGGAATTCTTTGTCGCATCATACTTCACTTTCGTAGAGCTATTGAGCTCAGTATCGATGTGAACTGTAGTCACAAAATTTTTTAAATTTGAGAAAAACGTTGGTTCTCAACTTGAGATCTAGGGTAACTCAAGTATAAATGTTTGAGAAATTTAAGGACAACCGTCATAACTTTTCTTATAGACCCATTTCTTCATCAGAGGAATTTTGGCACGTTCTGTTAACCATAAGGCTTTCAGAACAAGGGTTTGTTTGTCAGCTAAAAATCTATTGAAACTCATTATAATTCATTCAAATTTTGAAATATGGCTTTAATGAAAACGATTCTGATGGTGAGTTTTTTTTTAAATATTTTAAAATGGCCTGATATTCCACTCAGCCTTCGGTGCAGGGTTCGATAGTATAATGAGCGCCTTTTTAGCGATTTTATCAGTGAATCTACAATATTTTAAAGAGCAATAAATGGCATTAGAAAAATTTTATTTGTTTCGATTTTGAACATAAAAAAATTCTTTTTCGAAGTTCGCTTTTTTTCTGAAACTTGCTTGTATAGTTCACAACAGCAACAAAAAAATACCTTTGGGTCAGTTTGTCGAATTTCGATCTTTTTTTTCCAAAGTAAATTTTTTTTAAATTTTTCCCTTCCACTGCTGAGTCGGGAAGAAATATCGAAACTTTTTCGAATCCATCTTTGACGTTGACTTATCTCGGTATCGTGGGAATATCACATCGCCAGAAACAGTGATACAAATAATCTCAAAAATATACCAAAGCAGAACCCCTATCGGTTGACTTGAGTCTTTCACTAACTTTCAAATAGCCATAATAGATTGTATTGCCTTAATAAACATATGAATTCTAGTAAATTTATACAAACATACATATGCTAGTATCCATTCCCTCCCTGCGCTCCATTCCCCGCCAAGGCTACTAACTCAGCTGTGGTCTCACAGCAGGCTAGCAATTTTCTTCATTTCACATTTTCTTTCGCCGAATGTCAAACAACTAAACGAGTCATCGAAGCGAACGTCTAAGCTGTCAGTTAAAGTTTATCGTAGTGGAAAAGGACAAGTTGGACACGTGACGGAAGAGGGGGCAGGAAAAGCAAGTAAAGAACAAGAGTAAATTGGCATATAATCATTGGAAATAGCCTTTGAAGGAACACATTTGCGATGTACCTATGTGTGTATGTGTGTGTGTAAAGCTTGTTTTTTGGGGGAGTTTGTGTGTTCCTAGGCTATCGGAAATGTTCTGTTCGGTTAAAGTTTGTACAGAGATAAGCTCTAATGTGACATTTTTACAAAATTACTAAAAACGGATAATGAGAAAAAACGTAGAGTTCGCATATACGTAGATATATTCATGAATGCGAGGGTGGTTTAAAATATTAAAAATTCTTCCCAAGTATGAGCTCTTAATTTTAATAGTAAAATATCCTTGAACTTGAACTACGTGATAAGCTTTTTGGCCATCTAAAACAGTAAGCAAGGTCCTACATCCAATTTTTTTTTTGGTTTTATCCACCCTATTGTATTTGTATGGCATGCAACTCTTGGATATTATACAGCAGAAATTTTGCTTGAGCCTTGACTACCCAATAGTTGAGGTCAGCCAAACATGAACACAGAGCATCTATTCACCACCTTACCAATTTCTTATTCGATATTTGCTACTAATGACATTATAATAGATATTTTGTTAAGCGTTTGCTCTTACTTTTTGTTGTACGCTCCCCGGCAGTGTTTATCGAGACAGAGACAATTTGGAAGTTGGTCGTATATCTCCATCACCGCTCAAACGGATTGATATATGAGCCACCTCTCGAATTGGCTGCTTTCTTCTGTGTCAACTTTGCTCGCATGCAATTGCGTTTTTGTTTTCAGTATGCTGAGCTTGTTTGTTGCGGGCTAAGCGTGGAAGATGTATTTGTTGTCAAGTTGTTCTGGACAAGCAAGCAAATGCAATTTTGTGCTGATTGGATATGTGACTTTGGTATTATCATCCTCCTTCCTATTCTTGCTTGTGATTATTATTGTTGGTTTTGTGGAAAATTTATTGGGTGCTTGTCATTTGTTAGTTGCTGCCCACAATTACTAAACTGTCACTGCTTTTGTGTTTACAATCACACATATCAATGTATGTATGTATGTGGAAGTTTTCCCCCTCGATGATTGCCGTCTGCCGAATTTCGTTGTCTACTAAAGAGACATATGGGAGCTATTTTCCAGCGATTTAGCAGTTACATTGTTCTTACTATTTGTGGACTTGAATGTATGCACCCTGCAGGAAAATTCAAGCTGACAACTAAAATCAGCAGAAGAACTAAGACTTGATTCAAATAGCTCGGAGACAGAGAAAAAGTGCCCAACGATATAGCCGTGCTACATAAATTGACCAGTTCTGCGCATCGAAATTTTCCCTACAGGGTGTATACGTATGAATCTAAGTATTTATATTGTTGTCTACTGCAGGCAAAAGGCACTAAGTCAATCGGCATTACTGTCAACAATAATATATGTAGGAATAATTCCAATTAGAAATTTATCAAAGGGTTGTTAACATGTGTATCTACATATGGACGGACATAAATTCGGCTTAAGGGTTAAAAGAGTCCACTTAAAGTTAAGACCTTTGAAGTAATACAATTTCATGACCTAGACTTTAAGCGAAGAAAATTAATTATAGCTAAAATAAAATAAAATAAAATAAAATAAAATAAAATAAAATAAAATAAAATAAAATAAAATAAAGTAAAATAAAATAAAATAAAATAAAATAGAACAAAATAAAATAAAATAAAATAAAATAAAATAAAATAAAATAAAATAAAATAAAATAAAATAAAATAAAATAAAATTAAATTAAATTAAATTAAATTAAATTAAATTAAATTAAATTAAATTAAATTAAATTAAATTAAATTAAATTAAATTAAATTAAATTAAATTAAATTAAATTAAATTAAATTAAATTAAATTAAATTAAATTAAATTAAATTAAATTAAATTAAATTAAATTAAATTAAATTAAATTAAATTAAATTAAATTAAATTAAATTAAATTAAATTAAATTAAATTAAATTAAATTAAATTAAATTAAATTAAATTAAATTAAATTAAATTAAATTAAATTAAATTAAATTAAATTAAATTAAATTAAACTAAATTAAATTAAATTAAATTATTTTAAATTAAATAATGTAAAATCGAAAAAATTGAAAAAGAATAAAGTTAAAGAAAATAAAATAAAATAAAGAAAATATATTTTAAATGGGTTCTACAATTTTTATGAAGTTTCTTCTTTTATGTGACAGCGTGGCAAAGCCTCGCACTACCGCATTTAGTACATTAAGAATAAATTTGATTGCTAGTAAAACAAAATCATAAAAGTGTTTGTGGGAGGTGTGACTTATGCTCAATAGACATAATTTTTATGAGACACACTTTTTTGAATTATGCCGTAAATTTACCTGATCTAGTTTTCAATTAATGTTCAGTTTATTGATCGTGAAATTTTATTATTGTTATTAATTTTTATTATTAAAGTAATTTACTGAAACGTTTGTGAATATTTTCAAATACTTTTTCGCTGTCTACGATTTGTTTTATGTACTTGCTCTAATTTTACTATGGTCTAACGATATGCTCTAGTTCTAATAATATTTAAAACAGCAGAGACAATTCAAAAGATATGAAGCGAAACAAAAACTTTAGTTACGGTAGACTGCAAAGCGCATCTGACAATAATAAAAATATTTTCACAATCACTTGAAAAAACAGCAACAACAAGCAACAAATGTTGGAGGGCAAATAAAAAATGCTGTGGAGAAAATTTGTGAAAAAAGCACGTTCCAATGTTTTCTTTTTTATTTTTTTTGGGATATATTTTCTGTTTAAGTTTTTTTTTTATTTTTATTTTTTTTTAGTTTATTTTTTTTTATTTCCTTTTCTACATTTTTTTTTATCACAGCAGACTATTTCTTTTTTTGTTTTAAATCGCATTTTTTTCTGCACAAAAAATACATCGCATATTTGTTTAGCAGGTCACCATTGTTAAATGTCAGAAACTTTTCTGTCATTTGTTGGAATTTTCGAAAATATACGCGCATACCGTTGTTTGTGTGTGTGCGAACATTGGTTTTCTTGCACTTCAAGGTTTTTCCTATAACTAATGCCCTGTGGGTGTCTATGAGCCTGTTTCTTTTAGTTTCCCCGAATGTGTGTGTTCGTGTAGCGCGCAGATGTCGGTGCCAATGTTTACTCGACATACGAATATGTAAGGTGCGCATAGCCAACAGCAACAAACGGACCAGCAGCAGCCGTCAATATAGCAATTTGACAGTTTCGAAAATTATAAGCGATTTATGTTTTCTTTCTATTCATTTTCATTTTACTTTCACATACACACTTACATATGTACATACATACATACATACATGTGTATTTGTATAGGTTTGCATGATTTTTTCTGCTTTTTTCATTTGTTGAAATTAAGAGATGTCAAATGCTGTGACAACAGGTGTCATTGTTAAGCAGAGAAAACAAGTTTCTTACGGTTGATTGGTGCAGGATTAGTTGATGACAGATGGAGCAAAGTAAAAAAAATTTAATACATATGTATGTATGTATGTATGTATGTATGTTTAAGAACGCGTTGGTTTGCGCCAAGTTATTGCCGGAACAATTGCTCTTGCGCAAGTAATGGGTTACGTTGGACATTATTCGATTTTCTTTCTTTTTTTTTCTACTCAACAATTGCTTCTAAATAGCAAAAAGTTCTACTTAAATCTTTTGAACATTTTCGACAGCTATTACCTAAACACTGTTCAAGGCATTATCGTTAATCCTTTGTACTTTCATATTGCTGATTTTGACAAATTTAGCAACTAGGTGCATACATTATCGGTGCAGGGATAGCGCTTTTCCAAAGAATGACTAACTCTTAGCTGAAACTGTATTGAAAGGTACATATTTTAGGTCTGTTTTTTCGTTCTATCTTTAGCTAAACAATCGCCTTCAAAATATCAATTCCTTCTTCCAAAACACATTTGAAATAATTTCAGTTGAGGAACTGTTCCCGAGTGGTCTGTTGTTAAGAATTCCTTGAAAACTTGAAATACACTGTCCTCAATCGAAAACTTTGTTGTCCAATTTATACTTTAAAATAAATTTTGCAGTCGGGTAGAGTACTCCGTTTTTCCAATGAACTTGGGATTGTTTAACTTAGTCGGGTCTTGAAATATGATCATCTGTAGTATCAGTTGGATCCTTTTTACCAAGATATCTCAACCTACCTACCTACCTGTCCTAAGCAAAAAACTCGAAACCAAGTTTATCACTCAACTCTTTCCATTTTATTCCTTCCAGTTCTGAAACCACAAAGACTTCTTCACCAATTCATAGTTCACTGTCATTATAAATTTCGCACATTCATTAAGCTATTAACAAAAAGTCAAAATGTTGAAAAGATTTCATTTCAAATCAATCTCGGTTGGTAAGAAATCGTGGCATAAGGTGTAATTTACGGCAAATGAAGTGTGAAATTAAAAACGCATATGAAACTATAAATTTAACCCTTTTGCTGAGTTAAATAATAACCCTTTTCTCTACTAGCCATTAGCTTACACACACACACACACGCACACATACAAATCAGACTCGCAGGATGTATCTATTTTAACAACTGCGCTATGTCCAGTTCTAAAGCTACATTCGCATACACAACAATTTATCACCTTACCCACAAGCTGTATTTGCAATCGATAAATTTTATATTTATAGTAACAACAAAAACAACAAATGTCAAAATATATAAACAAAACAAATGAGCAACTATTGGGAGTGTGGTGAGCGCAAAAGGCATGGCCTTAGGTATCCTGTCAGAACACTGATTGTCGTTTTGCCTCTGTTTTCATGTAACTACTTTGTTTTTGTTTTTGGTTTTGTTTTTTTTTTCGATAGTAGCCGTTTCGTTTCGTTTTTCTTCATTTATTTATTTGTTTTTGCAAAATCATCATCATCATCGTCATCGTCAATGCCATCCATCGTGCATGGTTGAATGTTCATCGGCATACCTACTCGTACATTTGTATTTGTTTGGCAATATTTGTTTTTGCTGTCATATATCCTAATTCAACTGTCACATTAATCGTTTGTTTGGCTTGGTCGCAAAAGGATGCGGTATTAGAAAGGGAAAGTCTTCTAATACACTCTGAAAAGTGGATAGGCAACAAAAAATTATGCAGCTTATATAAGGCTTATAATAATTGGCAAGAGGCTTATAACATTAAAATTAATGTTTAATTGTAGGAGCAACAGTTTTAGGATTCTGAAATTGTGAATTGCAGCGATATTCATTCTCAAAAAAAATTTATGGATGATCCATTTGGGTTCTGAAGTTATTTGATAATTTTGGAATTTTTGACTTTTGCTTATCTGTTTGAACTGAAGGATCTAGGAAACTAAGAAATAAAATTTTGTGAAACTTTAACTGCTGGACACCATGTAACTTTGGATGTTTTGCAAAACTATGTTTTATCACAATTTAAAAAAAAAATAATAAAAATAAAAAATTTTCATTTAGAATGTGGTACCACTAGGAAAAACTTCAACGAAATTAAGGAAAATGCTCATAAATATATCAAACCGTGGCTCGTTAAAATTTGTCTTCACTTTTTTGTCAATTTCAATTAAACTACATAAATAGCAATCTACCATAGATACAGTGATATTCAAAAAAAAGTGCGAAAAAAAATTTATATTTGGAAAAATATTTTATCTATCTTTTGTTGTTGTGTTATTTTTTCTAGAATACTAACAGAAGCTTGAAATTAAAAGTTTAAAAATTCCAATTTTTTTAGTTTTTTTATTTCTTATACACCGTAATGTATAACAAATTTTTTGTTGGGTGTAATTTATTTGTGTTATATATTTTCTATCATTTTTTGTTGCTACTTTTCTGCACACTGGCAGATGCTCATGCGACAGTGAAAGTGTCAAAAAGGACACATTCATTTCATCTGTATAGATACTCGTACTCGTACATTCATAAAGTAAGTTTGTATGCTCTTGCCGTTGTTTAGCTACTGCCCGTAGAGGCGTTAGTTTTGTGTGTCCTTTTGTTTGACATTTTATTTGTTTACACATTGTGGCAGCGCTTACTGGCATTACACATCGTTGGCGGTTATTCTGTTGCTCATCTAATTTATTGCACACGTCACTTTTTGGTTGCTCCTTTTTGTCACACACAAATTTGCCTTATTCCCTACAAAAATTTTTTCTTTGCTAAACAATTTTGTTGTTGTTGTGCTTTAAATTTATTTTTGTATATTTTTCATGAATGAATACATATTGCCATTGGTTTAATAAATAAATAAATATCAAAATCATTTCCACCACAAAATTTATTTCCAATATTTCCAAATCAAACTACGTTCATTCTGTACAATGATTTTACCTTTTTGGGGCGTGGCTGGGTTCTGTCTGTCATTGTACGTTTTATGAGCATTTGATATGAAAGGGAAGAAGTCAACAAATATTTTCGCAAACGTTATTTATGATTAATAGTTTTTCATTTGTGCTGTGAATCGGTTTATAGTGGCCCATCTCCAGAGCGTGAGGAAGGATCAAACAAACTTTTACTTCCTACTTGTTCATTCAACTAGCAAGTTTTTTTTTTTGTTTTTGGTTTTTTTTTTACTTTCAGAAGGCGGAGAGATCGTGCAATTTTTTTTGTTTTTGTTTTGTTAAGAGGCGTTTTCAATTCTACATTATTAATCATTTGTAAGAATCCTTTGAGTTATCTCATTACTTAGCAATTATTCATTTATATATTTTTGCCAATATTTTGAAATGTGCATTGCAGATGATGTATGAAAGCAGAAAGAGAAAAGTATTAAATTCAAATTTAAAATATACCCTCCTTTTCCTGCTTGGATTATCTACTCCAGTGTTGCCTAACATGATAATTTCGGTATTATTAACTTATTCTTGCAAGTTTTTTTTTAAATAATTCTAGGTCGCCAAGGAAAGCGCAATTTTGCTAACTTACAGTTGTGTGCAATATAAAAGTAGTGAAATTAAATTCGTCAAGGCTGTTGCTGTTGCTTTCTCCATACAACGCATGAACAATATTTTATTTTGTATGAAAGAAAATTTTGTACAAAAAACTCTAGATATTCAAGAAAATTTTTAAAAAAGTTCTGACTTGCATATTATTATACTAAAGTTGATTGGTCTGCAAAACTGTGTACTTAAAAATTGTCTAAAAATTCAGTAAAAAAAAATTTTCAGATTCTGATAGCAATTTTTTTTAACTAAATTTTTTGTAAATTTTGTAATATTATTAAAACGCAGCTTCTTCTTTCGTCAAACGAAATAAAATTTAAATTCACTGCTTTTATATTAAACACCACTGTACTTATGTGGTTCGTGAAGCATCAAATGCGTGTTCAAATATTTAACCATGTAGTGATTCGGCTCTTCCAGCTCACTAAAATTATTTCCATACTCAAACCATTCATTGCAACAGTTTTAGCCCGCCACATCCTGCACATTGAACACTAACGCCAAAAAATTTTAATACCAAACATTTCCTTCTAACAGCATGTGCGCACATTTTTAAGGACATAAATTTTAAATGCACAAAAATTTTAACAACAAAAAAAAATGCCAAATGTTGTCGACATAAACCACTTGCTCGCCTACAGAAAATTGTGTGGAAAAGTGAAATATTTACATAGAACACAGACATACATATTTACATACATACATACATACTCACATGTGTATTAACCAATGTATGAACTTGAGCAATTTTGAATTTGTGGTTAATTTAGTGACACATGCCAAAGTGACATTAATGACACCCCCAATTCGCAGGAGCAGCATTGATGAGCAGCACTGGCAGATGTGTGTGTGTGTGTGTGTGTGTGCTATGTAGGTAGCAATACAACAAATATGTAACATCACATGAAGTGAAGTGAACATAGCTAATTTCACACAAATTTGTAACAAATAGCTGACATTTCTTTTCACTGCTTTCTGACATGCTGATGGCGTGGAAAATGTTTGCTGTTGCAACAAGCTGAGCGACAACATGTGGAAAAGCAATAAATTTTAAAATGCACTTGAATGCTGTTCCCGCTGCTATTCTCTGTGATATCGTTTGAAGTGTGGGAGCAAACGTAGATTTGTCTTTTGGTGGCCTAAAGTGGTTGAGAGAAAGAGGGAATATGTGTCGGTTTGCATATTTTTGACTTTTACTTTAGTATTTACAAGGTTTGTGGTACAGTTAAATATGTACATAAGTTTGTTCTACAATTGTGTTGGAAATAATAGCAGAGATATGCTTATTTTATTTTTTGCTAACAGAGAACTCGATCACGCTTCGCTGTGTCTCAGTACTTTGACTCAGTTCGATTTTAATTCGTATATCTCCAAAACCAATCGAGATCTTTAACTTAAGCGCATCGCTTATTGCAGCACTCATTATCACCTTACTTTTGATACCCATATTGTATGTACCACCTAATTTTTGGTCACCCTGGTCCACTTAGTGGTCGATCACTCCAAAACCGTTCAAGTTATCGGTATAGCGCCCTCTTGAAGAAAATTCTGAGGTATTGTGTTGAAGTAAAATATTTTGAAATAGTAAAATCAATAAAGAAGAAATCTTTAAAAAAAATTTCTCTGCCCAATTTTATTGCCATCACTGTATAGAGTGTGGCCAAAATATTTCACTCCAATAAAATGTTTCCTAAACGCTAAGTTCGACTTCTGCCAATATATTGATAAAACTGCACGCAACTCTGATCAGCGGTTTTTGAGTGATGCGCTTACAAACATATAGACAGACTTACAAAAATTGTGAAAGCCACAGTTTTAGGTTTCATTGCTCTAGTGATTATATATCCTTTTTATCTGGCACTTAATTCTTATGAATTGAAGTTTCGATTTTATAAAGTTCAAATCGTAAGTGAAATGTTTGGTTCGTTTTGTCGTATTTTGAGTGATCACGAGCCCGTCTCCAAGATTATAGATACAAAAATTTCCATTTCATAAATATTTCAAATTTTTGCAGACAAAAGCTTAACATTTATTTCTGCCTACCCTGAGCTGTACAATAAATTAAGAACAAAATTATCACTATAGTTTCAACTTGTCATGCTTGTTTTATTTTCATCAACACTGTAGATAATTTTCTTAAGCAATAAATACTATGTAGAACGAATCGAAACTACTTGTGTTATAAATTAAGTATTTGTCAATTGATAATTTGTTAATATGTACGAGTAGCTTGGTGTTGAATAGAAACCACAAAAAGGTCATTAAGTTTTATGGCTCATTTAACGGGAAAGAAAAACAAAACAAATTGATGACGTTGTTGTGTGGTGTGGGGTATTTCTCGTTTATACTATTTATAAGTAACGTTATATAAAAGTCGTATGACCACTTTGCAAATGTTATAATATATGATACAAGGATATACAATCACTCATGATTATTTAAATTTAATTTAGTAATTTCATGTAAAAAACGCAATACTATACTATTTATAAGTAACGTTATATAAAAGTCGTATGACCACTTTGCAAATGTTATAATATATGATCCAAGGATATACAATCACTCATGATTATTTAAATTTAATTTAGTAATTTCATGTAAAAAACGCAATACGTCATAAGTAAGTTTGTTGTTGTTTGAGAATGTTGAAGATATGGACATGAAGTGCGTTCAAAAAAAAAAGAAATAAGTAGTACTATATAGACAGAGAAACCACCTTGCTAAGTATCCCAATTATTTATTAATTTCTCTTATAGTAACATTAATAACAATAGCATCTCACCTCAAACTCACCACAGCAATTGTCAAACACGATGGGATATGGATATCTATTTATTCGAAATTGCTTTTATTGAGAATCGGCAGGCATTGTAGTGCTCAAAACGGAATTGATTAGTCCGGATAGTAGCCTGTTCCGACGCCATAAATTTATATGTGGCTGGAGGGATGACAGACTTTCCATTGGATTCTTGACATCTTCAGTATTACATTGATATATATCATTTGCAGGATTACGCAGTGTGGATTTGGGGACTCGTCGCTGGTTCCAATGACAATTGAAATCAAAGTTTTTCGATGTGGCTATCTAAATAGTCGAAGTTTCCTCCTACAAGTTGAATAAAAACTTCCTAGAATGCATTAAAAACTTGAGTGTATTCAATTTATTATAAAACTACAAACCCATAGCTCAATTTAACTGCTTCCCGCGCTGCTGCACATCCTACAATTTGAATTCTTCAAACGAATTCCCATAACCATTACAAACTTACATCATCTATATGCATCTTGCTATATACATACATCTATAGTTATCGCACATCCTTAAACACATTGTATCTATCCACATTGCGTTATGTTTGTAAATGCCATAAATCCTTTTATGATCCATTTTATCGCCTTTTAAGCAGCCTCTTATGGCGTACTCCCGCTCAATTATGGAGCCATATTTGCTACCAGGCCAAGTGCATTCTACTTACAACATTAATGCGTTTTTTAATGGTATCAACTATAAAGGCGCGTCCATAAATGCGCTTGTGAATTGAGCAGTTGGCTATTACTTATTCTTCATGCTCGCTCTCTTCTTGACACTCTTTCAACAAAAAAAAAAAAAAAAAAAAAAAAAAAGAAAGCAAACACATTGTTGTAATTTTTATTGCTATGCGTTACAAAGTTGTTAAGTACTATAAAATACTTTAAAACGATATATTTATATTGGTTAGAGCTATACAAATAATCGATTTGCACTTTTGATATCGATGAGTTTTAGTCACTTAAAATCGATAACTTACGTATGTGTAAACTATCGATGATGAGTTTTCAATGGTGAATTGTAACTCAAATTAATATTCTTCTTTAGAAATTAGGTAATTTTATCTTGATAGTACTATCGATAGTTTTTTGAAATAGCGTAAGTTATCGATAACACGACTATTGAAATTTTTCCATCTCTAAAACTCACTTTTCGTACACTATTTTTAAGTAGTAGTATTGCAAAAACTTTTCTTAAAACAATAATTTTTTGTATATTTTTTCTCTATTCTGGTTTATTCTTTTCAGTTTGGGCCGAGACTGGCGATTTTCGTGATAGTCATAGTTCAATGACAGCTGTAGCAAATAGTTTGGATAGTACACATTTGAATAATTTTCAAACATCATCATCGTCAACATTATCGAATAGAAATCGTGATCGTAAAGATGGTGAGTTGAATTTGTGGAACAATTTTTAAGCTTAATGTTTAATTGACTCTTTCGAAAAATATGAAGAGGCAAAGGCTCTTATTCTACTTACTTTTGATATCCTCTCTTTAAAGCTTGCACGAACTCCCAGCGTCGTAAAATTAAAATATTTCAGAAAGCCGCTAACCCTTTCTAGTGTATTTCTGATATGAAAAGATATTCCACATTCCGTTCCGGACGCGTACTAGAACTGTTGTTGTTGTTGTTGTTCGTGTAAGACTATTTTGCACACCCTAGAGGCAGCCTTTTCTCTCATGACTGTGGATTTATCAGGTTTATATTAAAAAAATATAGCGCTTCTCCAGTAAGAAAAATTCATATTTACCGTCGGTCGTTCGAATTGACAAAATTTTTCCGACGGTGCAAAATTATTTTCAAATTTCATGCTTACCTTACTGAGTACAAAACAAACCAACTTTCCGTGTTGAACAGCGATTATTTAAATAATAATACGAAAAAATAATTATAAATAGAAAACTGCCCTAAATGAAGGACATGGAAAATAATTCAGGATCCTTATTCTTTAGTTCTATTCGAAAGACTGTTCTATGCAAAAGGAAAAAATCCATTATAACATATGTACATTGCTTCTCTTCTTTTTCTTCGTTAATTGAAAATTTCTTACAGAGTACGAATCACTTGAGAACGAATAAATTTTCGTTCGAATAGAACTACAGAGTAAGGGTCCAGCATATGATTTCTTTTAAAATTTTTTTTTTTAAGTGCATAATTTTTTCTTCACTGTCTCTTAATAAAAATATTAAATTGATTAAAATTACAATTAAAATAGTTCAGTGCTGCCAGGTTTCAGAAAAGAGTATTTCTTTACTAAAATTATTTCTTTATGTGCACATCATAAGCCACAGAAACCTTAATGTATGATTCCTTAAATAAAGCAAGCTAAGCGAAGCAATATACAAAAACTGTGATATAAAAAAAAACACAAAAAGTAGTAAATTTTCTATTATTGCCAACAAAAAAATACGCGCCATATTAAAAACAACTTTTCCTTCCATCACTTTAGCTTACTAACTAACTATGCATCAATTTTTTGTTGGTTATAAAAATTGTTTTGTTTATTCACGCTTATCACTGCCAAAAAATATTTCAAGATAAAATTGTAATTTATAACAATTTGTACCATACATACATATATACCTACATCCGTTCAACATATTAACGGTACGGTAGCAACCGTATTTAATACCATTACAAAAAATCAAATCCTTTGTCGGCGAAAATTTCTTTGATTTTAACTTTGATTTTCAGCATAGCCTAAACTTTGGCGGCGACCCGTTAATAATATTTACTATATCATTTCCAAACACATTAATTTGTTGCTATTTAAGTGTGTGCACTAAGTTTAGCTGATTAGACACCCGGTGTAAGGCAACAAATTACCGGATAGTTATTGTATTTGTAATCGCATATCGTACGACACCACAACACTGAAGGCTGTCGACGAGCGCCATATGATCGATCGGTAATAGGTTTGCTTTTGTAATGATGTGCATTCATCGTGTTATTTTAGGTATACATACATTGAGGGTGTTACATTTTGAGGTAGTAAATAGAATTCAATTTTAAAATATAAACAAATAAATGTGACTTGTAAAATGGTTTAATATTTTTAGCCAATTTTAATATTTATTGTTAAAAAAATTAATAAGTTTAAAATAAATTGTTTACTACAAAACAGAAAGCAAACATTTGAGCAGAAACCCAATTTACTGTTGTAATCAGATTTATTTACTGTTTACTTACTATAAAAAATCGGATGATCTCAGCTAAGGTAAAAAAAGTGGCGTCTGATATTTTTTTTATTTATTTATTTTATTTTATTTTTTTAATTTTATTTCATTTTATCTTATTTTATTTTCTTTTATTTTATTTTAATTTACTTTATTTTATTTTATTTTATTTTATTTTATTTTCTTTTGTTTTATTTATTTTATTTTATTTAATTTTATTTTATTTTATTTTATTTTATTTTATTTTATTTTATTTTATTTTATTTTATTTTATTTTATTTTATTTCATTTTATTTTATTTTATTTTATTTTCTTTTGTTTTATTTATTTTATTTTATTTTATTTTATTTTATTTTATTTTATTTTATTTTATTTTATTTTATTTTATTTTATTTTATTTTATTTTATTTTATTTTATTTCATTTTATTTTATTTTATTTTCTTTTTTTTTTATTTATTTTATTTTATTTTATTTTGTTTTATTTTATTTTATTTTTATTTTTTGCGTGTTAATATTTCGAACAAAGCAACTCTTCGTGGTCTCCGTGAGAGCTTCTCCAACTGGGCTGAATACTTAGTAATATTTACAATAACAACAAGCACACAAGAGCGACTCTGTAGTGTAATTACAAATACATACTGCGATTTTAGTGAGTTATTTGCTGCAACTACACTTACGTCCATCAACTTTTCTCATATTTCTATTTTTCTCTCACTTCGCCAATATGCGGAAGGCGCCAGCGTTACCTACCATGGTGCAATTAAACAACAATAAAAACAACTTCGGAGACATGCAACTCTTACCACTGTCATTACAACAATTTATGATTACCTTATTAGTTGATAATACACAAGTATTGTTGTTGTTATTTGTTATTGAGTATTTCTTTTTTTATATATTTATTTGACAAACATTCCATCAGTGGCAACGAGTGTCTTAGTGAAAAGGTCTTCATATCTGTCTACACTCATTGCTATCTTGATAAAATTGTAATAGTTTACACTGCACCATAAAAATAATAAAAAAAAAAATATTAAAAAAACAACAAGCAAATAAACACATGTAATCGATTTGTACCTCCACTTAAACTAATAGCAATTTGTACAATTTTAAATAAACAAATTATTTACAAACAAACGTGCGTTAGGCAGAGTTTTGCTCTCTTAAAGTTTCCCATTGATTTTTATTTATTTATCATACATATTTACTTATTTTAGCGTTTAGCATTTTACCTTCATTACAAATGTATGCTCGATATATTTTCTAATATTAAATTTTTTTTACTTTTATTGTTGTTATTGCAGGTAATCGTTCTGTAAATGAGACCACAATCAAAACTGAAAACATATCAAATTCCGGTCATGACGAACCGATGACAACCACCACAGATGAACCAAAAAACGATAAGAAAAACAAACGGCAACGCCGACAACGCACACATTTCACATCACAACAACTACAAGAACTGGAACACACATTTAGCCGAAATCGTTATCCGGATATGTCGACACGCGAAGAGATTGCAATGTGGACGAATTTGACCGAAGCACGAGTTAGGGTAAGTGTTGGAAAAGAAAAAAGTTATATTTTAAATATTTTTTCAATTTTCTGTTAAGAAAAGAAATATCTTATAAGGTTATAAGGGAAAGTTCATTGCACCATTTACAACTTATACTTGTAGGGTTTCAATTCAAATAAAATTTACATATCAGAAATTTATCGAAAACACGAAGTTTATTTATTTATTTAAAAAAAAGTAAAATTTACTCCTTTTTCCGTATTGAATACACTTTCGTAATGTATAACACAAACAATAGCAAATAAATTTACAGTTAATAATTATGCGGTGACATTCATCGAAAAACCGCAAATTACCGATAATTTCCACCGCCACACATTGCTCATTTATTCCGTTTGCTGATTACAAAACGAAAATGGAAATGCAAAATCAAATAGAAAAAAAAAATGCCCGAGACTGGCGCTGTGGTCATTGTTGGGGATCGCCAGCAGGGTCGTAGGCAAGATTGTTTTTCTCGGAGGGGCCTTATTTAAATTATAATTTTTTAAATATAAAAAAATAATATTAAGTTTGAAATTGACATACTCAAATTTGATTCGATGAAATTTATTAAAACCTAGTCTAAAATGAAATAAAATAAAATAAAATAAATTAAAGTAAAATAAAATAAAATAAAATAAAATAAAATAAAATAAAATAAACAATAATAAAATAATATAAAATAAAATAAAATAAAATAAAATAAAATAAAATAAAATAAAATAAAATAAAATAAAATAAAATAAAATAAAATAAAATAAAATAAAATAAAATAAAATAAAATAAAATAAAATAAAATAAAATAAAATAAAATAAAATAAAATAAAATAAAATAAAATAAAATAAAATAAAATAAAATAAAATAAAATAAAATAAAATAAAATAAAATAAAATAAAATAAAATAAAATAAAATAAAATAACATAAAATAAAATAAAACAAAATAAATTGAAATAAAATAAAATAAAATAAAATAATATAAAATAAATTAAAATAAAATAAAATAAAATAAAATAATAATAATAATAAATCTGCGTTTGGGGGGTCAGAACACCAAGAACCCCCTATCTAAATGTGGTCCTGCTTGCACATACATGCATTCATACACACATACATACATATGAATGCAAGTGCACGCCTTTTTGGTCCATTGATAGAGCCGAAAGCCGAAATTATGAGTCTCCGCATTCGCACAACAAGCCGACACTCACGCACACACAAACGAATGCCACAAAACACGAGCATTGACCGCAATAATTTTGTAGCGCGAATAGCTTTTTTCGTTGCTGTACTTGTTATTGTTGTTGTTGTAAAGCATCTTGTTTGCGTTGAAGTTGTTGCTGTTTGTATTCCTGTTATGCTTATTTGTGTTGATATTGGTCACTGGCCAACCATTTCAGTTTTTTGTGTTGTTTGCGGTTCTGCCTTTGCTGTTGTTGTTGTTGCTGCTGGTTTATTGCATCATGGCTGCCAACTCGTAAATTCGCTGTTTTTGGCATTTTTACTACCGAGCAAAATGGGAAAAAGGAGGAGTAAAAGAACCACAAAATAAGCTGAACAACAGCTGCGACAGCAAAGCATAACACAACACCAACAACAAAAATGGAGCTTTTGCGGAAATGCACACACACACACACACTTACTCACATTAATACCGATTAAACGCTGAGGGGTTTTGTGCATTTTCGGAATTTATTTGCAAAGCCAGCCAACAACACCAGCACACACACACACTCACACGGGCGGGCACATTGCAGTCTCTCTGTAGGCCCTACAGCCGCTAACCCATCTCAGCTTCGCACCATGTCATGCGCCATAAAATGTGGCAACACTTTTTGGATAGTCGCGCATTGCGGTGAAATTTTCTATTTTCCGTGTTTTTGGTTGCAGCGCCTTCCTTCCCCCTCCTCCACTTCACAGCACTTACCTTTACCATAGCCTGCCAGTGTATTTCGTTTGCATTGCGATGCTGTAGCTTTATTGTTGTTGTTGCAGCTTGTTGGTTATGAACTTGCCATAAATTGGCGTTTCGCGCGTGTTTGGTGCGCCGGGCTTTGCTCAATGATTTGCAATTTAACTGGTTTTCAATATCATGTTGTTGTTGCGTTTGCGTTTTCAATTCCGATAGGTGTTGTGGCATACTCAATGAGCGCTTGCGCCCAGTTTAAAATGTCCATGGCGGTGATAAGGTGAGAAGGCCTTAATTTGTTTTGTGATGGTCACTTGGAAGCCATGTTGGATGCGGTAAAGAGAGGGGGGTTTACCTTGGCATGATGCCCTTACTAGCCTATGAAAGCGCCACAGAGACCTATAGGACTTGGAAGTGATTTCGATAAAACAGAAAATAGTTTCCATAATTACGTTGCCGTCTTATATTAACTTTAGGAATATCTGCTTTGTAACGATATAGATAATTCAGCAATGGGTCTACCAGTGATAAGTATCCCAGAGAACCTATTAATCCGATGTCGGACGCTGCGCCTATTTCTACCAATAGCTGGACAGCCAAGGGTTTTCCAATAAGTCGAGGTGACGTCATAACGATAACCCTGTTAAAAGGACATACGCGGTGGCCATTTCTTTCGTTTCTTTCATTTTCTTTGCATGTCATTATAATTCGCAACCAGTTTATGCAAAAAATGTATTTTCATATTTCTTGCTTAGCATCGTGGCAGCTTAAAAAAACAAATTTTTGTATAATTTTTTGGAGGGAAATTTTTCTTTGCAAACTTTCAAGAAAAAAAATTGTCGAATTTTAGATTTATAGTGGAACGATTTTCCGTCATCCCATGTCAACTTTTGTTTTTTTTTACAAACCAGTTTCGGCGCCAGTTTCCGCCATCTTCAGTGTAAGCTTTCGTTCTCTTAGATATTTCTATTTTACAATTTTCTGGACTATAAGCTCAACGCCAAAAATAATAATCTTTATGAAAATTATAATTTTTTTTATTTTTTTATTATTTGATTATTTGTTAACAGTAGCACAATTAATATCTGTCGTGATATTAAATTATTAAAAAATAAAAACAAAATAATTTTCATAAAAAGTATTATTCTTGGCTTTGAGCTCATTTATAGTCCAAAAAATTGAAAGAAAGAAAATTCGAAAATGTTTTTCTCTCCAAATATCGGCCGTGATAAAAAATAAATAAAAAGTTCATAAAAAATTATAAAAGCTCGATGTATACTAAATACTTCATAATTGCTAAATACCAAATCACACTAATTTTTCACTTTTCATTACAAAACAAAAAAAAACTTTCTTGCACCACTATTATTCCCCGTTGTATTTGCAATAAAAATATGCCTTTACGACACCCCTCACAAGCATTTGAAAACACATACATATATGTATATATGTACATATCTAAATGACGCCCATATCCATAAGTTGTTGCACCCCTCGCTCACAGTGGCGTCAATGTTTGCACGCACTTAATCCTTTTGTATACAATATCTGATAAATTTTATTGCCGTTATTATTGAAGTCAAAGATTCATTTACATTAAACAGATCTAACAAAGCAACAAAAAAAAAGCAAAAATAACAAACGAAACAAAAGGGATATAACTGACTGCAGAGATCTGCAGCAGGGTTTGTATGAGTGAATGTAGCTACGACCAAGTCGATTTATCGTTTGCATTTTCGTTAGCTGCCACACATTAGATCATTAATTTCAATGCGGTTTCGAATTCATTAAACTATTCAAAGGGTCCACACCAATCTCACAAACTCTAAAGGGGTGTAAATGACAGAAGGGCGCAAAATTGTAAAAGCAGTTGGGTGCTAGCTGTCACTGTCACTGTCACTGGTTGCCCTTCTACTTGCTTTCAACTGCAAAAAAGGGTGTCTACCGCCTTTCTATCTGCCACAGTGTTGACAAATTACCTACCGCTATTTTGTTTTGCATTTGTATTTGTATTAGGCACATATTATTGGCATATTTTGCATCCCAACTCCCAGTGGTCTTATCAAGCAGTCATTTCAAATGCGTTTGGAGGTGTGTACGTTGAGCATAATGGGTCCATAAAACAAGCTGCCTCATGATTTGGTTGAAAAATTTATTATATATATATTTTTTTTTTTTTTTTTTGTTGTATTGTGTAAACGTTTGCTGCGTGTTTGTTACATTTAACATTAGTCGGTTTGTCATTATACGGAAAATATGTTTTCATTTTTATTCATTTTTCGGAACACATGTTCCAATTGACATAATTTCGCATCATGATCTACATAAAATTAATCCATTATCTGTGTATGTATGTATGTGTGTGTTGGTATATCAAGCAAGATTCGAGTAGTGCTCATTGCGGTTTCTTGGGGTGTATTAAAACATTAAGCGACTTTTGAGATAAACGCAAGTTGCACTTGTTTGAAGGCCAGTTGAAGCGAAAGTGCCATGGATGTGTGTAGGAAATGAAAGTTGAAGTATGTATGTATGTATGTATGTATGTGAGATGCTGAGGTAAAAGTTGTGCTTGGTTATGTTGATTGCACACCGAGTAGAAATGCGCAATTCTTTTGTTGCTTAGTGTGGTGAGTTGTCTATTCGGGATGTTCTTATTGCCATGAAAATTTTCTTAAAATACCTTCTGCGGCTTTTATTATTTTTTGTATGAAACTTTCATTGTATGAATGCTGACTTAATTTATAATTAAAATTTGATTTAAGAAAGCACAACTCAATAGCAACAACTAAGCCGATGGTACAGGGGGAGTGTGAAAAATGGACACATAAAAATAAAAATACACGACTATACCTTTTCCAAGTGTACTTCAGAAATGGTAAAATGAATTTCAGAATTGTCAATTGTAATTCAGAAATTGTAAAATGTATTTCAGAATTGTCAATTGTAGTTCGGAATTGTTAAAATGAATTTCAGAATTGTCAATTGTAATTCAGATATTGTAAAATGTATTTCAGAATTGTCAATTGTACTTCGGAATTGTTAAAATGAATTTTAGAATTGTCAATTGTATTTCAGAAATTGTAAAATGTATTTCAGAATTGTCAATTGTACTTCGGAATTGTTAAAATGAATTTCAGAATAGTCAATTGTATTTCAGAAATTGTAAAATGAATTTCAGAATAGTCAACTTATCTTCAGAAATTGTAGCATGAATTTCAGAATAGTCAATTGTACTTTAGAAATTATAAAACGTATGTATTTCAGAAATCGTAAAATGAATTTCAGAATCAAGAATTGTACTTGTAATGAAAAAGTCAAAATTTAAGAACATCCCTATTTTCATGGCTACAGTTTCAACATGGAATTTTTTTTTCGTGGTGCAAGTTTTTAACTGTTGTTCGCTATTCAACCAAGTCAAGTGCATTAACCATTATTCCATTATATGAGTTCAAGTTCTATTTGTGATAGCACAATAAAAATTTTGGCATATGTGCTGCTACAAATTTGACAGTTCTACAACAGCTCAGCTTGTTGTTTTACTCCTTCTGATCTTTATGTCACTTTTAAGAAATTTGCATAAAAAAGCCATGAAATTTGTGTCATCATTAAATTTGTCAAACAATTTGTTTTGTGTTTTGCATAAGAAGTATGTATGTAGGTACCTATTAGAGTTCGCCAATTGTCGATAGTATCTAGCGTCAGTGAGCGATAGCTTTGACTTGTTATCGTTGGTGCTAATTATGTATATGGAGCTTTTTTTTTATTTTTTCTTTAGTTGAAAATACATTTGTTATTTCTTTTAATAGCAATCAAAGCCAAAACAACAGCTTTGAAAATGTTCGTCAATTAGTTTGTAGATTTGTTCGCGCATCACCCCAAATCCGCTGAGTAGAATTCAATGATATCTTCACCGATGTATTGCTAGATGTTAAACTTAAAGTTTAGGATCCATTTGAAAGCACTGAAATATTTTGCTTCTGTGTATGAATGTTTGGAATTGAAAAAGTTGCTCAACAATGTTTTCTTTCAAAAGCTTCTTAAAATATAGAATACAATTTTTTGTTTCTGAGGACGACAACAACAACAACATATGATTTATCCAGAAGCGACGAAGGCTTCGCAGAATATGTAATAATACATTTTTGAAAAATACTGAAATAAATATTTAAACGAAATTTTAAATACGACGGTCAGTCGACTTTGACTGTGGAGGAAATGTCGATTTGCTATTACCTAACTCATCGATTAGTCGACAAACAAAAGCGATAGTACCAATACGTTTAGGTGATATCGACTTTTATAGACCATTTACTATCAAAGGCGGAAATTTGTGTTCAAATAAAGCTTGATATTTATGATATGATACTTTACGTTTGCCTTAGTTCATCAGCCAAAGGACTCACCAAAAAGATTTTAACTCAAATATGACGTTTCTTGTTCGATATTTGAATTGTTGATTGCCACGTTAGTTGCGAATGCCAGTGTAGCATTTGGATGGTTGAAGTTTTTCAGCAGCTTAACTTCAGCTTCCTCTCCTGGCTTATTTCTGCATTCGCTTGCAAGTCAGGCAGATGTTTTTTATTATTACTAAATGCATTTTTATGACAATTGCAATGTCAACGCATGTGTCAATTTTTCCTTTGTTTTCAATTTATTTATACCAATTGGCCGTTGTCATATTACGTTTTGCTCATTAGCTGATTATGTTTGTTAGTGGGTTTCTAATTTTTTTTTAATGATTTTTTTATGAGCATACTTTTTTTTGTATTTCCTCTTTTTGCATTGATACTGCAAACCCCTTTTGAGCGCTAGATGGAACCATATGTGTGAAATATAATCATGCTTACCCACTTCAAAATGAAAAAAAAAAAACACAGTAAAAATTGGAAACAATGTACTCGTATTTATGCCTTTTCATTTCAGTTGCGCACTCCTTTTTTTTCTTTTGCACTTTTTGTGATTGATAAAGAAGTGTTGTCACTTCTGAAATGTCATCAGCAATCATCGATCATCGCTTTGTGTACGTACCGCGACGCCGACAAATAACGGACTGGAGCAATTTAACATTGATGGCGTTGAACAGTGGTTAATTACTAGGAAAATTGGTGAAATAATATTTTTTTTTTATATGATTTTATGTCAAAAGTTATGGAGATGGTACTGTCTGGAAATCTACTTAAGTTGAGATTAATCGAAGTTTTACTCACTTCATGACCAAAGTGGCAACCTTGTTTGCTGTTTCTGCAAGTCACATCCCTGATTTGGTTCTATAAAGTACAGTTCATGACCTTCTACAATTTTGATATTTGTGAAGACTAGATTATAATTTTAATTTTAAATCATAATTTTATTTAATTAATAAATTTTAATTATCGATACATTCAATGAATTAAATATCTATCACCAAATATTTCTAATATTAATTTATCTTCAAATCCTTCTCACTTTCGCTTCACTGTGCGTTCTTCCCTTAGCTAGCTACCAACAGCCTTCGTTATACACAAATCGCTTATCGTGATGATAATTATGATTTGTTGTCGTTTACTATTTATATTTACTAATTCGATTTATTTGTTCCTAGGCGCCACTAACAATTATTTACATTTTTATTCATACAATTGACACATTCGTCAAGCAGCACATTCAACAAAGATCACCAGTCAATGCAGCTTTGCCTCAATTGAAGTCAGTTGGAAATACCATTGGAAAGAAATTCCTTCCTCACTTCATCGTTCCAAAGGTGCTCACAATGGTAACTATCGAGAGAAATATCTTCTGAGCTGGAGTCGCTTAAAACTCATTTTCGGTGTTGGCACCTCACGTTAGTCCGTGATTCCTACGAATAGTTATTCTCTCGATTATACCAATTTTCATGTTATCTAATTCTGTCATCGTCCTTGCTTCTTTCACCATATATCAAGTTAAGTTTAAGGCCCTTAGGATGTGATGTTTTCTCCTCGAGAGAGTTCTTTGTTTCTCAATTACGTGCCAGAATTCTTTCCATTCAGACTATTTCAAATTGCTTTAAGGAGCAGACTTGGAAGACTTAACTGCTTGAAGATCTATTTACATTAAACTTTAATCTCAGACTCTTACTTTATTGTGTGCTATAAGTTAGGCCTTTTTCAGATTTTGCGTTCTTCAGCCAAGTTCTGTATAGAGCGTTTTTCCATCATTTTCATCATTACGTACCTTCAACTCGATTGTCCAACAGTTTTTTGGATGCCAAGTTTTCAAAACCCCCACTTCGGGTTACCAAAACTCTGAGGTATATTGAAACGACTTACCCTTTCAACCCTTTTCAAATATTGCTTTGGAAACAAACCGATTTCGGCGATGTGTCATATTCAATGCCACTTTTCGTTTCTTACTTTTCCTACAGGGTATTCAAATATCTAAATATTTCCACTTCTCATACATATGTCTGCCCTTAAGTATCGCCTCTTAATATATGTCAAAACTCGAGTGGCTTGGAATTTAGCTCTTGACTAATTTGATGATTTCATTAAATTTTCAAAAGTGGCCGTATGAACGTCATTTAAATAGTTTTGCTAGGTCTAGTGCCTGTTAAAGGTTATATAAATCTCAATGGGTGGCAACACGTAATACAACCTGAAACAATAAAAAGCGAATTAATTGGTTATAGAAAAAGTGGGGCTAAGTGGCAAGTTCGAGGATAAGCTCTCACGATTAGCACTCGCTAAAATTCGTTCTTCAAAAATATTTTTTAAAAAGCGTGATCTTCCAATCAAACGTCGATGGGTATGTACGTTACTACTTCGTGAACACTTTTTCATTTCTCTAAACTAGCTTACTGTTTCACTCAAAAACCAAACAATAAAACATTCTGCAACCAAACATTTCATTACATTACTTCTGTCACAAAAAAAAAATGAAACCTAAAAAATGCAACTCTTAATCCACACTAACGAGTTAGAAACCCAACAACTAACCAACCAATTGACCGTCACGATGCGCCAACAATTATTCACTATTTAACCATTTTGCGATACTCATAAATGGTCACATTATGGCTTTTCGTACAGCTCAACTAGCAAATCCCAATGCAATGAACAATGAGTGGAAATAAAAAAAAAATTAAAATTAAAAAAATGCCCGCTTCAAAATGAAAAAATCAAGCATAGAGAGAGTTAAATATTGTGAAAAGTGAGGAAAAAGGGTTAAACAATGTAAAAAGTGAGGAAAACATAGAGCGCTCAATAACGCGAAGCTGAGAAAAAAAGTAATGCACAAAAAATCTCACAAACAGTCAATGCACAAACGAGCACTTAATGGTCTTTTATGTGGCCCCAATGGCGGCAAGGAGCCAGCGAGCACCTGTCATATTGACTCGTTGGATAGCTAGCGATGACAAATAAAAAATGCCAAATCAACTCTTTTGGAAAAATAGCAAGCTTTCAGGTTTATAATAGGACTAGCATATGGCTTTTATTTCGTGTAGGTTATATATATGTACATACATTAGGGTAGGTAGGAATTTTTTTTAGAAAACTTTGGAAATTTTAATTCAATTGCAAAAACGCAGAGGTGGTCTCAAATTTTAAATAAATAAATTTTTTTTAACTAACCTATTTTCATATTTTTTTATTTAAAACTCATAGAGTGCACCACAAATGATAGCTTGCCTTTTTAAATTGAAATAATCATCAAAACTATATAAACATCAAAATATTTCTAAGCAACAAAATTATATTCCTCTTTAAAAACAAAAATCCTAACCCACCCTGATGCACAATCATTTATTTTCATCGATGATGCTCGCAATTTGTAAAGATTTTTAATGTCCACCCCAAGTGCCGCATTGCACCGTGAATGACTATTTCTAAAAGCTGTTGATATTGGTGATTGGTGGTGGCTGAATTGCCAAATTGGTTAAAGTGTTTTTGATGACTTCGCTAAGGTACACGCTCATAGTGGAATATAAAAAATTGAGCAAACGTTTTTATGACTTTTACTTGAACGTTTTTATATTGTGTGAGGAGCATTTTATGTTTTGGATAATTATTTAATGAATTACTGAGGGCATTCGAATTTTTTCTTTTGTGTTTTTTTGTAATTTATACCAACAAATGTTTACTCTGAGAGTGCAACATTTGTTTCAAATTGTTTTGAAATGTAAATAATGGTATTATAGGGCTTAACGATTTTAGAACTTGATATACATAAATAGTTTATGGAAAAGGGGTTGGTGATAAATGGTTTTAATTTTTTTTTTGGATAACTTTGTAAATTATTTAATTGTTTTAAATTTTTTTATTTTTTTTTCGCATATGTTAGGATGTTCCTTCAAAACTGTAATTTTTCGAAAAAAATTCCTAGAAATTTCTCATGTGCATAGGTAGTTCCCAGGCCTAATTAAAATTCCATACATATTCAGCACCTTTTGTATAAAATTTTGAGACATGGTATTTCTTCTAAAATATTTTGTAAAAACTGACGATATTCAGACAATGTTTTCAAGCAAAAAAAAAAAAATATTGTTCTGAAAAAGGGATTGAGAAAACGAGTTTTCATATTATATAGGAAGCTATTTCGAATAACAATAATATTAGTTTATAAGTTAAGCTGGAATACAGAATGGGAACTTAGACTTGGAACAAACCATATCAGTCAAGTTTGATGATTATGCTAGGCTAAGTTGTGTTGTCGATAAGAAGTTTAGTTTGAAGCAGAATTAAACCAATATCGTATTTGAAAATTTAAAAAATTTTAGAATTTTTTTTAGTGAAGTGTTTTTTTTACGTAACTGTATTATGTATATACCTGCATACATACATATGTATGACACCATATACATACATATACACATGTAACTCAGATTGTTTGCACTTTAGATATCCATCAGTGTGTCTTTTTTTTTGTCCTACACAACATCACATCATCGATCTCGTTTGCTGTCATTTTCACGTATCATTTAACAGCATAAAGAGCAGTCATTCCCGCAGGATTGCCTGAAGAAAAGTGTAGAATCCTTCATGACTGTCAATTGATGTGAAACGAAAAGTAGAAAAAACCATAACAAAAAATTATAAAATAAAAAAAAAAAAAAACAAAAACAAAAATAGCAAATAGGACACAGTCCATAGTATAGATATCCAGCAGCTCAAAACTATGTTAAGCGGCATATGCACGCCAACAACAACAACAAACACTGCTATATGGCTTTTTGCAAACAAAAAAATGCCAAACTTGCTGGTTAGTCTATGCAGTGTTGCTGACTCAAGCAGAAAATTCTAATTGGTTTTGATGAAAGCAATGATGACACTTTTTTTTTTGTTTTTGTGTTTTCTTTTTTTTTTTGTTTTAGTGTAATACTCAATTTGCCGGGTCGTTGGTCATGGCTGAAGTTAACGGCTCATCAGGCATTGATAAGAGTATGAGAAAAGAATACTTGAGGATTTTATGATGGATTGTCGGTGCGAAAAGGGATGGAGTTTAAAGTAATACACGGTAAAAAATTTCTGGTTGAATTTGAAGTTGTGTAACACTTTTTTTTTAGATTTTTTTGTAGTAGATGCCCAAATTTTCAAATAATAAAAAATAACTGAATAAAGAGTTTAAAATATTAAAATATAAATAAAATAAACCCTGCCTATTATACAGTGTATGTGATAGCAGATAACTCCTCACTTTCCCGAGATCACTCCGAAATCCTTATTGAATCACTCGAGACTGTTTTCATATCAATTTACTATTAAGGAGCGATCCCAAAAAAGTTCCCGAAACAATAAATTATCCTGAGAGGAAACAAAAAAAAGTTCCGAAACTATCGCAAATACGCCCCGAAATTAGCCCGAAAATATCTCAAAATGGTCCGTGACACCAACCTCTGTTCACCCAACTAATAAGCAGAAAATTACTAAATTTCAAGTGAAAAAGAGGTATCGAAAGGGTTAAGAAAACTGAAAAAAAAATATCGATGCGGGTTAAGACATTTGTATGTAACTATTACCAACCGATTAAGCTGCTATTTGCATTTCAAAAAAAAAAAATTATTAAATCCTTTTGCAAATCAGTAAAGGTGTGACCTGTAATAAAAGTGTTGAATATTTTTTTGATTGATCGCAATTTCCTGCAATAAAAAAATAATCCAAACCGAAACACTTACACCGATTACATACTACCAACTTACAAATATTGACTAATGAAGATTTACTGCATGCATGTAAGCTGAAGAAATAATCGAAAGGTGGCCGCAAAAAAAAAAACGACAAACGAAGACGAGTTGTCTGTGTCAATAAATAGCACCGACAACGGAAAATGCGAGCGCCTACTCCCTTCACCTACACTGACTGACATTGATGTTTGTTCAAACTGTCATAGCTGATGACTTTACTTAGTTGACATGATTAATTGTTAGCAATAGCTTGTCTAAGCGCAGGGGATTTACTGACTATGATTTTTATTACTTTACTTACTACCTATTTAGATATTTTTGGTTTAGAGACAGTTGACTGACTAACTGGGATCAGCTGGGAGGTTAAGGTGAAAGTTAACAGTTAGTTGCGGAGTTAGTAGAAAAAAATGCAGAAAAGTAAAATCAAGTTGGGATTCTTTGTTATGTTATAAGGTTTCACACACAAGTCCACATTATCTCGTAATTACATTTCAATTATTTACTGACTACGCACCGCAACTAATTTGATTAGATGCCTTTTAAGCGCATGAAACGAAATCAAATACTCAGCGAGCGACTTTTGTCATCAAATATCGTGCACTTTGTGTACAGTGTACGTTAGGTAAAATGGTACTTATATTTTTTTGGAGTATTTTTAATTGTTTTAAAGGCAGAGAAATTTTTTTTTTTTTTTGGGAATTTAAATCAATATCAGCAAGCCATTTTGTTGTTGTTGTGGAGCTATTGGCAGTAATTAATAATTTAAAATTATTTTTCGAATCGCTTTACTAATCTTACTAATATATAAAAACGTAAGTTTGTGAGTGACTGCGGATGTTTGTGGTTCTTTATCGTCTGAACAAATGGCCCGATCATCACGAAATTTTGCAGACAGGTTCTTAGGAGTGTGGAATGGGTAACAGGCATCATGAAATTTCGATAAATTTATCGATAATAGAGTTATCGGCCAAAATGTTGCTTTCCGTAAAATTTGGAGTATTCGCACAAAATTGGTATCAATCGAAAGGGGAAGACCACAGTTTTCATTTGGACTTTGGTTCAATTCGATATATTTATCGATAACAGAGTTATCGGTCAAAATGTGGTTTCGGGTAAACTTTGGAATATTCGCACAAAAATGCTGTCAATCGAAAGGGGAAGACCACAGGTTTCATTTGGAGTTTGGTTCAATTCGATATATTTATCGATAACAGTGTTATCGGTCAAAATGTGGTTTCGGGTAAACTTTGGAATATTCGCACAAAATTGGTATCAATCGAAAGGGGAAGACCAGAGCTTTCATTTGGACTTTGGTTCATTTCGATATATTTATTAATAATAGAGCTAATATAAATACGGCACCAATCTTTACGAAATTTTGTACACATATTCTATGGAGCTTAGCATAGGACCCCATTTAATGCCATTTCAATACCTCACACGGTTTTGTAGATGTGCGCACTAATGTTACCCAACTAACCTAGAACTGTATATTTTCAAATTTGGTAAAAATGTGGTTGCCCAACACCTCTAAACATGCATACAATATGGTAAAAGCCACGGGGTTTGTTTGGACATTGCAACATTTCGATTAATTAATCGATAACTGAGTTATCGGTAAAAATGTGGTTGCCTAAAAACCTCTTAATTTGTATACAATATGTATAAGGGGGAGGCCACGGGGTTCGCTTTGACATTGCAACATTTCCATAAATTAACTCCTGTTATTTCCTGGATGTACATATGTTTGTATGTATGTTATAGACTCCGGAACTACAGCGCCGATTTAGTTCATATTTACAGGATAGCTCAGTAGGAACCCGGAGAGTGTTTATGTAAAGTTTCCGGGAAGTGGACCAGGGACCGAAATATTCCAAACTTTTTTATTTATCGTGCGATTTTTCCCCTAAATTTGGGCAGAACAACGTCTGCCGGGTCCTTCTAGTTATTTAAATAAATGTAAATAAAAAAGTTTCCAAAACTTAAACATTTTCTCTCAATTTTTTTTTTTTTTTTTTTTTTTTTGAAGATGTTGGATATTTTTTCTCATACAGATTTTCAGTTTCGTTGTATGGAAGGAAATAAGAAAATACTCAACATCCTCAAAAAAAATAAAAAATTTAAAGACTCAGAGAAAATTTTTGTGCTAAAATTAAATGAGCATTTAAAAATTCTGCCCAAAATTTTAAAACTTTGATTCACTTTCCTAAAATTTTTCTAATTTAATTGCACTACTATTATTGTAAACACAACTGTATGTAAGCAAAGGAGAAATTTTTGAATAATTTTTAGTCCGTTTTATATGTACCCTTTTAATACAAAAATTTTATTATCTGTTAAAACACTTTCTTTAATTTTTTAGCGGCAACCAAAGCTCTCTTTACTAACACCTCGCCCTACTAAGCATTAACAAACGATACAGATCGTTCTAATTTTTCCTTCTGATTCTTAAAAAAAATTCTAGTCCACCAAGAATTTCATTCAAAATTCGTGTGCATATTCTGGAAGCGGACCGGACCATTTCAACTTACACGCACTGTACATACTATCATAGTTATCCGATTTTCCCACAAAACAAATATTGACTTAGCTAACGCTACGAATGCCGCGCCCAATTACAGTTCAAACCCGAAACCCGCACTTCCATTCAAACCTTGTTGGCATCCATTACAAATATGAAACGCGTGCGCATAGTTAAAATATTCAACGGTAGCCTTTTTCCGCTTTTGAGCTGGTGTCAAAATTCAATACTAATCTAAATGTTTTGCTGGTAATTTCTCACAATATGCGTGTCTGTATGCGTGTGTATGTGTGTGTGTGTATTTATCCAAGCAATTATAAATGAGCTCAGACCCAATGTAATAGCTTTTCATCCCCTTAAGCGGGTGCTCTTTCAAATATAAATAGTTCTTTGCTATTGAATTGACTTTGTGCATGTGTGCATTTGCATTTTAAACCACCACTACATTTACCATAATGCTAAGTAACAACAAAAGATTACATGCTTATTACAAATGTTGAATGAATGCAAGCACGAACGCAGACGCCTTGCGCTGTCCACCAAACGCCTAACAGTCGGCAATGATTTGTGTCTGATTGTTGTTGGCGTTCGTTCCTGAGAGTTGGTTTGTTTGTGTGTACTCTCTCTAAATTACACACGCTAGCGTGAAATCGTAATTTTACAGTACATTTGCAGTGATCATAATTAACTTCTCACATATCCATGGGTTATCAATTAAGACATTATTTGCGTTAAGCGTAGATGATTGAAGGTAGCGAAATGTCGTCACAAAAAATTGATTTTAGTTTTTGTAGAAAAGCGTGTGTTTTTTAGAGATATTTTCGCAATGAAAGGGGAGCAGAATTAATTGTTAAAAACGCTGGGTTGGCGCATGAGTCGGTGTGGTAGGAAAAATTATTGCTTTATTCGTATTCATTGCTAGGGAGGAGTGGGCGAAATTTCGTTGGAGATTTTACAAAAAAGTTAATTACGACCATCCGCCAATTAAAGCTTTACCTAAAAAAACCAGAAACTAGTTGAAAGAATTTTAAAGGCCTAGCCATAAAGAAAATGTATAGGCTCAGACCGCTAGAGTTAAAAAATATTTACAAATCGTGGTAGGATTATGGCAGAAGTGGTAGACTTCTGTTAGCCTTTTATCATGTTTCCTGCATTAAACATATGTATATATGTATGTATGTATGTACATACATATGTATGTACATAAGAGGGCACAGTAGGCAAAGTACTTAGACAACATGACCTAGGTACTAAGATTAATAGCACAATATTTGGACTAACAAATTTATTACATATAAGTTGCAGGGATTTTTTCATGGAAATACCCGTTTTGGTTATATTTTGTTTTAGTATGTGTATAAGTATGTATGTAAATATATATTTACTTTAATAAATTTGAAAGTACTTTAAATTTCAATGAAAGATAAACATACGCAACCACGCTAAAATGCTTTAAAATGAATGCTGAGTACTTGAAGCTAAATAAAAAAAAGTAAATATAGATACAAAATGGCGTCAAGCACGTACTCACACACATACATATAGAGCTAAAGTGCTCATAAAGCACAAGGTAATGTAGCATATAGGGTTGCCAATCCCGGAATCCAGTGATGTTTGAAATGACAACATTTTTCGGGATTTCTTTATTATAATAAAGGAATTTTCGGGATAGGAAAATAATAACAAAAAACGAAATATGTGTAAAGGTGCAGATGGAAATGGGGATACGAGAAAGGGTCCAGTTATAAGCACGTGTCGCTTCCCAAAAAAAAATTGTTTAAATCTGCGGCAATAATTTTTTTTTAAATGTAAAGCCTGTGTTTCTAGCCACCACTGTATGCTGTAAAAAGGGTACTAAACTTTAAGTTAGACATCTAGCAGCATATGTGTGATAATTTCCCTCAATTAATTGCAGCTATTGTTGAGTGATGCGCATTCAAACATGCAGACAAACAGACGAAAATTCTAAAAACAATTTTTTTTTGGCATCTTCTCTAATAAAGGTCTCACGCTTTAATTTTTCTTTGATACCAATGTATATTTATGGTATGTACATATACATATGTATTATTAATTAAATAATACGTTTTTTGCAATTTCCAATATACGTTTACATAAATACATATATTCAAATAGGGCGTGATTATCATCTGATTTTGTATCTACCAAACTTGATTATGGTGAGTTTTTTACTTTAATTTCTACCCATTAAACGAACGAAATTTATATATTCGGTAGGTATGTATACTAAACACAGCTGAGTATAATAAAAATACAAATAAATAAACCAAATACGGAAATAAAGCACTTCAAGCAGAGCTCATCAAAATTCACTGCATTCACTACGAGTATGCTGTTAAGGAAAAGCAACAACAACAAAAGTGTACATAGCAAATGAATAAAGATGTTCAGACACACACCAACAATTGTAGCATGGAAACAATTGCATTATTTATTTTATACATATATACATATTTTCCATTGCTATTTCAAGCACTCCTTGTGATGCTATCTACTTGAGCGCCACGCCCCTTGAAGCGCGCAACATTCACCTATTTCAATTCGCATAGCAGCATACTGATCCAGCTAAAGCTTTGCTATGCGCCACTCTTTTTCCTTCATCTCTAATTTTTGTCTTGGTAAATTTTATTTATTTCGCCCAAGTTGACAAGCGCAAGCTCCCACACCGCCCTACCTGGCTTGCCGCTTAACTGAAGTAATAAATTACAAAGTTGCCATTTTGTGCTTGCATTTTTATTTGTATAATTTTTTTTTTTTTTTTTTTTTTTTTGTATGCTTTCAACTTATTGTGTTTCAGTGTTGTTTTGTGTTTTTTTTTTGTTATTTCAAGCATTCATTGTATACAATTATGTATTGTATTTTATTTTATTTTTCATTTTCATTTATTTTTGCTGTTGCATTCATTTTGTATGTCTTTTACTTTGTTTGTTTTGTTTTTTTTTTGTTTTTTCGCTGTTTCCCTGCATTTCCAAATAAAATTTTGATTTATTTCACCATCGTATGACTTACTACACCCAACATATATACATACATATACACCCACCCACCATCCCACTCTTAATCACCTTTTACATTACAATTGTGCGCTGCAGCTTTTTCCAGCTCTCAGGGTTGCTTGATTCACTTATTTACCCACTCCAGCAAGTCACCAAAAAACCACCCACACTCCAATCCACAAATGGCAATACGTTTCATTTCAGCTTACACCCCCCCAACAGTCTGCATTTGCCCTGCATTCAAGCCTCAACTTATTTATATACATATAATTTTCTCTTTGTTAAAATAGCAACAAAATAATATTTACTGGTATTTGTATTTATAATTACTGCACATGCGTACTTCAAAACAGAAAAGCCATTGCTGTAGTGCCGGTGGCAGATAGAATGGGGGTGAGTGAGTGGGGGGGGGGGGAGTTGCGTTGTTTGTTGTTGTTGGGGTACGCCATTAGGAAATCTTTTTGTGTGCGCACATAAGTACTTACATACTTATATACATATATTTGTATGTGTGTATGTATGTTTGAGTCTCTGTTTGGCATTGTATGTGTGTGTGTGTCTGACTTGTTTTTTTTTTATTTTAAATGAATTGAGGGTTGTATTTAATACAATAAATATGGTGGCAGACGGAATACATAAATTGCTGTCAGTGCAAAGTTTATAAAAATATAAAAATGTGCAGAAAGTTTTTTTTTTTGTTTCTCCTTTTGTGTTGCTTTGAGATTAAAATGTTAAAAACTTTTGAAGAAACTGCTGCCACTGCAGCGAGCATATTTATTAAAGCGGCAAACGAAAAAAAGACGTCTTAAATTTTAAAGTTTTATGTAGACAACTTAAGTTTTTCTAAAAAGCATTTCTGGAATTTTTTTGGATATAATTTTAAGTGAATTTGCTGTAATAAGCGGTATATGTATAAGTGATATATAAGCGGTATATAAGTGGCATATAAGGGATATATAAGCGACATATAAGAGTGTTCAATAACCAAATTTTTTTTTTTGTTAACTCTTAGCGACTTGTAAATAAAACAACAAAATGGTATATTTTGTTGGATTTTCATTGTTCTCATTTTAAACTTTAAAGCTCTCCGTCATTCGTTGAACTTTTTGATACAAATTTTGGAACGCTATTTCTGTTGGCTAGTATCTCAAGATCTTCACATTTCCATATTTTTTATTAGGAAAGGGCGTCTCGCTTTCTCTTCCACTCGCGTTAGCTTTCTCCTGTCTTCGTCGTTTGGGTTGCCAAAGTGTTCCAGATGTGTCTTCAATTGGTCGTATCAAATTACTTCGTGGAGATATACTCCAGACCTGTTAAATTTGGATTAAAATCAAAAATCAATTATATTAAACTGCTCTATTAATTTAATTAATTAGTTATGAATATTTTTAGAATAATTAATCGATTAGGATTAAATTTTTTAATTTTAAATAATATTGAAATATTTAAAATTTGTATTAATCCTCGTTGGACACAATTAATCAAAAATTTTAATCAAAATTATGAAATTTGGATTAATTTGATTAATCGCAAAATAAAATTTGAAAACGAAATAAATCCTTATTAATGCTCATTAATCGAACACTAAATTTAATCTTAATCGATTAATTATTCTTAAAGTTTTTGATTATCATAATTAATCAAATATTACAAAAATAACAAAAAATTGTATTTGATTATCAACGATTAAAATTAATAATCATTATTTAATCAGAGCTGCTCCCACTATTTTTGTTGAATATATTTCCTTTCTGCTCTTGGACCCCATAGTAACTCCCTCAAACGAAAACTTGTAGCCCAACAGCACTAATACGAAAATTCCAAGCGTCAACTTAGCGCTCTATACAACGGAAGAATTCAATATTCGGATAGGACGAAATAACTAGGAATTAATTTTAGTTCTAAGTTTAATCGTGGGAAATGAATGAGTAAGATAGTAAGACAAATAGTGGCGTCTGGGACAGCCTACATTAATGGTAGGTTGCCTAGTAAAACAAGAAACGTCACAAATACCCGGTTACTTTACTAATTATTGTTAAGATATTTCACAACTACTTTTGTACATACATAAGTCTTTCAAATATTTTCAATTATCTAAATTCAAATTTTTCTCCTCCTCTTATTTCAGGTGTGGTTCAAGAACCGACGCGCCAAATGGCGTAAACGTGAACGCAATGCAATGAATGCAGCCGTTGCCGCTGCTGACTTTAAATCCGGTTTTGGTTCACAATTTATGCAACCCTTTGCCGATGATTCACTCTACTCATCGTATCCATATAATAATTGGACCAAAGTGCCATCACCGTTAGGCACAAAACCCTTCCCATGGCCAGTAAATCCACTCGGCTCTATGGTGACAACAAATCATCATCAAAATTCGGTCAATTGTTTTAATACCGGCGCCAGTGGTGTAGCAGTAAGCATGAACAATTCAATGTTGCCAGGTACAATGGGTTCAACGTTAACCAATAGTAATGTTGGTGGGGCGCCATGTCCCTACACTACGCCTGCCAATCCGTATATGTATCGGGCTGCCGCAGAACCCTGCATGACTTCGAGTATGTCCTCGAGTATTGCAACGTTACGTTTAAAGGCTAAACAGCATACCACCGGATTTGCTAGTCCCTATTCGGCACCATCGCCAGTGTCACGCTCCAATTCGGCTGGTTTATCGGCATGTCAATATACTGGCGTGACTGATGTTGTTTGAGAAAACGCCCTTGGGGCGTTACTCAATCAACATCAACATCATTTGCATCATTTCTCCACCGGTGGTGGTAGTGGTGCTAGTGTATCCTCACACTCACCAAATATCAATAATAATTTACATCATTTACACAATAATAATAATAATAATAATAATAATTTGTTGAATAATAACCTGCTGCTGGATCATAATGGTGATTTGAGTGGTGTGAGCGGTTTGGTGGGCAATGGTGCGCACAACAACAAATCGCCGTTGGGTCATCAACACAGTGATATGGGGGATAATGGCAATGGTAGGGGTGGCAATGGCGGTGGTTCGAATGGACTGCTGAGTAATGATGGCGGCGAAGAGGTGGAAGAAGTGATTGACTAAAAGGTGCGGTAGTAGATGACATTGGTGCAAGGAAGAAATATTAGAAATGTAACAACAAAAAGGAAAGCTGAAGTTGAATTAAACAAACGCAGCTGCTAAATGTTTGAAGTCACTTTTGAAACAAAAAAATAATAAATATTTGTTAATTGTAAAATATTGATTATAAATTACAAAAAAAAAAAACAAAAAAAAATACATACAGACATATTTAGTTTTAAGTAATTGAATTATTTGTAGTTAAAATGGATAATATTTGTATAAAAAAAAAACATTTTAAAAATACCCAAAAGAACAATAACTATTTTTAAATGCAAGCTCTGCGTTCATATTTATCTATGTATGTAGGTATGTACATAAGTATGTGTGTGTTTACGCACTTGTAACTGTGTTAAGTAAGAGAGAAATATGATTTAAAAAATTGTCGGTATTAAATATTGATTTTATTTTTTAGTAACACTATACAACAAATTTGGATAATTTCTTCCCCATTAGTGTAGCCATTGTACATTAGACTGGATGGAAAAAAAATTTGGTTCGCCGAAAATTAAATTTAATATTTGAATATTTTCAGATTTTCGAAAAACTTTTGTAAAACTTTCAAAAATTCTAATAAATTTCTAGAGACCTGCTATTGGTTTAGATTTTTTTAGTTTTCTATTGTCAAAATCTAGAAGTGGAAAGATGTGTCAGCTCTGCATTTTAACTCTTTACGTCACGGTGGTTAGCGTTGGTAACCACCTACTTTTTATTGTTTTTACGACGGTTGGCGAAATCTATGTTTTTAATTTTGCACAAATATTGATTATTATTTTCTTTTAAGTGAAGAGGACACTAATAGCTAGAAATACACCCACCACATGTTGAGAAAATTAAAAAAAAAAATAAAAAATAAAAAATAAAAAAAATTTTTTTTTTTTGCATTTGTGTGTTACTTTTATTCTATATTCACCAATTAACAATAAAAAATAATTTTTTTATGTCGCAGTAAAGAGCGTGACGGAAAGAGTTAAAGAAAATTATATTCCACACAAAAAAGTTCGAAATAAAATTTTTTGTCATTGTGGCCGTTGGTATGTTTTCGGACCACAAAAAGACAATATCGAAAAAAGAGAAAATTGCAGATTCCTAAACGGAAATTTTTAGACCAAAAAAACACAATAAAAGCAAAATACTTTGTTTTCATTTTTTCAGGTTATGTTGCACCACGGTCCGTAAGACTAAAAAAAGTAGTTTTCGGCTACTTTCCAGTGGTCAGACAGCCCGTCCGGATACTGAAAATCATAGCAAATTTTGGGTTTTAGTATCCGGACAGTAATAATTTGTGCCGAAAATTAAAAAAAATAAATTTTTTTATTTATAATATGAAAGTTTATTATATTTCAAACAGATATTACTAACTTTTTTGTAATATGTTAATAAATACTTGTTCTGCACTTATTTTCCTAAACAGTTCCCACTATTTTTTTTTTACAAAAACCTGTAAGGACACTCAGAAAACATGTATATTTCCATTAGTGTTGCTATTTGAGAATATTTTTTGGGGATTTGCCTTTTAATCCCAAAACATTGACATAGTGTCCGGCCACTAGCGCTGTTACCCTATTCAGCTAAATTTCTTTACTCCAATAGTTTGAAAGTAAAAATGAAATCAGTGCTAAAACACTAAACATTTATGTTAGATTCTGCAACTTTCTTGCTTCGTTATTCTGAAAATTTTCACAATGCCATACAAAATTTTTTTTTGGTCCAGCCTAATGTGTTGCGCTGCATTTTTTTTGCACTGAAATTAATTGCGCTAAGCTTTCTTTCTTTGACTACTCTGTTAGTTGCAAATTCTTTGTTTTACAGTGTAAATAGATAAAAATGTAAACTTTTAAAATTAAAAAAAAAATAAATATAATTTTTTTATTTTCTTGTTCCAAAAAATAGATTTTGTTCTAAACAAAGATATGTCAAACAATAGAAAAAACCACAAATAGATTTGTAAATAATTAATAAAAAAAAGCTTGTTTTCGCTATACATTCAAGTATAATGATTACACTTTTCGAAATATAACCAAAAAAACTTTCCAAAATTATTTCAAAACCCACATCATTTCAATTCAATTTCCTGCCTCGCAAATATACTAAATAAAACTAAATCATTTTTAAGAGGGTCAAAATCTTAAAACATTCAAGTTTCACTCTCTCACTGAGTTTAGATGATTTTTTTTTCCTGTCCACAAAATAATTTCTTCTCCACAAAAAAAAAAAATATTTACATACATAAATAGAAAAAATAGCTATAAGTAAATCGTGTAATACATAACATAATCAATCAAATTAGTAAACTTACACATAAAGTAAATTATTGTAAATTAAAAAAAAAAAAGTAATATTAAATAAAGTTTGAAAAGGCAAGAAAATTATATCACCAAACAGTTTTTAAGAAGTTGTCTAGTCGTGTAACGGAAACAAAAAAAAAAACAAACACAAAAAAAAAAACAAATAAGAAGTAGACATAAACTGCTAGCTGCATACATATGTATAACTATAAATAATAAAAGTAAATTAATAAATTAATAAATATAAATATTAGATATTAAATTTTAAGTAATAAAACTGAAAGTGAACAATAAAAAAAAATTAATTGAATATTGTTGCGCGTTTTTAATTTGGGTTAAAGGATTTTGGAAACTAAGTGGGATGACTTACATGTTTTATTGTAAATAGATATAATAAAAAATTTAAAATAAATAAAATTAATAATAATTAATTAGAAGTTCGATAATATTGAGACCGTTTAAAAGGCGTCTGCTTTTTATAGATAATAACGAAACATGTTTATTGGAGTAATAGAAGCCAGAAGAACAGTTTTTGAAACATTTTTGCCCGTTTATCTATACGTTTGTTCGCGCATAACTCAAAAACTGCTGTATAGAATTGAATGCAGTTTTTACAGATATCTAACAACTCCTGCTACTTGAAGTCTAGGATACATTTTATTGTAGGAAAATATTTAATTTGTGCGCTACACAGTGGTGGCGACAAAAGTTGGCCCAATTTTTTATATGTACATTTACTTAAACTAGAACAGATCATTGACTAGTAGGCAAGCGAAGCCAAATAAACGATTATTATATTTTTTGTCTTTCTGGCTGCGTAAAAGTATATTTGCACGCACATCACTAAATAACAATTGGATGGAATTGAATAGTTCTTTCACTCAAATATTTCTGAAGAGCTATCTTGAAACATAGAATACATTGCACGGTGCTTTTGAATATGCTGTTTGCATTTGGGTCTAAGTCGAAGCTTTCTAAAGACATCCCAATTACGGGGTTTTGAGAAAGCATGGTTGAAAAGAGTGAAGAGTTATTTACATATGTACATAGGTAGAGGAAGAGCAGGATCAAGTAGAAAAGAGAGATCGGGATGTTTGAAAAATTTCCGAAATATGTATTGTTGTTCACAGAATTCGAAAGAAAGAATTTTTCTGTCTTTTGGCAACTTTTTTTCCAATGAGCTAAAATAACTTCTTTTTTTTTGTTTTAAAAAATTTATTTCGTAAACTTCTATGGAGAAAAAAAAGTTGCCGGGAAAAAAAGGACCTAAAATCGAAAAAAAACTAAAACCGTTTAAATTTGATAAAAATTTTTTTTCCCGAGCTCTAGGCCAATAATCAAAAGAAGAAGAACTGATCGGGCACAGCCAAGAGTCCCTGATGATGATTTCAGATTGAAATCGAAATATTGGCTGATTAACTTAATAAATTCACAAATATCAAAAGAAAATTTGTAGTTGTTCTTCTTTTGATTATTGGCCTAGAGCTCGGAAAAAAAAAATTTTATCAATACGTACAATTTAAGGCCGTAAACAACAAGAATAGTAACCGTTTAAATTTAAATTTAATAGGTTGCAAAGCTTTATACTCCGAAAAATTTTTTAAAATCCGGGAAAAAAATTATAAATTTTGATAAATTTTCTTAACATTTTCTCGAATTTTGTGTACATTTTTGGCTTATAGACACTGTTACAATTTTTATCAAAATATGTGAAAATCCCAGAAAACTATTGCATGAATAATAAAATATTTCTTAAAAATTTTTTTTTTTTTATAGAAATTAATTTGATAAACTTGTATGGAGGAAAATGCAGAAGTGCACAAGAAATAAAAATGCCCTAAAATCGGCAAAACAAAAACGAAACTAAAAATTTATTAAATTGAAATTTAATGGACTACAAAATTGTAAAAATTCTGTGAAAAAAATTTTTTACTTTCTCTAAAATCGGTAAAACCAGAAAACAAAACTAAATTTAAATTTAATGGGCTACAAAAGTGTATATTCCGAAAATTTAAAAAAATTGTGTGAAAAAAATTAGAAATTTTGATTTTTAATTTTCTCGAAATTTTTGTAGATTTTTGAAACGAAATTTATAGTTATTGTATTAGCACTTGTCACATGTTTTTATATAGGTGTTTTTAAAATAATTCTATTAAATCCAAAATATGTGAAAATCCCAGAAACGACTTCTTAAATTTTTTTTTTTTTTCTTACAACATCTAGACACCAGTTAAGATGACAAAGTGTTCGCTTATTGATTTTAATTATTGAAATATCTTTCATTAAAACTAAGAATAATAGCAGCCACACATGTTCCCCCCACCCCACCCATAGACGATTTCCGCCAGCTTCTTATTGCAACACACACACACACATTCACCGAAGTATAATAAATGACTCTCACAGAAATGGTAAATTAAAATCAAAATCAAATCGTAATTTATTCTACCGCAAAACAAAGTAGCATTCAGCGAGCCCAAATGGCAGTGTAAGGTAGGGGAGGCAGAAAACACATCGGACCGCAGGAAGACTCAATTTAATTTTGATTAAAATATGTGCAAGGACAAACGCCCCAACACACACACACACACACACTCACATTTAGCAGCAACATTGTTAGACATTGGAAAATGCAAATTTTCCATACCCCAAACAAAGCAGGACGAACTTAACGTTAATAGAGAAAACGAGCGCATAAACTTAAATGACTGACCGGCGCGACGGCGGTTCTAGCAAAACATTTTATAAGCGACCTAAGAGTAAGCGGTGAGGGATGAACACCAACTGCAGCAAGCTACCGATTCACATTCAAAATGTGCTAAAAACTGGTGCAAAGGAAGAAACCATCCATCAATTTATTCATTACAAAGAAATTATGTCGAATTTATATGCACCCCAAGTGCCGTCGGCTGGCTTGCTTGGGAAGGTAGGAAGGAAGAAACGTAGGCAGGTCGTATGCACACCACGAACTAAACGTAAATAAATGGCAACAACAACGTTCATTGTGTGGTCGGTCGGTCACATGTTCAATGAATGGCTCATTTCACTTTGCGCTCGGCAAGGTGGCCGGCCTTTTGCTAAACTTTTTGGTGTTTTTGTTTAGTAGAAAATCACCGCACAATGAAAATAAAAATAATAATAATAAAGTAAGGGGGTCTAAGTGCGGGTGTAATCGAAGATTATATACACCGCTGTGGGATTTAGCAAAAAAGTCTTGAACCTACCAACAAATCATCGTCGAGAAGAGGAGGTAAAAAGAGCGTTTATGATTTCAAACATGGGCGGTGCCACGCCCACTTAAAATATATTTCAATATGGCTACATTTTGTTTATCTTAGGGCCTAGGCTACTCTTTTTCTTAGATTTGAGATCTCGCTTTTTTAAATTTACTGCTATTTTTGTAGGCATTGCTATCAAAAGTGGGCATGGTTAACAACCGCTTTGGGTAATTTCTCTGCGAGTTTTACTGATCAAAACGCTACAACGCAATGTAAAAGAAATTCGGTTGAATAGTTCAGCATCATATCATGGCTTCCTTGACCTCTGATGCAGTGACGGCAATGACTCTTCCTTGACTCTATCAAGCGGAGGATGCAAAGGAGCTTGCGCATGTTCTGAGGTCTGATTTGATATTCACTACAAAGGATATGGAAACCTTAATACGAGGGTGCGTGAAGCTCATTTGGTCACGTTCTTCTTCGCCGATAGAAACAGAGGAAGACAGAGACCAACACTCCGATGGAAGGACGAAGTGGAGACCGATTTGCGATCCCGCGGAGCCTCCAATTCGAACCATTTGACACAACGGGCTATGTTGGATGTTGAAAACCGCCCAGACGGTTAGATGACCATTTCATCGGATCGTTATACCTCGGCTCGATCTGTTTAATATAAAAGTGGGCGTGGTCATTAACCCATTTCGTCCCTATTTCTTTGCCACATACGCTGTAAGTCATAAGTAAAAAATGTGCTCAAGTTATCGAGTCCTCGAAAGGATGGACGGATACAATGAATTTCTCAGCTTACTCAGCTGAGTATAAAATTAGCAAACACGCATCATTGCAAACGCTTTGAAACTGAGTGACTATCAGCCCACAAAGACGAAAGTGAAAGCTCACCACAGCATGGCAAATGAGTTTGTGGGACAGAAGTAGCTGAAGTCAAGCTCGAAAATTCTACGGGGGTGGATGATTCCGTACAACATTAGTGTGTTAGATAGCCAGGCAAGTGTTGTTGTACATTTCTATGTGTTTGTGTATTTTGATAGAGCTAATAGCGTTAAAAATTTTGGGCATAAAAAGGTTGTGTTTGGGCATCCCGCTGCGTGGCGTGTCGTTTAAAGCGCGCCCGCCGTCATACAACCTCACCGCCGCATAATGAACGTTGGGCGTGCGTTCCTCAATAATAAATCGGTGAAATTAAATCTGTTTTGCGTGGGGTTTGATGTTGTCGTTATTCATCAGCCACCATCAATTCGTCTAAGAGTTCCTTCCGCTTTTCCTTCCTGTTGTGCTTGCTTTCTCCCATACCAACACTTGTCGTGTTTCCGAACTGTGGCAAGGTTAAATTGCAAAAGTTTTTTGGTTAGTGGTATTTGCATATTTTATTTTTTCTAATAATACACATATGAACACACACACAGCGATTTATATCTGCAATTCCATATTGTATTTGTTGCTTCATTACAAACACATTTGCGTTGATGGTAATTTATAAAAGTTCTGCATGTCCCGCTGTGGTGTCAAAGGGTTAATAAGTTGTTGGCGTGCTGTTTTAGAACTTCATTACATTTTATTACTGCTATAGTTTTACAATTCCAACAGCGAGATTGTTCACTCAATACAAAATTATACTTTTTATTAGCTTAGAGTTGACTCCGAAAATTGGTGCGAGTTTTTCAAGCAAGTTTAAGGCTCACGCGTGAAAGGGTTAAGCTTGAAATAAGAGGTATTTTTTTTCTATTTAACTGCGCCCAATTCAGCTTGCCTTTTCAGTAATACAACACCAATAAAACTAAATTGATCATTTCTTAACTAGCCCTCTGAATTCGATAGAAACTAGTCAGGTGTGATGGAAACCCCCAGCAATGCTGCAACAATCCTTTTAAACAAATTTTTAAGATTCGCTATTTAAAAAATATCAAACCACTGGTAATTAAATCATACTTGTAGATAATTTTCACTAGCTAAGTTAAAGTTTGATGTGCCTATGATGCCATCAAGGATTTTGAAATGCAGGAAGCTTTTCTTAGCTCGTGCTGGCTTTTCTTAGTAAAAAATATAGAGGTACTTATAAGATTAAATTTGTACTGGAGGAACTATAGCTTAGTCTCTAAATAATTATATCCTCTCAAAAATTTACACTTTTTTTTTTAAATCAGCACTAAAAAATACAAAGTATTTAGAATTGCTTCCTCAAAACTTTCTACTTAATTTAATGGCACGAGAATGGGCAATTTTGAAGAAGACAGTGGTGTATGGAACTCTTTTCCAGGTCTTATAATAATACTGTATAATCTAAATGGACAAAATTAAAATAAAAATAAAAAAGCTTAAGGAAAACAAATCGGTCCCAAAAAAACAATCCAAATGGTACAAAATTAGGTCTCAACTAGGTATAAAAAGATGATCAATAAAATATTCAAATGTTTTCAATAGACATTCATTCCCAATAACATAACCAAAGAGTTTAAATATGTTGGATGAGAATTAATTAAAAAAAAAAAAAGAAAAACAAAGCAAACAGAAACAATTTTAAGAAAATAAACTTGATCCGAAATAGCAATCCAAATGATACAAAATTACGTTTCAGAAAAAGATGATCAAAAGATTTCAATAGACATGTATCGCAAAAACAAAGACATGGTCTGAGTGAATTCTTAAGATATCTTATACCAAGGGACTGAAAACTGTAAAAGGTTACTACTCGTATGTTATGTGAAAAATTTACACAAATCAAAATCTGTTAACAGCTTTCTATATAACTATCTGAAGCCATCTACATACCGAAGTTACATAAATTCTTCCAAAAATCAGAAAAATTATATTAATAAAGAACTTTCAATTCCTGACATCAACCACATTACCTTTTTATACTCTACCAATCCCATTGAAAAAAATCCCCAACTTCATTTCGATTAAAAAAAAATTTTAATTTATACTTTGTTATAATGTCCATTTTTTATTCGCCATTCGGTGCTTGAGACAATTTTATCTCTTGGCGTAAGCAATATTAGTAATTTAAAGCAACAAGAAAAGGCAGAAGAAACACTCTCGAGTTTGGTTACTCCCAATCCCTAAATTCATATTTTATTTTTAAAGAAACTTCAATTTATGGGAAAAAGAAAAAAATTACTTTGGTTATTTTATTCATATGTGGCTAAGTGCTTACGAATAAAAAACGCCTAATAAGACCACAAGCTAAAAATTTAAATTTAAACGAATATCACTGGCTCTTAAATTTATTCGAATACATTACTTTTGCCCCAACCATGACTACGCCCCTGTAGCTACATACAAACAAATATACTATAGTTCCGAACATAAGTACTCTACTACCAGTATATAACAAAATAAATATTTATGTTTTATGTGACGCAGAGTGACAAATACAAATAACACGTTGTGAACAAAAAGCTTGTTTGGCGGTATGAGAAGGTAAAAAGGGTGAACAACACGTACAATAACTTGGAAAACTTAAAGAGACTCAAAGTCTAGAATATGCATGAAATGAGTAGCACGAAGGATAGTGAGAAGGAAGACATACATATTTAGCAGCAATAAGGAAATATACCAAATGTGTAGGAGCGTGTATGCTATGTGAGATTGTATTGAAGTACATAAATGGATACGAGGTTAAACAAAGAAGTATAGTTAAATTGAATTGCAAAGACCATGGTAGCAATTTGTACACCTTAAAGGACCAGAACACACATAAATGGCACCATAAGCTGCCAACGGATGAATCAAAGGCACCAAAATAATACAGTTGGCTCAATATAAATAGTGGTGGCAGGATACAAGAGCAATGGAAATAAGGTCAATTGACTTTATTTCGCATATCAAAGTGAAATAACGTCAATGTTTTCAAAACTAAAATGAAGTCAACAAAAAATAAGTTAGTCTCAGTAGATATAGTAGTAGGAGGTCACAAGAGCAACGAAAATAAGGCCAATTGACTTTATTGAAATGCATAAAGTTAATGTTTTCAAATTTAAAATTGAGTCATTGATATTATTTCCTAATTTATATGGAAATAACGTCAACTATGGCATTTCGACAAAAAATCGCGCCATTTTTATTTGCAAATTTTTCAAAAATCATACCATAAATATTTTATAATCATATACTATACAATGAAAACCAAAAGAAGACTGTTGGCTCTATACAAATAGTGGTGGTAGGTCACAAGATCAATGGCAATAAGGTCAATTGACTTTATTTCGCACCGCAAGTGAAATAAAGTAAATTTTTTCAAAATTGAAATAAAGTCGACAAAAATTTAAAAATATAGTAATTGATATTATTTTCTAATTTAAATGGAAATAGCGTCAACTATGGCATTTCAACTAAAAATCGCTCAAATTGTAAATAAAATTTTTCAAATAAAAACAATGTAAAAATATCTTATTTCCCTCTCAAAAAGCGAAATAACATCAGCATTGTAGAACTTATTGAGGCTCCCTCGTATATGCTGCCTGCTATAAAGTCAAATGGAAGTTGATGGTCTTGCTAATACAATCGACTACTGTTCCTGCTGCTGTTTCGTACAAAGATGCCTGTGACAGTTGACTGGAGAAACGGTCGCTAGAAAGCGTCGAGCATGAAGCTAAAATGAATGCAGAATATTTCCAAAAACTAAACCTAAATTCATGAAATGAAACAAAATGTGCACAAAACAAGATAAGAGCAGGAAAGATTTATTACCAACGCAATGAGTTAAGAAAGACAAGTACGTAAGAGAAATGGCACAACAACAAAAACAACAACAAAAACAAACACTTCTAACACAAATAAGAACAACAAAGAGTCAGTTAAATAAAGGCAACAAAAGTTAAATCAACAATGGCAACAAAAGCATATACATAACAACAACAACAAAAACAACTATACACAAAACTTGCAACAATAACAAACTAATAATAATGATGAAGATGAAGAAGTTGACAAAGAAAATGATTGGGGAAAATGATGAGTCGAATGCTTTTGGTACTTTCATTACTCTGTCTTGATTGTATGGATGTATGTACGTTTGTATGGAAATATGTATTGAAGGGTAGAATATAATAAGAATAAACAATACATACATAGAGTAGGTATGTACATATGTACATTAGCGTGATTAAAAAAAAGATTTCCACCTATTTTCATTCGATATATGTATGTATGCAATACTAGCATACATACATACATACATACTTTAATAACTAAACACATTTTGGGTCACTTGGGTACACATATTCGTCGATATCTCCGAAGTTAGTTAAGTTAATGGAATAAATGATATCTTAAATTTTAAGTCGAACTTTAAGTAATGCAACGGAAAATATCCACTCAATTCCATTTAACCGTTTTTGAGAGATGCGCGAACAAACAAATAGACAGACAGACAAAAATTTTAAGAACTGTTGATTTGGCATCAATAGGCTTAATAATCATCCCTGCTAAAAATTTTCATGAATATCTGAAACATACAGACATCAAGCTGTTGCTGTTACAATTTTATTATTTTTAGAGATTTAAATTTTTATGTTTGAAACAGGCCTGATAAATTTGATATGTGGTAGTAATAAATTGATTAGATGTTTTTTCTAATCTGTAATGATTATTTTAATAGTTTTAAAAAAGGGCAATTAATAATTAATTAAGTTTAAAAAAGTTTAAAAAAAAATTATGATATTTTCACGATTATTAAAAATAATTTAAAAAAAAAATTAAAAGTAATAAAAAACAGGCCCTCCAGGCCCTTTTTTCTTTTGTATGAAATAGGTGGCACTCTAATGTAACTACATACATACATATATTAGTATTTTCCAAAAGAAGTATGATGTGATTGGGAGAAGATGCTCTACAAAGGGAATTTAGAATTGTTAAAGGAGCTGCCATTCAAAACGGGTTGCCTTCTAAAAATTCAACATGGCGGTAATTGTGATGGCAACAAAGTGTTACATGCGCTTCTAAATACACTTTTACAATACCTAAATAAATACATATGTACATACATTACAATACAAAATATAAATATGTAAATTAACATTTGGGGGATCTATGAACGTCAAAAGAAAATTATATATTTTAACATTGATGTGGGGTGTCTGCGAGTACAAACAAACTTCGAGGCAAACAAATTTTTTTTTTTTGATACATACATACTCGTATATACTCTTCTATATACACACTTAAGTATATAGATACCTTTCTATTTATGCGTAGATGTTTGACGTAATTGATAAGCTACAGAATGGGTAAATATCGGGGGGAGAAGTATGTATATGGTGCTTTCGTCTCTGCTGCTTTCACTCATTGGCGCGGTAACATTTCCCTCTGACAAGTTTGTGATTTTAATTGGTGCTCATTTGTTTTTTTTTTTTGTGTTGTTGTTGCGTTTCATGAGCTAAGCATGATTAACAATAATTAGAGTTGGCATTAATTACGCCAAAAAGTTAATTACGCAGCAAGCGAAAAAATTGGAAGTGAAATTGTTATGCTTACATATGTACATACATACATACATATAATTATGTAAGGACGTACATAGATTTATCGTTTCAAATGTTGTAGGTACACGCTGAGGGAGAGAATAATTACATAAATTCATTATACTTAACCTTGGTCAGTTGTAAACAGGCGCTCTTGCTGTTAAAGCTCCTTTCAGGAAAATTGCGAACAAGTCTACAAAAATGTATGAATATTCGTACTTTCATCTGTTACGGCTATAAATGATATAGTCAAAAGATATTCCGTCAGAAATGTTGAATTTGATTAGTAATTAGTAATCAATTAACTAGACGAATTGGTATAGATTATTTTAATTGGTTTTCGAGAAAGGCCAATTACTAATTGATTACGATTGAAAATTATCAAAAGAAATCAAAAATAGTCAAAAAATCAAAAATTATTGAAACAAATCAAAAACCGGTTTTGGATTACGTTTGATTATTTTCGGTTTTTTTTTTTGATTAATAATCGTGGAAAAATCATAGTTGCTTGGTTTAAATTAAAAATAATAATAAATTTTAATTAAATTACAAATAATGATTGAAAATTTAAACCAATTGGTAATCCATCATTAAATGGATTCTCAGAAAAGTAATCAATCAAACCGGTAATGATTACGATTAGTAATTTAACAGGTCTGCATTTTGGCAACTTTTATGTTTGCGAGTTTGATGGAAATATTTTAAAAATATTAAAAAAAATATAATTTTAGTCACATTAATTTCGGCTTAAAAGCTAGTTACATATGTAAATAAAAAATAAACAAAAAATCCTTCTTTTCTATGTGATAAGAAACTAAAAGAAAATAAAATCCCACAAAATTAAATTGTAAAAAAAAAGATAAAATTGAAAACTAAAAGTCGACAGCTGAGTGTTTCACCCTTTTTCAAAAAACTACTGCTCTCGTAATATTTCTCTGAATTTTTTTCCATAATACACTATTTCAAAATTAGATCCAAAAAGCTGAAAGGTATTGAATTTTCTTTCAAATAGGTACTTATTTTGATATTGGTAATTCTGAAATGGGCCATTTTCCAAACAAACTCTGGATAGGACGTTTCTTTTAATATTTAGAAATAGGCTGATTTTCCACTCAACCGTCAAACCGTCTCTGCATGGATTTGAAATCTCCTACTCTTGAATATAAGTTCAAATTATACATATATCATATTCGAATATTCGATTTTATCGATTTCGATTGAAAAAACTGCAATTGTTGAAATCTTTTCTTTAAATTTTTAACGAAAATATACCGACGGCTGAGTGGAAGAGAACAACATGGAATAGTTTTTGAAAGAAATTCGAATAATCCAAAACCCAAAACAACCTAGAATTATTTACGCCTAATTTTTGGTGGCTAAACTCATACATAAATATCGTCCATGGAACTACAAATTGTTTAAACGAGTAGGGACTTTATGGAAAAAGTTTCAATGAGAATCGATTCTTTTGATTATTTTCTTCTACTTTTCTTGAGAAAAAAATTTTAATGGCAGAGACCTTTAAAAGTTTTTGATGCAAATGTCACTTACGCGCTTTTACACTGTCACACATGTTATTCTCATTTTTACCGTAATGTTTTGTTCCACGCCTTTTAATTTCATAAGCATTACAAAATTGCACATAAAAGCATCGTGGACTAATAAAAATGGACGCGTGTCCTTTTACGATCGTTGAGAATATAAAACTTGACACCATTTTGGTTTTGACCATGTTTATTACAAAAAAATTGTTGACCTAAAATATCATAAAAACAGTCATTGACTAGAATAGTCACAATGAAGCAATCGGTTACAAACATATGTATATGTCAGAGATAGTACCGCAATGACGTAAGTTCTTGGGTGAGGAACATTTCGGGATTTTCTTGCTACTATTCCGGGATTTTATCTTTGTTCCTTAATATTGAATAAGTGTGATTTATTTATAAAGCAGATCTTAGTTCTTTTGTGGGTGTGGAGTATTTTTATTTTCTACTTTAAAAGTTGCTCCGAAAATTTAAAACATAAAAAAAATGTTTTTATCAAGTACATATTATATTTGTCACACTCTAAATATTTTTATCTTTCAACACATTTGTTTCACAACAAAAGAATAAAATACATATTTAAATAAAATGATTTAAAAATTAAAAATGAAAATTATAACTCACTTTTCAAATTTTCTTAGAAAACTGAAAATAATAATTGACTAAGAATTATTATAAACTGGTCTTGAGATCATAAAACTTAAAAAAATATGTAAATGAACAGACCGTAAAAACCAACAATAAAAATTATAATACTCACAATAAATAAAGTTAAAATAAATGAAAAATAATAATTTACAATTTTAAAAGCAGAGCACAAGAAATAAAATAAGCTGAAGAAAAACTTAAAAAATTTTGAATAAAATAACAAAATTGAACTTTTTTCCAAAAATTTAAAATTTCTTTGAAATAACAATTTGACATTGGGGAGAAGTCATTAATAAAAATTAGAAAAACCTTATTTGAAGACTTAAATTAATTATAGAAACCATTCTTTTGTTATTAAGTGTTTTATGATAAGAAAATTCAGAAAAAGTTTGTTTGAAACTCTTTTCGAATAACGATTACCCGCATCCCGCAACTAATCCCGATATTATAAAAATCGCTAAAAGTGACATTCCTGATATGTACATACATTGTTATTGCAATAAAAAAAAATAAAAAAATAAAGCCATGAATAAGTAAATGAAAGAATGGAAAATGTATAAAATCAAAATGAAGAAAAAGTTTATTGCATTTTGATTCTAAATATGGTCTCAGTTAGATTGCGGATATATTGCAATAAAAGGCAAAATATTTGAGTTTTATAGACATGCAATGATAATGGGGGCGTATAAAATACTTACATACATATGTATTTATAATGTTGCAAATATATAAATACGAGCATTTAATTATGCTAGCAACAAAATGTTGTGTGTTTTAAGAAATTTTCTTTCGGTATATAAACCAGCAGTGTGTTAAACGTTCGAATGTTATAATGTTTGAGCTATATTTAACAATAATAAAATTACAAAAAAACGTTAATACAATTACATTTTACGACTGTGTGAAAAACCATCAATTTATTTGTGAATAAAGATGTCAACAATGGGCAATCGTAAAACTTATAAATCTGAAGCATTGGAAGTCTTTTTTCTTGGTTGTCTATTAGCATACTCGTAAAATTATTAATTATGTATGATTTAAGATGTGGTAAAACATATTAACACCACAATAAAAGATGGTTTTTTCGTAAGTAAAGTTACAATAAAAAACAAAGAAAATCCAACGGACGCCAACTTGAGCTGTCAAATAGTTCTCAAATTGATATTTTCAATGGAGTGCCAATCAAAACGGCACAGTTTTTGTAATATATTATGAAAATTTCTATAGTTAAAAATCATTTGTAAATTTCATATAAAAATGTAAAAGTCACGCAAAAAATTTTAAAATTCTTGAAAAACTCAAAAAACACCCTAACAATTTAAGGTAAAATTTTCAAAATAAGTTTCGCTTGTGTAGTTTTGTAGCTTGTAGAATTCTAATCCTACAAAGCGCAAGTCTCAAGGCTCTCAAAAATTCGTTAGATTTTTGGCAATTTTTTATTCGACATAGTGTTTGGTAAAATCTTCCATGCAAATTGAGTTACTATGACAAGGCTCTTAGATACTTCAGGGGAAGTTGGTAATAAAAAAATGTCAATCTTTTCTTTTTAAAACTAAAAAAAATAGTTCTCAACGATTACACTTTATGTAGCTTTTATTCCCTGACGAAAGCAATGCCTCTTTGCTCGACTTATAGCAGTCGGTCTAACTCTAACGTTAACAAATATCTACCATTGTTTTCTGAACTTTCTACAATAGCTTCAATACCATTCCTTCTCTAAGTGTATGAGACTGCTCCCACACCCACCCATCACTCAGACACAGCACTTTGCAATGATTATTTTAGGTTTTGTCATTTCGATTCGCATTATCCTCAGCACTTACGGTACGTGTATTTCACTTCAAATTGCATTATTTTGTTTGTTTTTTTTTTTTTAGCTACAAACAAGCTTTGCGTTGTTGCCTTAGCAATTTTCTTTGCTTTGTTCAACTGTACGTAAGTACGTACATACATATTTGCCATTTCTGTTCCCATTACTCGTACTCATACTTGAGCAAAGCACTCACTTCCCAGCAGTTGAACGAACGCGTTGCAAACTAACACGCAACTTGTATGAAATGCATCATAAAGCAAAAGGGAAAACTGTCTTTGTACTGGCAACTCTAAAATGGGGTTCTAGGCGGTATCACTTGCCATATATCGGACATTGTAGAAAAAAATTAAAATGACAAGCTCAACTGATGGTTTTTCAACTCTGGAAACACCAGTTCCATATTTTTCGGCCTAGTTCGAAAGCAGTCAGCAAATTTTTGGTTGAAAAAATGTTTTCAGCTTATGTGAATGCCATTGTATGTGAAAGTGTTTCACCTACTAAATCGTACACCTAGAATACGTAACGAAAGTAAATGATGGAACTTCAAATTGGGATGTTGAGGAATATAAATTTTTGAGAGAAAAAAAACCAAGCACGTACAACGGTTGGACTAACCAAAAAACATGTATCTTCAAATATTTCTCCAGTGAGTGGAATTCGAACACGTGCTCGTGACATTTTTGTGTGATAAAAAGTCTTAATGCTAGACGATCGCTATTCGAGTCAGAGTCACTTTACCTTTAAAGAGAAAGCGATTACTAAAAAATCTTTGATTCCAAAAAAGTCTTATATTACTGACCTATTTATATTCGACGTTTGCCCCGCTTCGGCAGAAGAACCTACATTTCAGTTTGGCTTCCAACAAAAAAAAAAAAAAATGGCAGAAGAATTCTCAAAAAAAAATTTAGAGAATTCGGTCCGTTCTAACGCAGTCAGTTCTATATTCCTTTCGGTGTCACCCAAGTTCGCCCAAAAGTGTCATTTTCGTGTTATTTTATGAAAATTGTTGTTGTTAACAATTCAGCTTTTTGCTATAGCGGTTAAGAAAAACGCTAACGAATACTAGTGCAGTTACCCTAAAGCTATTAAAGAATTTTTGTGAATGCATGTGTGAAATATTTGTAAATTTTGTCTTTAAGCTGATCAAAAAATTTAAGCTGAACGAAACTTTTTGAAACTGAACGAATCTTTTTAAAACTTATCGAAACCTTTTATAACTTAAATAATGCTTCTGCAACTGAGCGACGCTTTTGTAAAACTGAACGAAGAGTTTTTAAGATTGAACGACATAACGCTTACAAGTGGACGTATCCTTTTACAGCTTAACGAATTATTGAAACTTTTTAAAATTGAACTAAATTCTCAGAATTTGAAAAAAAAACTTTTTCAAATGGAACGAACCTTTCTGCAACTGAACGAAACCTTTTGAAGTTAAACGAAGCGTTTCTGAAACTGAACGAAAGTTTTTTTTTAAAGTGAACGAAATCTTCTGCAAAAGACCGAAACCGTGTGATACTGAAGGAAGTATTTTGGTAACTGGACGATAATTTTTTGAAACTGAACGAACTTTTTTTTTAAGTAAATTAACTCTTAACACTTATTTTTTTAACTAACTATTTCCTTTTTTAATTCAGCTAATCCTCGGATACAAAAAGTTGAAAAGCACTATAATACTGAAATCGGTAAGAAAAAAAATTCAATAGAACAGTAGAGAGAGTAAGCATTCCTACGAGTACTTGTACTTTCTTTTAAAGAACACACCTATTGGCTTGGTTTATGCCCGAAGTTCGGTAATTTTCCCGCATACGAATATGTACTCTAAATCAGTAGGTTTGTGCTTCCGAATGCAAATATTCGCCACATCTCTAATAAATATTCGCCACATCTCTACAGCCGACTTCAAAATATCTCTTAGAACATTCATTGTACATATGTTTGCATATTTATAGGCGTATATTTATGTGTGTTTGGATACTGCCATTTTCATTGTGCAAATAAAATATGTCACAACTGTAGAACAAAGGCTACAATGACAGCAACACTGTCACATTCCCATTGTCATTGCATACAAATGCAAACATACAAACAAAACCAAATACTTCGTTACTTATTTAAACACACTTACCCGCCCATTTATGCCAACCCACACGCGCCTGCTCGTATTCTCTCACCCCCCACCGAACGAAACTGTCGTCTATGACTACTGTTTTTTGTGCCATTGTTATTGTTATTGTACTCGCATTTGTTGATGCCAACTCGAGCAAGCACTGTCAGTGTCACTACCACCACCACCACCACCCATTCGTTGTCTGTGAATGTGTTTTGGTGTTGTTGTTCGTGCAGTCAAACCCATTGTTAGCCGCATTCAAGGCTCATCATTCTGCCAGTTGTAGTCACATTATTGGTTTAGTACGAGGTTTTAGAAAATGAAAATCACATTCTCGAGTAGGGCAATCACACAGTGGCGTGTGGGTGGCGCAGGGCAATGAATTGCGTGGTGAAGGTGACACCACCTTTCGTACCAAAATTGTCTTTTGTGCGCCTTTGATTATGCAATAAGAACATTTGCTTCTTCATCCTTCCATCTTCTCGTTCTAACCTTACACGTCGTTCTCGAATGTCTGCGCAGTGCCTATTGCTTGCTGCTCGCTTCTCGCTTTGATTACGTTTTATGTTATTTTTATTAACTATTTCGATATCAAACAAAATTTTATTTTCACACATAATTCTATGTAGTGAATTCTTGGGATTTCTTTAAGTTAACCTTTATCCAGGCACATATGACTTTTTGTGACCTGCTTTATTTACGGTTAATTTTTACGCCAATATTTAGATATGTATTAAGGAAGATAATAAAACAATAAAAATAAAAAATAAACGAGTTGAGAGGTTTATTCAACAACCCAGCCATAGAAATTTAACACAAAATTAAAAACTTGAACAACTTGCAGCTGGCAGCATAATGAGTTAGGCTAGGGTCGGTGGGGTATGTATCTATAGATTCGGCAGAATTGGTCAAGAACTTCACATACGTGAAATCGCAAGTAAGTTGTTGTTGTTGTATTTTTTTTTTATTTGTAAAGTGCTGTCAATTTGGCAGTTTTTGCGCGGATATGAACCTAGCAGGCTCCGACGCTCCTTTGCGATACACGCCCTACTCTCGCGAGCACGATTTGATATGACCAATGGAGCCGTGTGGGCCATCTTATCCTCTCCTTCCATAAGCAAGTGGAAAATGGGTAATAAGAGGTGAGAGGTCCCGTAGATTAACCATCAAGTTGCAAGTCATTAAAATTTACATATTTTAACCCCCTAACCCGCAGGAGTGTACATTAGGGTGCGTCGATTTGTATGGATGAAAGTTTACCGATATCGTGCCATCAATTTTTCGATAGGTTTTTTGACAAAAAAACACTCCCCAAACCCCAAAAAAAATATATATTTTTTTTTTGCAAAAATCTGTTATCGCCAAAGTTTTTAGCGAACATTTTTTGGCGGGCAGGGTATACATAAACATTTTAAAACCAAATGAAAATTTTTTAGAAGGTCATGAAAAAAACTTTAAAAATAAAAGTCGAAAAAAGACAAAAAAATAAATTTTTTTCTGAGCCCAAAACCTATCGAAAGATCGATGGAGCGATATCGGTTAATAAATCGACCCAAACTAGTGTACATCACTAGTTCGTTGCCTACAAAGGATGTCCAACCATTTTTATTAGGAATTCCTCGGATAGAAAATAATCTAGGAAAATTGATACTTAAACTAGGCCCTGCGCATTACAATCCGTACTTCAGACTTGTCTAAATTTTTTATTGGGTTAGTGTTTGATTTTCATGAAGTGTTGCTTTTATTAAATCTTTTTCAATTGGCACCCCTTTTCATTGGAAATATCATGGCGACAATCTTTTCATGCGAATGCTGCAACCGAGCTTCATTCCCAAATACCTAGAAAAGTAAAGCACATGTGTGAGCTTTTAAAAGCTCTTAACTTCCCAAAGAAAAAAAAAAATAAAAAGAAAAAAAACTAAGCCATTCTCACATCTTTTTACGATCAAACAACAAGCCATGATTTGTTCAGCGCTAAATCTCTAAATTGCACTTTTTCCAAGTAAATCCGCTTAAATCAAATAAACATTAAGAAATAACTAACAAAATACACAAACAGTTATCGTCGATTTATTTTGACTATGTATGTATGTATGTATGTATATCTCTTGTGTATCGCTATGAAATCTTGTACACGATTTGAAATTCATAAAATCTAAACTAACTCCCACCAAATATTTCACGAATTTGTAGATATTATTTCAGTTCGCTCAAATGCGCAATTTCCTCTACATTTGTAAAACAATCAACGTTAGAAAGTTGTGCACAAACAAACATACCCACATACCAACACAATGAAACAAAAAATAAAAAAATAAATAAAAAACAACAACAACAAAAAGCATCCTCAAAATAGCATGGCTTTGACTTAATGCAAAATCGATTGGAAAACAATTTCCAATTTTTAAAGAATTATCACTGCCATATTCGCGCGTACTCTCCTAAATCACACATAAGTAACCTCTAAATCTGTTGTTGCTTTTGTCGCTGTTGGTGTTGTTTTGGTATTTTGTTATTGCGTTAGCCATTGCTTGTTACTAACGTTGCTTTCGTTGTTGTTTTTGTTGTTATTATTATTGCCACTTTCGTATGCCGAAGCCACCGTTATAGCCATCAACAACGCCATGTTTTTTTTTACAACTTTGGAAAGTTTTTGAATGACTTTTATACCCTTCATGAACATGAAATAATCATATTTAACATAGTTTTGGTCTGTCGTGGGTTGGTTGTGAGGGCAAGAAGAAGAAAAAGAGTATGAGGAGACCGAGTCAAGTTCTTCAATTTTTGAGATATCTCGTAAAAATTTGCTGGTTTGAGAAAAACTACCAGATCGGTAGTACCTGTGAAGTATTATCCAATTTCTGATTCGTCAGATAAGAAGATTTTCTCATGCCTTCCTCAAAAATGGGACCTAAAAATAAGAATAATGGCGGTCAGCGACAAGCAATGGAACCACGAAGAGGCTTCTTGCTGTATGTGCGACAACAGCCAACCATTTTCTCTCTCATTGAACTTTGAGAAGCTTCTTAAGAAGATACTCACCTCGTTGTGAGAAGGGAGAAGTAATAGTATAATATCACTCTATAAAATCGGCTGCAAGATGGAATCTGTATCGGGTCGACCACAAGTTCCATCCAAACTATCCTTCCAGTGAAAGTTAAAAAAAAATAAATTTACAAAAACAACAAAAAAAAACAAAAAAAACGGTCTTGCACACAAAAAACTACATACGAATTTATTTTTATACAATATTCAAATGTTTAATACACACCATAGGCGTGAATTCTTGATGTAAGGCTTCCTTAAAATAGTCGCCTAAATCGATTTGCTATATTGAATAGTTTTCGTAAAAAAATGTGAAATTGTTAACATAACCTTACTTCCTTATTAATGTGGTTACAACACATAAATTTTTAGAGGAGTATATTTACATACATGTCAATTATCCAATACGAACCAAAAGAGGTCTTGATTTTGGTTGATGTCTCAATATATTTAGACGCTGCGGAAGGTTAGCCAAAATATTTAAAAAATAAAGCAGCCTATCTCAAAACTTTTTTGGAGAACGCTCTAGTCAAAACTTTTTTTCAAAGAATTCCCTATATCTTAAAAAAAATACCTCTTCAAAACGAAAATTCAATGCATGTTAAGTTAATTTGGGGCGCTTTTGAAGAATATGTTTATATAGGATGTTCTTGAAAGCAACCCTATATCAAGGTTGTTTTTGAAAAATATTTGTTTTAATGTGTTCATCTGTCGCTCAAGTAACGTTTAAGGTTCCTCTGTTCTACTTTCTCATCATAAATCCAATAATGTATACTATAGTTCTGTTTACTTTATGAAAGGTATAAATACTGTCTTTTGAAAAGTCAGTTTTGTTCTTAGCTCTGCTTTCTAATTCATTGCTGCACCCGGATTTACTATCGTATTTTTCACGTTTTCGCTTCAACTACATAACATATTAACATGGATATATTTTGATACATAAATATGAACACATGGTTAGACTTTCTGCATAGAAGTGAATACTACTGATGCTACTTAATTTAGCTTATTATCGGTTAAGAGAGTACTTGCTTAGAGATGATCACAGAAGAGATGGGGTACAAAACTGCAAACAGGATGGTTGGATTATTCAAAAAAATATTTTATTAAAACGTGTAAAATGAAAACTCTGGGTTTGAAATATTTTTTTTTTCCATTCTCCATCCCTACTTGTTAGTTTAATTTTTTGTCTTCGTTATTAAGCATACCTAAATATCCAGAACGTTGTTTTTGGTTTTGTCGAAATTGCTTCTTCCTGGGATTTGATAGCGTCCCCATAGTTATTCAATAATAATAATAATAAGTCTCTATAGAAACATGTTTTATGAGAAGCTTTACTCAAAACTCATGAGTTGAGCTTAGTATTAGAGTACCAAATTATATTATTACGAGTACTTCGATTTTATTCTTTCTCTAAGATTTTGCAATCTTGAAAACATCTCTCAGTATTTTTTTTCTCTCAGCATTACTTTTATGTTTCCGGTAACACCCTTGGGTCCCATAAGACACACAAGTTATTATTTCATCAAACAGTGTGTAAAATTAGAAAAATTATGATTATTTCCCCCTTAGGTGGTTCGTGGTTCGCATTAAATGTGTGCCAAATAGAAAAATGTAGTCTGTTGGGTGATTTTGAGAGTATTGCACAAAAATCCAATATCGTTAAAATGTATAAAAAAGTGTTATTGCCGTTTGAGTGTGAAAGTAGAAGCACCCTTTTCAAATGTTATTAATACAGTTAAATACACATATACAGACATGCATACATACATATGTACTTGCAAAGAAATAGAGAAAATGTTGGCAGGAGAATGAAAAGTGTCCTTATATTTTTGCATGTATGTGTGAGTATTGTAGTAACCCTGCAGGAAACTAAGTAGCGAGTGAAAAAAATTTCTGGAGCAGAGGTAGTTCTAAGATGCCAACAATTATATATATAATGTCGCTTACAACGTTATTTGAGGCGATCATTCAATTGATTCTTTTGATAATAATTGTATTCTCACTAGTTTAAATTTAAAGAAATTATTTTTCTTGCAATGTGCTTTGGCCTACAAGGAACATGGAAACATCTTTTGGAGAAGCTTGATAGATTTATTTATAAATATGGGGTCCAATATATGTATAATTTGAGTCACTTCGAATAAGAAACTACTCAAACAAGAAATAAATTTGTATTATTTTTATTTAAAAATTTAGTGAAGAGTGAAATGTTGGTTATCCAAAAAAAATTGAATAAAAAATAAAATTTCGATTTTGAAAATAAAAAAAACACATCGATATACAGCAAAATTATACCCATTTGTGGACTGAGTTGATTTGATTAAAGTTTGGGATCATCACTGGATAAAATAGGCAGCTTAGAGGGACTATGTTGTTCTTTTCGAGGTAATTTCGTAAGAGTTTTAGGGATCGGTTTTAGATTTTTTCAGGACCTTACCGGAAGTATTTTAGAGAGTTACTAAGACGTTTTCTTTGGAATTTGACTATTTCCCTAAAAACATCCCGAAATTATTTCAAAATAGTCTCAAAAAAAACGAAAACGAAATGACTCAGCAAGATCCCTCTCAATACAGGAAATGCCTCAAACTGACTTTGACAAAATACCAGAGTGATTTCTAAAGCAACTCTAAAATGGTTCTAAAAAAGTTGTAATCTAATCCTTAAAATAATTCCTGAATGGTTAGTCTGACAAAGATGAACCCACAAGAAAAGCTAGGGCGGTTGTCTTCAAATTTTCCTCTCCATTTCAATAAAAATATTTCATAATTAAGTAAAAAGCAAACAATTATTAATAAAAATGACAAACAATAATAATTTGTTTAAAAAAGGCAAAAACTAGTATTCTTGGCCTTAGAATTTTATTATTTTTAGTTTTTCAGTAATTTTTTTTTTTTAATTATTAAAAGTTTTATTTGAATTATAAAAGTTAAAACCGCAATTAAATCCTTTCTATGCAATATAAAAATAACCGATATCCGCGCTTGCGATAAAAATTAGTAAACCTAGGAGTTATCTTACAAATATCTATTGTTCTGATAGCCTACTGGTTAACAGAACGTGTCGAAATTTCTCTGACGAAAAATTCGATTGTCACCATATTCTGAGCTAAAGATTTTCCCTGCAGGGTAAGATTTTGAGGAAGAGATGCGGGAGCTTTGACGCACACATGCGCGAACAAGACACATACACATGTATGCTAATATGTACCTATTTTTTTGTAAGTAGATATGTGTGTGTGTTTTTATATTATGTGTGTGTGTGTGTGTTTGTGCGAGCGCAAAAGTGACTTTAGGCAGGGATAAAAATAAGGATTTAGCATAATCTACAATACATTAGCGGTAGCTTTGCTGTGGATTTCAATTCAATTCTTCAGGTATCGAACTAAAATCCATGTAAATTACGATTTGGCACCTACTTGTGCGACGAACCAACGCCACCGTCATCGGTCGTGCTAGCAACTATTCAGCAGCGAAGCATTGAAGCTAAACGAAATGAAGGAATTATGTATGTATGTATGTATGTATGTGTGGCATATGTAGAAGAATGTGGCATGAGATGATTGAACAAAAGGGAAATGAGCAATGAAGCGATAAATATGTACATAAATAAAATGCATATCTATGTACTCATGTATAAAAAAAAAGAGTAGGAGGGGTAAATGGGGGGAAAGATTGACATGTAAAACCAGAAGTTTTTGCAAGCTTGTTAATTGTTTAGAAATGTTTTTGTTTAATTTTTTTGTTTAACTAAAGCGAACCTGCGACCGACTACTGAGCTACTCAACATCATCCAAGTAGTGCTGTATTGATTTCCTGGTATCAAAGCAGGTCTCCTTTCTTAAGGGTTGTAGATAGGAATACCTTTCGGGACCGAGCTTTTTTGTTATTTTTTTAGTTTTATACTCAGCATACAGAGTATTATAATTTTGTAGGTATATATAACAGTAGGATATAGATATAGAATTCTATGTATAGAAAGTTCTTAGAATGAAGAAAGGAATCCGTACGTCCGTGCATGGGCACGATAACTTGATTCTCAATTCTCAGATATTTTAATGACATTTCGTACGCAGTCTATTTTTCGGGCGAAATCTTACTACAACCACGCCCCTTTTTTCGATATCGAAAATTTCGAAAAACGTATAAAATTAGGCAATTAAGTACTAATAAAACCAGCTATAATATTGAAATTTGGTAACTTTATTGAATTCAACATCTCATTGAAGTTTTTAACAAATTGTTGAAAAATGGGCGTGGCACTGCACACTTATGAGTGCAGCAGTTTATAAATTCGACTGCTAATAACATTAGCACTGTGTAAGATAGAACTACGAAACTTGTTACGAGGTGTACTAAGAAAAGGTAGAGCGGGCCCATGAAAAGTAAGCGAAATCGATGGACGATCACGCCCACTTTTCTGCAAAAATTTTTTGATGATTTTATTAATGATTTTTATTTTGTTGTTGGTTTTTACGATCGGTTCATTTTACATATTTCTGCAAATTTAATGAACTCAAGACCAGTTGATAATAATTCTTAGTCAATTATAATTATTTTTGATCCTAAGTAAAATTTATCATTTTTTTTTCAATTTTAGAAAATTTTTGTGGAATTTGAATGAGTAAAATAAAAAATTTGCTCTATTAATAAATTTAGAATTTTGTAAGATTGAATGAGAAACATACTGAGCTTGTTTTTGACGTAGTCGTAGAAAAAGTAGAAAACTTTTACAGATCTTAAATCCACAACAATTTATCAATTTACCACAACCATCTTCACAAAGCTTGGTACTTAACGTTTGACTCACTTACTTGTTCTGGATTCGAAATTTGAATTAAATTTAAAAAGGATTGTTAAAAAATTTAAAATTAAAAAAAATTAATATAAAAGATTATTATTAATAGTCGCTACAGAAAGCTTGATTTACTAGTTTGACCTTATTTATTCTGATCAAAATATTTTGTGCGAAAATCGCGATTCAGCTGGAGTTATATTTTTATATATATGTTGTAATGATAATTTTAAAAGTCCACATTAATTCGTAAATATATGTCCACAAAATGAAGTAAAAAAAACTAAAAAATAGTTAAACCCGTTTGGAACCGGTTCCAACTTTCGAAACGGTATTCGTTTCATTATATTCTAGATTAAAATAACTTTTACGGTTTCGCTTGGGGAAAATGAGTCAGCTTCAATCGTTTAGAAGTTTCATTTCAATTCTTGATACCAAGAAATCTAACCTAAAAATGCATATACTCAATTCTATAACATCCCCCACACAATCCATAGTCATGACCTATTATCTATTTTAAAATAAAAATTTATTTTTAGCGCTTTTAAAAATTCTAAAATAAATCGAACTATTTAAAAATAGATGATCATTAGAAAATAATCCAAACAAAATATTTACTTTGATATATTTGAAACAAACTCACGAACATAACTATTTCTCCTTTATTTGCGCACAATAACATAATTGATGCATACAAAAGTAACCAACAAATGAAACTAGATGAAAATATTAATATTTTAGAAACAGATTAATAGAGACAACATTTAGTATGAGGGAGGAAGTGTATGAATGTAAATGTTAGAATATTTAAATATGTATGTGTTCACTTGATTAGTTTATTTAAATAAAATCACAAAGCTCACATACGCTCATCTGTACATTTCATATATGTATGTATGTATGTGTGTGTGTAGGTTTGTCAATATTTCCCACCCATTCTAACTAAAGCCGAGCTAATTCTAATCGTGTGCGTTAACATGTGTTCATAGCTAAGCGAATTTGTCTAATACTGGCTTATAAATATCATACATATTTGGTCAATGTCGAAGTGGGGTTGTGCGGGCTATGTGTGGGCGTGCAAATTGCAATAAGCAATCAATTATTATTATTGAATTTGGTTGTGGTTTTGGTCGCGGATAGCAGAGGAATGCTAACCAAAGCATCAACAACACCTGCCCCAATACACCAATACATTCACTAATTCCAAATTTAAATAATACATACATACATACAAATACACATACATATGTATATACCCAGCGAACCTGAGGAGTCTGCCTCACATTTCTTTCAATGTTCTCTTCAAAATCAATTTCGTTTCGTCAATTACTTTCGGCTTCGTTTCTCGTCGATTTCGATTTTGCGAAGTGTTTTATTTTCGTTACCTCAAACAGATTTCCTTCAAAATTAATTTCGGGTTCGGTTCAGCAAAGTTTTTCGATCCCGTTTTCGGCTTCAATCTATGAAAATGAGTATCGATTTCAAATTGGAAAAGAATTTCGGTTTCGTTAAAAATCTAATTCGGGTTTTGCTCTGTAAGTTGTTTTCACTTCGTTCCTTCAAATTTAATTATTTAATTGTGGTCTCGGTTCCTACGTTGTTAACTAATTAATTAATCATTTACTCAAAATAATTTTTTTTTTCGTTTTTCGGCTTCGTTCCTGTAAAACTCATATTGTTTTTTGTGGTTTTGGGTTCGTTTACTCAAAATGGGTTTCGGCTTTTCAAAGCATTTCGTTTTCCCTCCGTCAAATTGTTTTCAAATTTTTCAAGTATGTCGGTTCCGGTTCCGCTTTCGATTTCGTTTCTTTAAAATTAATTTCGTTTTCGGTGTCCCGTTTTGGTTTCATTCTTGAAAGCTTTCCGATTTTATTTTCGTCTCTCAAAACTAATTTTGGTTTTCGTTTTTCAGAAGTGTTTCGGTTTTGGGGTCGTTCCCTCAAAATTTTTGAAGGATGTCCGTTCCGGTTCCGCTTTGGATTTCGTTTCTTTAAAATTAATTTCGTTTTCGGTGTCGCGTTTTGGTTTCATTCTTGAAAGCTTTCCGATTTTATATTCGTCTCTCAAAACTAATTTTGGTTTTCGTTTTTCAGAAGTGTTTCGGTTAAATTAAGTTCGATTCGGTCTCGTTTTGGCTAAATCCATTTCGGGTTAGGCTTTACAAAATTATGCGGTTTCAAACGCTTTACTTTATATGTTTTGGAACTAAGTATGACAGATCTGTCAAAACTCTCTTCGCCCCATCTCTCAGCTAAATGTTAACAACCGAATATTTCTTTTTGCCATTTTTTCAGACGGAACGAAGAAATTAAAAGGAGATTCCTTAACTTCTTTTGAGTCTAAATACAAAAGCCTACCTAACTTAACTATGATGGGAATTATCTCTTCATTTGGTTCACTGGGTAAATATTTCTATATGTAACATAACAATGTACATATGTATGTGTATTATGTCAATTGTGTGGCAGCTGGGAATTTGTAGCTAATGCGCCTAATGAGAATTTAGGCGTTTGCAAATCGAAATGCAATGCAAATCGCAAAGACCAGAGATCTGACAATTCGCAGATATGCACGTAAATGCGGGTCGAACATGGATGCCTTTGTGTTTAGGCATATAAACTAACACACATACATATGTACATACGTATGTAGTGCAATAAAACTTATGAATGCATAAATATGCGGATTCCAATCACAAATTCATTGATGTTCACCGATGCGATTTTGAATGCAAATAATCAGTGAATATATCCAGATTCTTACATATAGAATAGGTTTGTATGTATGTAAATCTCGATTAATGTATGTCTATGAACTAAATATTCCTTTAAAAAGTCGCGAATAGTTCAAACAATTTAATCCATTAAATTGGGGTGTTCCATGTTTCCTCTTCTCCGAGAGAGCATTTGATAGTTTTTGAGAATGGACAATGAGGGAAGTTAGTTTCATGCAAATGTCTAAGCAATGTGCTTAATTTGGAAAATTACTTTATGAATTTTTTTTTTAGTTCGATACTTGTTAGAACAGCCAGAAAACTCATTATTTGTTCCCTAATATGTATGTATGTTTCCCGGGCGTTAAAGCAGCAAGGTGACAAAATCAATCTGTTTCTTCTCTAAAATAATGGGAGCTCGATGTCTTTGAATTGCAGATATTCAAGAAAAATGTATAAGATCATAGTTAAGCCAATAGAAGCCATATCAACAATTTTTAAAATTTTTGTATATCGGTATGTGCGTTTGTACGCGCATCACTTAGAAACTGTTGAATAAAATGAAATTTTACTTCTACCGCTGCATTACCAGATGTTTAACTTAAAATTTAAAATATCATTTGTTTCAATAACTATACTGGTTTTGGAGTTATCAAGCCAGATATGAACCATTGTGACTCAAAATGTGTTAGCACAATGTGAGTATTAAACGAAAGATGCTAATGAGTGCTGCAATACTCGTAAACGATGTGATTTAATTGCGTATCTCAAGTAGTTTTGGAAATACATATAATGATTAAAATCGGGCTCGGTCTATCAAAACTTCCGAAATGCCGTGCATTGTGGCCGTGTTTTTTTTCTAGGTAGGTATTCTTACTTTTTATTTTTCTGAAATTATTTTACACAGTGCTTTCAGTTCAGTTTCCTTAATCTGATTTTTATTGTTGTTTCATCCATTTTACTACCATTCAATGCTTTAATATTTATGCACATTTGTATGTTATATTGTTGTTGTTGTTGTACTAATAATTCAATAACCGTTTGTGATTACCACAAATTATTAGCTGCACACAATTGCATAACCATATTATGTTATTTCCATAAATAAGTAGTGCTGTGTACAACAACAACACATAGAATTATTGTGCTACAATTTCCAATCACTTTTGTTTAACTGGATTATTTGGTGGGTTAAGTTTATAATTATGTGGGCACGAATCAACAATACAAACGTTGTTGTTGTTGCTTTCATAATTATTAATTGGTATTGGTATTGGTATTGGTTTTGTTATTAGATTTAGTTAAGCACACTTTGCTGCATACAAAATATTAATGCGTGGACATGAATTTGTATAAATGCATTTGTTATATCACACACGGTTATACCCTTGTATATATGTAAATCTAAGTACATATGTATATGTATATGTATGAAAAACGTCCAAAAATATAGATCCTATAAAAAAAAAGCTATATATGCAGCAAGTGGTCTCAATAAAAGTGCTGGAACTTTTCGGCCGATTCACTCGAAAAAGGTTTAAAACTTTTTTTGAAACATTTGTAACAGGAAAAGTGAAAGGAAAATTATGTAGCGCAAAAATTTTAGTACACAAAAATTGAGAAAGAATTTTATAACACTTGCAAAATATAATTTTTTAATTGGATGAAGTCTTACTTTAAATATTAAAAACAAAAAAAAAAAAAAAAGTTTTAAAACTTTTCGAAGTTTCAGTCAAGAAACATCACCATCTTTTCGGCTCCGTGTGTGCCGGAATTTCTTTTTCAAACTTTTTTTTATGAATTTTTTTGAGGCGTGCATAAAGTTTCAAATACACTTTTATAAGATTCTAAAGTTACACTTCTTTGATGAAATGATTATGAAATGCTCTTTGCCACCATTGCGTATGAGTAACTAAAAAGCTCTGGAAGTATGCGACAACTTGATATAATATCTCTTCATTACTGAATATAGAATTGGAAACGGAGCGAGATGTGCGCTAATAATTAATCGAATATGCTGATTAATCAATTGGTCGGACATGCTAATTAATCAATGATTAAACAGCAAATAGTCACAATCGTTTAAGCGCATTGATAAATATATTGATTAACGCCGCTTGGATTAATTATGAAATGATTAATTTGATTATTTAGAAAACTGTATAATGATATTCTGATTAATCACAAAATTGAATTGTGCGAAAAATTTGGTTTGCATTTATGTCTTACGTACCTAACAAAAAATCTAAAATAAATTATAAATAATGATTGTTGATTTTGATTAAAAAATATCTGAAAATAATGATTAATTCGAGTTTAGCTATCTTCGAGTTTTTCGATCCATGAAAAAATTTAAACTCAAGATTTAATTTTTATTCTTCAGGAATAAAATATCGCTCAAGGAATACGTTTTATATGCGACTAAAAAATAACACTCATACATGTTCGATCAATGGATTAGTTGTATTTGATATAGGTAGGTTTCGTTCAAATTTTCTTCAATCAATGCCGATCTCCGTGGAGCATGACGAGACATGCACTTTCATATGCTTTAAACTATTCTCCGCTGCCGGGAAACGTTTGATTTTTTCATTAAAAATATAAAAATACTCATATCGGGGGTCCCTGAGAAAAAAAAATAGAAGTCGATCGACAATTTTTGTGCGAATAAAATTAAAGTTCGTGAAATAAATTTTTTTATGGAATAAAAGTCCTAGTGGCTGAATCTAGAACATTTTCTGATCATTTTAATTGTACGCGTACGAATGCTTGTGAGAGAAAAAAACATTGGTGAGCGTATATTTATCATTAATCGAAAATTTGTTTTCACTTAAAAAATTAAAGCAGTATATTTTTAAAATTATATAAATTAAACTATCTATGCCGCTAAAAAGACTGTTTCTTCTGATGACTTAGAAACATTGTGTATAAAGGCTCATAAAAGAGTTATTAAAAGTCTTAAATATGACTCCAAAGGGAATTCAAAAATTACTAAAAATTAAGAAATTTGATTGAAAAGTCAAAAAAGACACCAAGTAAGTTTCATGAAGCTATCAATAAAATTCTTCATATAAGAGAGTCAAAACAGATCAGAAAAGGGAGTCATAAAAGGATCGTCAAGAAGAGTCGCAGGCAGGGTACCATTTTCTGCCGACAAAAGAGTATTTTCTGATCAGAAAGTGAGAGCGTTTATGATTGTTTTAATCGCGTAGAAGACTCGAATATGATTATTAATTTCATAAAATGCTAGGTGGGTAATAGCTCCGAAGCGAGTCTTGTTGAGAAGTAAAGATAGCTCAATACCACAAAAGAGAGATAAGGAGAGATATTTCGATAATAATATCCAACAAGGTACTTCTCTTCTAGTTTTTTTTTTTTTTTTTATTGATTCAGCTGATTCAACAAATTTTTAAATCTAATTTTAAATTTTAAATTTAAAAATAACTGAGCTCATCTTTCCTTAATATGTATTTTGTTGTTTTTTTTTTATAAATAAAAATCACAATAGTTGCAAATTAAATTTAAAAACGCAGTCAATACGCGCTCTGATACTTAGAAACGCAAAAATCTAAGTGATTTCGTATCACCTTTCAACAACAACAAAAATACCTTAACCTATCCATAGGTGCATATGTACATATCTACTTACACTTTATTTATTTTTACTAAGTACTTACATATCTAAGCTCTTTTATGGTCAATGCTTGTGCAAATATTCATAAAATTAGCTGAAATAAAATTTCTTTCTTTCTTTTTCACATAGCCAACAAAGTCCAAACTCAAATTAAAAGATTTAGCAAAAAGCAAACAAACAAAAGTCAAAAGCACACATACGCACAATATACATACATACATATACATACATAATGTATTAACATGTGTAATAACCGCCATAGCAGCACCTAATAACTGTCCGTTTTACCGGCAGGAAAAACTTCATTCAAGCCACTTACAACCGGTGTTTGTATGTAACAAGTTCACATATGTGCAAGTATATACATATGTACACATGTATGTATGTGTATTTATATAAGTACACATGAGTGTAAACAAACAAAAAAATAATCAAACAAACAAATAAGGCTAAACTTGGTATTAGTTGCTAAAAAAAGGTCAAAAAATCAATCGTCCACGCAACTAATTCATTTAAATCTAACAAAATCTAAGAAAATCCCTGGCAACGACCTTCGGGATTTTGAGATTTTACGAATGTCAACCAACAAACAACTAACAAACGAACTAACTGCCGGTGGCAATAGGACGACGACAGTGAAATTTTGCTGACAAGTAGTAATGAAATGTGTGCGAGTGAGATGGATATATATGAAAATATATATGGTTATATGGTATGTACATATGTAAGAGTTGGCAATGTAGGAAATATAGAAAGAAATAGAAGAGCTTAAGCTGACACTATGGGTAAAATAGTTGGCGACACCACATTAAACATTGTAGGGATAATGCAGGAGAACTTATTTAAGTATGTATGTATGTACGTGTGTGTGTATATACAGACATGTGTTAATATATGTATGTATTAGGTACGTTGGGTTTAATATTACACAACTTAGAAAAGGCATTTTTGGAAAATTCTGGGTGTGACAAGGTATGGAAATATTTGTAACAACAAATGTAAAAAGTATCTTTAAACTGTGATTACTACGGTTTTAAAGGCATCAGCTCTCGAAATCACTCTTATACAGTCAGGGGGGATCCACGTCCCCCCTTCAAAAACCAAAAAGTCATATTTTTCAGGAACTTTGAATGAAAGATGCTCTAGAAATTTCAATTCAAAAAAATTGGACCCAAATCCTGGATCCGCCACTGATTACACTGAAACATTTTAACCTCGGGAAGAACTTCAAAGAGAAAAAAAATTTTTTTTGTTTAGAAATATTTCTAAGTTTGTCACGATCTAATAAATAAGCTTTTAATTAGATATACATATTTTAAAAACATGTAAAAAATTCGCAAAAATTCGACGAATTTTTATGGAAATTTTAAAAATTTTTCACAGAATTTTAAAAAAAATTTTGAGTATGCAGATTTGTAGCCCATTTATTTTCAGTATCATAAGGTGTAAGTCTTAAGTCCGTGAGAAATTCTGCTGAATTTTAGCAATTTTATTTTCTCGGGGCTTTATGATTTTCCCCCATATGTATAAATAATAATAAAAAATAATTTTATGAGTAAAAATATAATACCCAAAAATCAGCAAAATTGTTATGGACTTAAGACTTGCACCGTATGATACTGAAAATAAATTGGCTACAAATCCGCATACTCAAAAAAATTTTGAAAATTCTGTGAAAAAATTTGAAAATTTCATAGCGTCCTGGTATTTCAGCAAACTTTTATTTGACATGATATAAGATTCCTAGTCTTGCTAGTCTTGCTCTTCGAAATCTTTATTTTCGTTCATCTAACATCAAAAATTTGTTAAAGTTCCTTAAATGAAGCGAAGTAAGCGATCTAAACGAGCACCATTTTTCTAATTTCCATCGCCATCTGGATTGGTCCCACACCCGCAAGGTTTTTTTCTCGAACTACTTCCGCTACAAGCATACAGTCGAACGCTTTGAACCAATGAGGCAGCTTAGAAACTTCTAGTTCTATGTGGAATTTGGTAAGATAATCTAATTCTTAAATAGTTGAGCCGATTTTGGATTATATTTGGAATTAACTCCCAGCATATAATTAATTTTGTTTCTTAAGCTTATTTTTTGAAGCCACCGCCTATTTTAGTGACTACATACATACTTACTAGGGATGTCAATCCCGAGATCCCGTGAATTTCTCGGTATGGGAAATACAAATTTTTTTCACAAAAACTCTGTTTACCTACATAATAAATTTAAAAAGTTTCATAAAAAGTCCCTTAACGATTCAAAAACTCTGCTTCAAAAATTGAAAACAATTTTGTTCCTGTGTATTTTATATATCTTTCATTTGAAATAAAAAACATTAAGAATCCAATTATATGTTCAGTCAGTTGATGGTAATAGTTTTCCAAACAACTGATTTACTTTAAGCTAAATTCTGAGACTAATCCCGTTGAATGTCCCATTTGTCAAATGAAATCCCAAAAATCCCGATTTCCTCGAAATCGAAACACATTGACATCCCTAATACAAACCCATGAGTGATGTTATGTATGTATTTTGCATTCATGAATAAGCCAATTTCGATTGATTCATTGGCCTTTTTAATAAATAAAATTCAATTACCTTATCTTTACGATATAAAGTGGCACACATACATACATACATACATACATTCAAACGCCTGCTGAATACAAATTTCCCACACACACACACACACGCAAACAAGCCAAAGTCAGCAATCAAAATAGATTAAAATATGATTTCAAAAACAACAAAAACAATAAGAACAAGCGGACAACAAACAAATTTAAAAACAAAATTTATAAAATAATGGAAGAAGTTAAAACATTTCAAGTGGCGAGAAATATTTCATAAACTGGTTACGAATTACAAAAGCAACCAAGGCCAATGAAATGAATGAATGAAATAAGCACAGCTTACGCCCCCTAAACAAGCAGTAAGCGCTTGCTAAACCTTTCCAAAGCGAATGCTGTGGGGTGACTTTGCATTAAATGCTTCCCTAGAGACTCTAAAATCTCACCTTAGCGCTTTTGTATGGAAGGTGCTAGCGTAGAACATACTCGATATATCATATCAGTTGCTTCATTTTCTTGTTTACTTTTAAAAATTAACTTATAACCCTCCCAAGTATTAAATCCTCTCTCCACCCTTGTTATATATGTATGTAGCTTTCCAAAATCGTTTCCTCATCAAATGTTGACATTTTTGTCTGCCATATTCTAGCATTTGATGTCACACAACTCAATTTCATTTCATTTCAACGCATTGCATTGCACTCCAATTGGAATTTG